>CM053586.1:73312411-73342976 GCA_028646515.1 Pseudochirops corinnae | reverse complement strand
AAGGGAGGGGAGAAAATCTGAAACTCAAGTGTTTGTGGAACTGAATCTTGTAAATTAAAAGTAAATGAGTAAATAAAAAAAATTTAAAAAAAATAAACAGTCCAGTTTAAAATCACTTTAAAAAAAAGTTGTTTTAACTCTATCTTTTGTCTAAATGTTAATAACTATACTGAGGTGCCAGTAGCAGAATTTTTGTGATTTTTGTGATTTTTAAGAGATTTTGTGATTTTTAAGGTTAGACCTCAGTTAGAAGGGGTCTTAGAGTTCATCAGGCCCAGCATCTACCTGAAGCAAGAACCCCTGAACCTCTTTTATGACTTCCCTCACAAACTTAGTATCTGCTTGAACATTGTGAGTGACTCAGAACTCACTACTGTTCCATTTTGGGACCACTAGCTCTAACTGTTAGGAAGTTCTTTTTTCTATTGAGCTAACAACCTGCCTCTCTGTAACTTCTGTGCTTTGGGGCCAAAGAGAACAAACTTCATGTTCCTTTCCCATCACTGGTCTTCAAATATTTGAAGAATATTTTCATGTCTGCTCTAAGTCTTCATTTCCCCAAGCTTTGGCATTAGTCCCTTGAAGTTAGTTTACTAAATTCCTTAGAACACAGCTTTGTGTAGTGGAATCAGTGTTGACTTGGGAGTCAAGGGATCTGGGTTCAAATCCTACCCCTCCTGCTAACTTTGTGTGACCTTGGGTAAGTCACAGGCTTCAGTTTCCTTCTCTGTAAATGAGAAGATAGGACAAGATGATCTTTGATGTCCCTTCCACCTCAGATCTATGACCCTTGGTTCTCATAGAGTAAGGTAAAGTCTGGAGAAGGCTTTGTGTTTCTAGCTTCTTGTTCTATCTTCCTGTTTGTTCAAAATATCATGGACAACCATTTGTTTTTCTTATAACTTCTAATCAAACCTTTTTTTTCTCTCCTTAATAATTTATGCATTTTGCTGCTATCTTTGTGGCTCAGTTTCCCTTATTGGTATGAAATAATTACTTTTATATTTACCCACACACAGGGGAACCTAATTGCCACTGTCCTGAATGGTTCTTTAGGAGACTGAAGAAGTAATCCCAGCCTGTCTTTTTTCATTCATTGGCAACTGTGCTATATTTTAAAAGGTCTAGCTCAGGGATGAGGAACTTCTGGCTTTGAGGCCACATGTGGCCCTCTAGGTTTTCACATGTGGCCCTTTGATTGACTCCAAACATCAAAGGGTTGCACTGAGGATCTAGAGGGCCCCCTGTGGCCTCGAGGCCACAGGTTCCCCACCCCTGGTCTAACTAGATCCCTGTTCTTCTTTATTTCTGCCTCTCTTCCTCTATACTATTAATATATTAATAAAAACTATTTAATTAATGCCACCTGAAAATATTCAGGGCACCATTTCTGCAGTTTTTCTGCTGTGGTTTTAAAATGTTTTTGCAAAAAGCTTTCTCATGGATAAGGTTGTCTCTGCCCATTATATTTAAATCATTGACCAGATGGTTGTAAGGCTGTGTTTACTTTTTATTTGCAGGCACTCTGAGTTCAACAGATTAAGGGCAAAAACAGGCACATGCTTAAAATTACTTTTATGGGGCTTTTCTTCTGACTTAAGAGGATTTTATGTGAAACTACAAAATCAAAGCCTTTACAAATCAAGATCAATAAAGACATATTTACCCTCAGATATTCCTTAAATGTGAAGTTCCTTCTCATCTACTTTTTAAAACTTCTAACAAAGTGCAGAAAGTTACTGTAACACATTATACTTTTACATTTCCAAATCTCCACTTTTGCTTTTACTTTTCTTTATATTGTGCTGTTCCTCAAGGTCCTCAGTAATAGTCGTTTATAGCTGCAATTAATACAAGATACTGCATTTTGGATGATAAAGGCTCTGAACTGAAAGTTCTGGGAAACTCTGGGTAGAGATTGTCAGCAATGACTTACACTTGTACTTCCCTGCCCCCAATCCAATATGCTAATAACAAGAATAAATGTACTTCATATTGTTATATAGTAATATGCTTTATTACAATATTTTTTTTCTAGATGTTCTATTTCCGGTGCTTTGCTGGTATTTTGTTCTGTAAAGATGATGCAGCTTTCATTTGGGCATATCCAATGAGGTCCAGATCCTGTAGTCATTTCATGGGGAGGGTTCCTTTTGAAGTCCAAAGTGGGGATTAGTTGTAAAATTGAATCCATCTAGTACTTTCTTTTCCTTTTATGATAAATACTTGAATAAATGAATCAATAAGAACTTTTAGGCAATATTATCAACTGTCTAAATGTCTTTCTAAAACTTTCTGGCCTTAATGAAGGAAATTGCTCTTTATTTGGTTCTGTTCTGTTTTTTAAAATAGATATAACCTATCAATAAACTGAAAAGGGACCCAGAATACAATAACGAATTATGTGCAGAAGGAATTGGAGCCCTTGTTGAAGGGCTGCTGGTGGTGTTTTAGCTTCTCTGAACATGAGGGCATCCCATTCACAAGCAGTTTGTTTTAAACCAAAGTGATATACTTAAACTTATAGAGCATCCCTTTTGTACCATCAGTCTTCAAATGAATGGACTTAGTGACATTTGCACGAGTGGGGAAGCTGTATCCTTGAGGCCACATGTGGCTTTCTTGGTCTTTGGATGTGACCTTTTGACTGAGTCCAAGTTTTACAAAATAAATCTTTTTTCTTAAGGGGATTTGTTCTCATTATGAAGTTTGGATTCAGTCAAAGGATCAAACTTGAGGACCTAGAGGGCCACATGTGGCCTTGAGGTCACAGGTTACCCTCCCCCTCCCCTGCCCCTAGGACCTTTAGCTACTCAAATCAACTGGTAGAGTTTTGAAATAATGAAGTGAAAGGATAAGACTCTTAGTGTTCTAGGAAACCTAAGTGTGGCAGGAGAGGGAGAGGAGAGAGAGAGAGAGAGAGAGAGAGAGAACATGAACCAGAACCAGCCATTGGAGGTAGAGTCAGAGGAAGAGGAGCTGGGTTTGAGTCTTCTTTCTTTGATTTATTCGTTCTGGGCCTCTGGTTAAGTCATTTCTCCTATCTTTTCTCAATTTGTCAAATTAGGGAGTTGGACTAAAATTACCTTGCTAATATCCCTTTCGGCTAAATGGATGAACTTAGCTACCCCATAGCCAAATGAAAGGTAGAACATTACTTGTTGAACTTCTCTATTTCTTTAAAGATAGCATCATTCTTCCAGTCTTCCAGTTATTGCCTTGGCAGTATCCATAGATTCTCATTTCTCTTAGTAACATCCTTAGTTGTCAAATTTAATTGTTTAGTGTCCCACAATATCTCTCACAATCTTACCCCTTCTTTCTTTAAAAAAAATACACACACACACACATATATATATATATATATATATATATATATATATATACACACACATACACATACATATATAAATTAATTATTTTCTTCAGTGAGCTTTTATACCTCTTTTTCTCTTTGACCAATTCTGTTTTTTAAGGTATTCTTTTCTTTAGTATTTTTCTTCATAATTTTCTTCTTTTGCTTTAATTTCTTTACCAATTTTTCTTCTATCACTCTTATTTGATTATGAAAATATTTTTTTTAACTCTTCCATGAATTCTTGTTGGACATGTCAATTCACATTTTTCCTTGAGATTTTCCTTGTAACTGTTTTGACTTCGTTTTTTTCTTCTGAGTTTGTGTCTTGATCTTCCCTCTCACTATAGTAGCTTTTTATGGTCGTTTTTGTTGTTTGCTCATTTTTCCACCCTATTTCTTGATTTGGAGCTTGATGTTAATGTTGGGCTCTGTTTCCAGCTTGGAGCTGGGGAAGGTGCTCTGTCTCAAGATTTAGGGTTTTTTTGATTTCTTTTTGTTTTTTGGACTGCATTTTTCAGAGCTCCTTCTGAGGGTTTGAAAAGTTTTTTGTGTTTCCAAGGGGGTGTGATCTGGGGAGAGGTGTAATCACTGCTCTTTTGGTTCTTACCCAGGACTGGCCCCTTATCTCTTGGTATTAGAATCAATACTGCTTCTCAGGTCCCCTCCTCCTTTGGAACCTGAAAGAATGCTGTTCCTCAGGATCCCTGACCCCTTGGGGCAGAAAGTGATACTGCCCTTTAGGGCTTCCACTCCCTCCTGACTGAAAGTGCTTCCCTTTGCCCTTGGAATATGACCCAGAAGTGGGTACCAAACACCATCTGGTCCTGTACCCAGTGCTAGCACAACGATACCCTGTAACCTCTTTCTAACTAGTTTTCAGGTCCCCTTACCATCTCTTACTTGAGAGCTCCTGAGGCTACTTCTGCTTCTGTCGCTGTCATCTGGTCCCACCACTGGTGTTTCATCCACATGGGTCTTGGATTAGCCTCCACTCATAAGTGACAGATAATCTCTTTCCAACCTTTTACATTGCCTTGGGATGGAAGAATATCTTACTCTGACCTTTTGTTGGCTCGGCTTCTCCAGAGTTCTACTTGAGCCATTATTTTAGAATTGTTTGGAGTGGAATGTTGGGAAAACTCAGCTGAGTGCTTTCTCTACACTACCATCTTATCTCCTTCTGGGAATTTTGACACCTTCTCTGTATACACACCCCTACCACCTTAGTTCATGTCCTTCTTGCCTCTTTCCTGAATTACACAATGGTCTCCTAATTGGTCTCTTTACCTCAGATCTCTCTTCACTCAGATTTATTCTCCAGATAGCTACCAAAGTGGTTTTCCTTAAGCACTGATCATGTTATTCCCCTACTCATTAAACTCCAGTAGCTCCCTGTGCCCCATAGAATAAAATATAAACTTCTCTGTTTTGTTTTTAAAGTCCTTAACAGTTCAGCTCTACCCTCTCTTTGAAGTCTCATTATTCTTTACTGCCTTCCCAGTATTCTGCAGTCAGTCAAACTGGTCTCTATTTCCTCACTCTTAACCCTCATTCCATTTTTGTGCTTTTGCACCAGCTATACCCCAGGCCTGGTGTGCGTTGTCTTTTTACCTCCAGCTCATGTGGAATCTCTCACTTTCTTCCAGATGCAGATCAAACATCTCTTTCGGTATGATGCACTTTTTCATTACCCAAGATATTAATGTGTTCCTTCATTGACTACATTCATGTTATATTTAACTACCTTGTAGTTATTTTGCATTTATTTTCCATATACTTAGATATGCACATGTTGTCTTCCTTTATAAAATTTAAAATCTTTGAGAGAAGAGATTGTTTCACTTTTTGTTTTTGAATCCCCTTATATACAGTCACCACTTAAATGCATGAAACACACTTGTTAGGTGACTAAGTGATGATTACTGTGACTGCATCAAAGACTCAAATTCAGAAGGACCATCTAATCCAGTACTAACCTGTGTAGCACCTTCTCCAACATACCTGAAAAGTGGTGATCTAGCTTTTGCCTGAAGACCTCCAATGAAGACAAAACATTCCACGTTTGGATTGCTCTAATTCTCTGGAGGATTTTCTATTTATTTGGCCTAAAAATGTTCTTCTTTGGAACTTATACCCATTGATCCTATTTCTGTCCTTTGGTGCCGAATAGAACCAATCTCATCTTCTTTCTGTGCTGTTAAAGATGACTGTCATGGCTCTCCCAAAGTCTTTTCTTTAGATTACACTTCATTGTCTACTTTAGTCTGTTTGTACATGGCATGGATTTGAGGCTCTTCTCTTTCTCTGGATACTTTGTGGAATATTGATACCCTCCTTGCAATGTAGTACCCAGAACTGGACAAAAATTATTTTAGATATGTTCTGAGAGATTTTTATTCATTGGGTTTTCTTAGTGAAAGGTACAACTGTATGAGGAACTTGGAACTACTTTTATACATTTCTAAATGATGCCCAAACATATTCTCTGAACTTTTGGTTATACTCTGGTCACAGGCTGACTCTCTGTGTAGGAAAACATTGGATAAGTTATCCCATCTGCAGGGAAAAGCTTATGATCAGAGGATAGATGTGGTAATGGACAAATGACCAAACCCTTTGGTAAAATGACTAATTGGTAGAAAATATTTTCCTAAGAAATTTTGTCTGGTTGGAATATGTTTGTCACCTCTACTTTTATTTAGTTAGGATTTTAGTGGCAAACTAATGTTTTTCCTCTCCTTTGCTTTGAATATTTCAATCTTTATGAGATTATTCCATTTCACAGCTATATCTAAATTAATGATACATTTGGATTGTATATACTCCTGGAGTTGGGATTCTTTTCTTGGTTTTCCATTGTATCGATCACTTTCTTGGAGAGAAAAACGATAGTCATCTTCATAGAATTAACTTTTCAGTCTTTTTGTGCTTCATCTACTTAAAAGTTGAGATTTCACTTTTACTTAATACCAAAATTTTCTAGTCTTAGTCTTTAAAACATAAAGACAGACTAGTTACCAGTGTTTAGATAAAAAAAATAAAACAGGTGGTATTGGTTCAGGACAATTAATTCCAGGCATTCGTTTTCAATAATACAGGACAATCTCCAGGAATTCCTCACTAGATTCACTGCCAGATAATGTTCCTGTTGCATGTAGTGTCGTGTGTATTTGCACTTTCACAATTATTTGAGGGAAGCTCCATAGTTCCACTCCTAAGCTGCACTGAGCAGCTTATTGCCCTTACTCTGGCCCTTTCTGTGCCCCTTCTTGAGCCATTGAAGATTGGCCATTAAAAAGCAATTTATTTTAAATGGACATTATTTTAAAATTTGAATTCTACTAGAACTTCAAGACTAATGGAGAATTGAAATATTAAATTTTAAGTGTGAAGAAAGCATGTAAATTACAAAGAAGGTGGTATTGAGTCACTCTGGAAATAGCTTCTTCCATATGTTCGGTCTACAAAATATTGCTCATTTGTATAAATGCCCAAGAATGAATTTTACATGAATAATTTGGGGCAAATGAATTGAAGGAGATAAAATTTAAAGTAGTGAGGGAAGAAGGACAATATCGTGTCCTGTTGATAAATGTATCTTGTCTCTTTTCTTCTGTCTCTTAATCTCAGTGAAGCTTTCTCAAAACAAAAAATCATAATGGCAAAAACTAAATAGCAGATTTAAAAAAAAAATTAGATATGTGTTTACTGTCTAAGTGGATTTGTTCATTTGTCTAAAGGAAATCTATAAAATTAGCTTTCTAGCAAATTTGCCTTTAAGGCCTCTGGACAAACTCTCCCTCCCTCCATCTAACAACTTCAGTTTGTCGCCTCTGTTTCTCTTTAGTTGCCTTATGCTGTCTCTATCCTTCAAGATAACTCCTCTCAGGGAAGACTAACTAGGAATGTAATGTTCAGTATATTGTACTAAAGTAAACCATTAAGCAGCTAACCTGCATGTCAGAGAGCAGGGAATCTGGCAGCCCACAAAGAAGGACACAGCAAGTTCTTTGAAATGTAATTATTGACAATTAAGTGACTAGCTTCTTGCATTGAGTCAAATGATACACATTTACTAAAGACTTCTGGTCCATGTGCCTGAGGGTTGTCCTTAACAGTATTTGAGTTTTAGCTTCCTACCCTGCTATTAAATCTGTGTTTTAGCAAAATTGTTGTCTTCTTTCTTTAGCTACTTTATTTATAAAAGAGTTTAATCTTTGCAGTAGAAAGCAGTTTGAGATGACTACGAGAAAGGAGAGACACATAGAGAATTTGGACTGTTTTTCTTTTTTCACTCATGACATCAAGCTTGCAAAAGCACACATGATACTCTGGTAGGCAAAGAAGTGTATATGCTAATAATTTTATTCAGATGTACAGATGGCACTTATGCAGAGAACGTACTAATAATAGGAGTAAAGCCCCTAATTATCCTTGTTCCTGAAATCCATTTGCTTTTTGTTGATTTGAATCATTTCCCCAGAATGAAAAGAATTGTAAAGTTAGAAATCTTGCTTTCATTTAGTTGTACATCTGCTTCTTTGCAGTCAAGTAAGTACAGTTTGGAATCAAAGGGTTGCAGTGTGAAAGGAAATGAAACAACGCGAAGCAATTGGCTTAAAAATTGTGTAAATTCTAAGATCTGTTTTCAAGTTAGGATTATTTTGAAATGGTGGAAATCTCCAAAGGTGGCGCTGCTTTAGACAGGTCACTGTGTTTAAACCAGACCACCAGCTTTGTTTTATTTTCAGCTGTCTTTGATAAATTGCAGAACTGTATGACCAAATACATTTCAGCAGGAGGGGTTAAAGGTAGGACAAACAGGGAAAGCTAATTTAAACCATGCACTTTCAGCTGTAACTAATTTTTCCTCAGTTCGTGAAAGAGATCAAATTTTCAATCTGACCCATGAAGACTTTTTTTGTTTTAACTGTTCTGTTGTTGTTGTTGTTGTTGTTGCTTAAATAGATTCAGCAGTGGGAGCAGAATCTAGAAAAATTTCACATGGATCTCTTCAGGATGCGCTGCTATTTGGCCAGTCTACAAGGTGGAGAGTTACCAAATCCCAAGAGTCTCCTTGCTGCCACAAGTCGTCCTTCTAAACTAGCACTGGGCAGATTGGGCATTTTATCAGTTTCTTCCTTCCATGCACTGGTAAGTCTCAGAAAGAGATTAAGTAATTGTAGTCCAGAGTCAAAAGGGATAATTGAAGTAATCTAGTCCCAAGCGTCAAGAATTGATATATTCTTGATATATGACCATCCAGTCTCTACTTAAAGACTCAGCTATGCAATCTGCTAACCTCTGTTGCCTGAATAGTAGAAGGGGTGGACTAGATGGCCTTGCAAATGTCCTTTACAGCTTAATACCTATGATATTCTTTTAATCCTTCAAAGTTTAGCTCTAATACCCCCTCCCATTGGAAGCTGTTCTTGATCCCTTCAGTTGCTAATGCCTTCCAATGGATATTACTTTGTATATATCTTGCATTTAATTTTCTATTCCACATTTTGTTTCTTCCCAATGGAATGTAAACTCCTTGAGAGCAGATACTGTTTTGGTTTTCCCTTTATGTTCCCACTGCACAGGGCCTGGCACACAGCAAATATTTAATAACCACTTATCAAATTGAATTGGATCCTATTGACCTCAGATACCAGGAAACTCACGACTTCCCAATGCAGTCTGTTTTATTTTGGAGAAGTTTTAATTGATAGAAACTCTTGCTTGTACTGAGCAAAAATCATCCTCCTTGTAGTTTCCATGCATTGGTCCTAGTTTTCTTGTTGGGAACTAATTAGGATAAATATAAATCTCTATTCTACAGGAAGATCCTTCAAACCTTTTTTAAGTTAAATTTTATTTTTTTCCCCAGTATCAAGCATTTTTAATTTTCTCTACTCCACTTCCTCTTCCACTGGGCAGGAGTAGGGGGGGAGACAAATTAAAAATGAAAATAACTCTGTAACAAATATACATTCCCATGTATGTCTTTTTCTTCATCTTGAGTCTATCACCTCTCAGTCAAGAGATAGGTTACATTCTTCATGATTGGGCCTTTGGAATCATCATTGATCAGTCCTTGGATCAGTTCTTAAATCATTCAAAATTGCTTTTAGACTATTGTAGTGTAAATTGTTCTGGTTCTGCTCACTTCACTATGCATTAGTTCATATGTCTTCCCATATTTCTCAGAAATCTCCTCAAATGTTTGAAGACAGAGGTTATGTTCTTTATTTGTTCCTCAGTGCTTTCACCTACAGTCTTTTCAACAGTGGAGGACTCCTTAGTCATACAGAGATGTTTTTCTTCTTTCCCTGTTCTGGCCACTTCCTACTTTATAGTAGCAGGAAGATGTAACCTCTGGGAATTAACAATGGTTGTATAAATCATTTCATGATTAAGTGAGAATTATTTTTCCTGGGACTGCTGAAAGCCCCTCTGGGTTTTCTGAGATCACTTGCATTTGCATAGACACTTTTTTGCATATGTCTAGTTTGGAAACCATTGAGTTGTTTTCTTAATCTTGATGCTTGCTCTGGAGTCTTTCTAATGTCTCAACTGACTTGTTTCTTCTTGTATGTTGTCAAGATGTGAAATGAAACTGTGACTTTGACATGTTGACCAGAAAATCAGTGTTCGTGATGAGAAAGTAGACCTTCTTGATAGACAGTTACTTCTTTCTGGCAAACAAATGGTTCCAGAGTAGTATTTTTAAAAAAGAAATATGTTTTAAATTAGATATGCTCCAGAGATGAATCTGCTCTCCGGAAACGAACACTGTCATTGACACAGCAAGGTCAAAGTAAGAAGGGATTGTTTTCATCACTGAAAGGACTGGACACTTTGGCAAGAAAAGGGAAAGACAAAAGACCATCCATAACTCAGGTAAATGTCCTAATATCTGAAGAGTAATAGTAAAATAAGCATAATTAATTTTTAGTTACTCAGTGAGAGCTTTGGTTTTTTTTAGAATTACATAAAACCTTTGGAACTTAACTCATTCATAATAATTTTCATTATAAAATAAGAATTAGATTATAATATGATATGAAAGTATCAAGAATATATGTGAATTTTTCCCCCTAAGATATACACATCAAAAAAGTTGCTTGGTTTCTTTTAAATTGCTTTCAACCTTTGGTTGCAACTAAAACATGTTAGCATATATATATGTGTATGTAAAATTAGGGAGAAATTCCCATATTTTTCATTGCTTCTTTTCTCCTACCAGTTTTCCTTTTCAAAAGGATTAGGAACAAATTTTAAGCCATGTTAACACCCCTGTTTACCTTGATGTGTAACCTTGTTATGGGTTGAGGGAATAGGGTTTCTTTTAAATAAAAATAATCTCAGCACTTAGACAAACAATAACATCCTATACAATAAATTGTTTTCAAAATGTTTTCAGTGCTTGTCCATACTTATTGATAATGCCCACTTCAATTGACACTATAGTAAGAGATAACATGGAGTGCTGACGAGAGCGCTGGTTTCAGAGTGTTCTAGCTTTGACTCATACTGGCTTTTTTACTCTAAGTAAATCATTTCACTCTAGGGGTTCCAGACAATTTTCTATGATTACGTTTCATGGAAGTTACTAATGTGTATTAGTAAAATTACCAAGAGCTCCTTATGTCAATGAAGTTAAGTTAAGAAAATGGTATGATCACAAATTTCATATGAATAATTCATATGACAGACTTAGGGCTCTGGCCTTTCCACAGAAGACAGGTCAGATGAGACACAAATGTGCTCATATATGATATTCTGATACTATAATTGAATTGGAAACTGTAGCAAATGTCAGTAAATGTTTTTGTTTCATGTATTAACAAAAAACAGTTATTAGTTTTGTTGCCTTTACTGTTATACATATTTATTATTCACAGAAGGAAAAATTCTATAGAATTTTATTCAGCTACTTTTAAATTATTTCCCTGAAACTTTTCTTGGGTAAATGAATGTCAAGCATTGACACTCATGATTAAGAGTGATTAAGGGTAAGAGTCTGAAACAAGGAGAACGTATAGTAAATTGATTTAAAAAAACAACAAACAAACCACAACAGATCTCTGTACATGGGCTTTAAAACCTATCCATGTTTTAAAACATACCTAACTCTTATGAATAAAAACATAACCATATAACATAACCATATACGTATATGTGGTTATGTATGTGTATATATGTGAATATATGCATATATATGTATACACATACACGCACATATATATATATTATATATATATGTATATATATATAATATATATATATGAAAACATGGAGTAGGGAAGAACAGTTTAAAAATCTCTGTAATTAAGATTCTGTTTATATATCCATGATTGAAAATATTTATTTATACATTTAAGGCAGATCTTTTTCATTTATTGCAGAAAATCAGTGTTAGCTAAACTTAATCCTTTTTCATTAAATGCAAGGTATATTCATTGTAAATTCTGTGATTAATACAATTATTGATCTCTATCAACAATTGTAAAAACATAATTTATCAAGTGACCACTAGTTTTTCTTTAATGTGCTTATTAATACTGGCTAATATGTGAACCGCCGCCACCCCCTAGCCCCCACTAAACTTCAGTGGTTCCCTTTCCTTTCCAGGATCAAATACAAAATTCTTTGGCATTCAGAGCCCTTCCTGAACTCCCTCATTCCACCCTCTGGAAATGCTTTCCCTTCCCATCTCTGCCTGCTGGCTTCCCTAGATTCCCTAATGTAGGCAGTAAAACCCCTTCTTCTACCAGAAGCCTTTTTCAACTGCTCTTGATTCTAGTTTTAATTACCTCTGTTTTATTTTGAATAGCACTTATTTATACATATTTGCTTGTCGTCTCCTCCGTTAGATTGTAAGCTTCTTGAAGGCAAGGACTACTTTCCCCCTCTTTTTGTATTTCTAGCACTTAGCAAGTAATAGACAATGAATGTTCAATTGACTGCCAGACTGGTGCATGTTATGAGGTGTTTGATCTACATGCATATAACACCTGCTACATATACCCAGCTTAAAATATATTGATGGAAAAAAAAATGTTTTCTATCGAGATGGTCATTCCTCAAGTATAAGGAGCTATCTATTCTAATGTTTTCAATGTGCATATCAACAAGTAGAACTAATACCCAAGTGTGCTTAGATTTTTTAAAAAGTTCTTTTCTATCAAATTAATGATCCATGTTTTAAAATAGATCCAAGTCTGACCACAGGGCAACAACTAAAAGGTGAACTAGCAATAACATCTTCAGAAGTTGCATTCCTTGTTTGTTAATAGCAAGAACAACTCTTTTCAAAATAACATGAATGGCCTGTGATAAAAATGGAAAAGATGCAAATGTGTGGGGAGGAATAGAATAAGGGTTAATGAGAATGCTTTTTAAAAATGAACCTTTAAATGTATTAAAGTAGGAAATACTAAAGTTTGTGGAATGAATGTTTATGTAGAGCTGTTGGACCTTCAGGTTTTTTTACACTGAAAATAAGTAACTGTCAAATTCTTATGATGTAGCCCTTCCATTTATTTCTCTTCTGTCCCCTCCTTTTCTCTCTTTCTCTTTTTTTAATGTATTTATCTCATTTAGATTTTTGACTCAAGTGGCAATCATGGATTTCCCGGAACTCAGCTGCCTCAGAGCTCCAATAATTCCAGTGAGGTAAACTGGGCCATAGATGCCAGCTGTTTTATATAATTCTTTTACATTTGTGGAAAAAATATTGTTGAATTACTGAACCAAAGAACTCTTCCCGTGCCTCCCTCCGGTGTGGAGGTGGCCCAAGGTTATTGAAGATGATTTTTCCAGTGTGATATGAAATCTGGCAGTTCTTACCAATGGGGTAAGATTTTGAATGTGAGTCTGGTGACCAATGAAATTGAAAATCTTGAAGCTCTAGTAAGAATGTTGATTAGAAACGGCTGCCTCAGTCCATTAAATTGGGGGAGGGGCAGTTCCTTTTAATACATAAATTGCTCTTTGAAGAAGTTAGGTACCTCTGAAAGTGGTTTAACTCTTTAGGGTAAAAATATTGTAATAGAAATTTATTAAATGCTACATTACTCCATTTCAAAATTGCTATCATGAATGATATAAAAATCTACTTTTAAAGACCCATGATCCAAGTTCTTTACTACTTCATCATTAGCTCCCAGTTGAACAGGCCAGATGATAAATAAGTTTTTTTCTCCAAAGTTCTAGAACTGAAATCCATAAATCTATTAATCTACAAATATTCATTAAGCTCCTACTGTGTGCCAGTCATCATATTATCTGCTAGGGATTAAAAAACAAAAGAACTATCCTTCTGTTAAGGAACTTACATTGTGTCAGGGAGATAACATGTACCTACTTAATAAGATATAAAATAAAGACAAGATAATTTTAGGGAGAGACACTAGCAACTAGGGGGTGGGGATGGACTTCAGGAAAGGCCTCTTAAAATGAAATTTGAGGGAAACCAGGGATTCTAAGAGATAGAGGTGAGTAGGAGGACATTCTAGACACAGAAGACAGCCTGTATGACAGGTCATAGAGATTGGATATGAGTGCTCTGAGTGAAAAACAGTTATGAGGTCACTTAAGCTATCCTGTGGGATATGTGAAGGGGAGTAATGAAGCTGGAAGGGTAGGTGGTGGTTAGGGTATTAAGGATTGTAAATGTCAAACAGAGGAGTTGTTATAGGTAAGTAATAGGGAATCACTGGAGTATGTTGAGTGAGGTAATGATTAGACTTTTGGTTGAAGAAGTAGTTATATTGAGGATAGTGGGGAGATAGAAAAGACTTGAGCTGAAGGAACCATTTTAGGAAGCCCTTACAATAGTCTAGGGTGGGGAGTGATGAGAACCTGGAACAGTATCTCCTAAAGAGGAGATACATGTAGAGCCTATATCAGATTGCATGCCATCTTGAGGAGGGAGGAGAATAAGGAAAATGAGAAAATCTAAAACTTATAGAAGTGAATGTTGAAAACTAAAAATAAATAAATTAACTTTAAAAAAGAGGAGGTACAGGCAAAAGATATTGTGGAGGTAGAATTGACAAGACTTGGCAACTAATTGGCTATGATATAATAAGGAGTCAGGGATAACTTCAAGGTTGTAAGGTTTAGTAGCTGGAAGGATGGTGGTGCCCTCCAAAGCAAACCATACATTTAGAAGAAAAATGGATTTGGGAGAAAGAGAATTCTATTTTGGACATAAGGAGTTTGAGATGCTTGGAGGACATAGAGTGTGTAATGTCCAGTAGACAATTGGTAATGTGAAACTAGACCACCAGAGAGATAAGGATTAGATTTAGAGATCTGTGAGTCATCTGAAGAGAAGTGATTACTATTTCCATAGGTCTCCTTCTGCAGTTGGGGTATGATATAAATGAAGATTCCAACCAATGACACTGAGCACAGGTAGGAGAACCATGACTAGAGGAAGAAGTAGTGTCTCAAAAACTGATAAAGGAGAGAGTATCCAGGAAGAGAGGGTGATCAGCAGTCCGAAATGTTGTACAGAGGTTGAAAAGGATGAGGGATGACTGAGAAAACACCATTAGATTTGGCAATGAAGAAACTGTTAATTTTGGAAAGAGCAGCTTCAGTTGAGTGACATTTATTATCTGTGTGACCTTGAGAGAGTCAGTTAACCCTCTTTGCCTCAGTGTCCTCATCTGCAAAATGATCTGGAGAAGAAAATGGCAAGCCATTCCAGTATTTTTGCCAAGAAAACCCCAAATGGGGTCACAGAGAGTCAGACATGACCGATCAACTGAACAACAATTAGCACCGAGCTCACAGGGTTGTTATGAGCATCAAATGACATAATATTGTAAAGCACTTAGTACAGTGCCAGGCACATAGTAAGTGCCACATAAATGTTAGCTATTATTACTATTATTATTATAGTTGTTAAAAATTAAAATACTAATAGCTGATAGAAGCTTTTAAGCACATGGCGGAGTGGAAGAAGTAGGGAGAGGAAAAAAATGTTAATTGGAAAAAAAATCATTAAGAAATAAAAGCATGTCTTAGTAAGAGACTAATGAAATAGAAATATTGAAAATACTGAGAATTTTGAAAAGCCTTTTGGGAATGATATAAATTTAGGTGATGGGGTAAGCCAGTGAAAGAAAAATTTAGGGGCAGGAGTTTTTCCCAGTTTTCTTGAAAAAGACAGATTTCTGGAAACGCCTATGTGCCTGAGTGCCACAGACAATCCCTTCCCATCCGCTTAGCTTCATGTGCTGTGCCTGTTCTTCAGTTTGCTATTGAAGAAATCATTTGCTCCTTTGCCTGCTATGTCAGAATCATTTAGGTAAACCTGCATTCTCCATAGTCTCCCATCCACAGTTCTGAGATTGGATGACAGAAAAAAGAAGGATGTGAGAGGGCAAGATGGATCAGGAAATTGAGTGACTAAGATTGCTCATATTGTTGGTGTTGGTGGTATCTATCTTGCCTTTGATCTGTCTAATCAGAGACTGACCCTTCTCCACAAATCCAATCAGTATAGTTATCTTTTCACTGTTGTTTTCTGTCTCTAGTCCACCTTTCTTTACGGAATGTTATCCAGAGATAGATCTAGGATTCCCCTTACCTTGAATTATGGTAGCAAGAATGTAAAGGAGGGAACCAGAGGTGAGGTACAATTGGCTTGATTTGGAAACTGATTAGGTTTATAAGATAGGGGAGCAAAAAAAAATAAAAATGGCTGAGATTTTGAGACTCAGTGATTGAATGGTGCTATTAAAAAAAAGGGAAGATGGTCAATTCAGTTGTGTACATTTACTAACATTTACGTAGGGATCAAGGTGTACCTAGTGCTTTTCTGTCTCTCAGAGTTCACATCTCCCTTCAAGGTTCACTTCAGGAGCCACCTTCTTCTACATGAGATCCTTGCATTTACTTATCTGTCTATTAGCCATTTTCCTTCAATAAACTATAGGTGACTTGAAATTAGAGACTTTGTGTCCCCAATTCCTATCAGAGTGCCTGACATGTAATAAATGCATTTAGAATTTAATTTGATTCTCACAACAATTCTGAGGTTGTCCAAACGTGGAATGGATTGTCTTGGGCAGTGTTGGGTTTCTTCTCATGGGAAGACTTTGGGCAGATGCAGGATGGCTACTAACTAGTCTGGTGTTACAGTCAGGATTCCTTTTATTTATGATTGAACTAGAGAGATACTGAGGTCACTTCTCAACTGCAATTCTGCCATTATAGATGTAGATTATCTCCTTATCACATGTATTATTGTAGTTCTTAAAGCACTCATTTTTAGATATTAGAAGTATAACCACCTGTGTATTTAAATATATAGTCTATATATGTACACACACACACACACACACACGCCACTCTCACTGATGGCTCACTCTCACCTAGTAACGGCTCAGAGATGAATCACCACCAATCTTAATTTAAGAATATTTTTAAAAGAGAAAAAGGGAGGGGGGAGCCAAGCCAACAGGAAAAAAGTCTGGCAAGCTAAAAATGAAAGATATTTTTCTTTATACTGTTAAGTATTCCCTGGTGGATAACAATAAGTCCCTTGTATCTATTTGAAGGAAGGAGTTTCTTTTGGAAAAGATGACAAAAGAAAGCCAAGTCAAAAGAAAGTGACAAAGTAGCCAACTGCTCTTGCTACATCATGGCAGAACTTGTGACTGACCATAGTCCTTGGCTTTCTGTGCTGGAAAATTAGATATGGGGCAGGTCCTAGCAGTGGGTTGAGAGGAGTAGGGAGTATCCTAAGTTTTTGTGGCAATGAATGAATGAAGTATTGCCGTGTTAGTCATTTGACTATGAACCAGAAAAAGAAAAAAAATCCTGTCAGTTTCTAAAATGGAAAATATGAATGAAAAACTATCTTAACCACAGCTTAGTAATATGTTTCAAACATTAAAAATACAATTTTCTTTTTTGTTGAAACCATAGCAATCCTGGGGTTTTGGGCATCTCCCCAAGTGGGAAATCATTTTGTGACAGCTTATATTTGATAAAGAAAATGTAGAACTGTGTAACAACTTCTTTTCTCCTGAATACGTGTCTTTTCTTCATTTCACTTGCTAATAGAATTTCTTTTTACTAGCAACTATAGAGATGAAGGCCCACTTGTGACAGCCAGATTGCCATGTTGCATCTTATTTCCGTTTAGTGATCCAAGGAGTAATTACAAGCCATTTGATCCAAAAGCATCTGCTGTGCTAACACCAAGTATTTCCATTTTCTCTCCATGAAGCACATGGAGCATGAATAATTTGACATGTGGTTTCAGGACCATTAAGGCAATAGTAATCAGTACTTACATAGAGGTTGTCATACAAGGATATCAAAAGTGCTTTGCAAACATCAGTCAGTTAATCTTTATAGTAATTGCAGTTGAGGTTATTTAGTAATTCTATATTGTTCCCATTGTGTAGATGGAGAAATAAGAGACAAAGGGATATGAAAATCTGTTGCTACTGCAGTATACGAAAGTTGTCATTGCTGTTTTGATTCCTTATAATTATGTAATATGGTAAAAATGATTGTTCCTTTTTTCCTTAGTGTGCTATTTCTAATTGTGAGCATTCTCATATTATAGTTTGTTATGCAGTGGTATAAGTCCTTGATTTACTCTTAAGTGATTATAGGTGTTCATCAGAAGTTTCAACTTGACTGTGCTAATTGGGGAAAAAAGGACTTTCGTTCCTGGTTCCTGAGGTCTACTTTTGATCCCTCACAAAGACTTTTTAGAGATTTTGCAATCAAGATTAGTTCACATATCCTAAAGTGCTGGAAAAGTTTGCAATATTGGCCTAGCAACAGATTGTGTCTTTACTTTCTAAGAACCAACATTATTAATGCTAGAGAGATTTATTTACCAGAATGTTGGCTATCAGAGATGGGGAGGTTTTTTTTGACTGTAGTAACTTACTTTAGAGTGACCGAAGGAAATCTACTTGTAATCACTGATCCTCAAATAAAAGTAAATGAGGTCACAACCTTGAAAATGACCTGTTGGAAGGTGATGTAATAAAATGTACATAAATAAATAAATGCTTAAATTTGCTGAGAGACTGAGGATGCATGGGATAGAAAACTGGCTTCAGAGCTAGGTGGACAGAAGGACCGAGTCCCAGACCTTCCTCAGACACAGTGTCTTCTGATGCTGGTGAAGCCACTTATCCCTTCAGGGTCTGAAAGAAGTCATTAGATTGAAGAGCAGGTGCAGAACTGAGGAAGTTTCCTTTGTAGGGATACATCCTGCGTTAATGAAATGACTGGTCTGGTCCAAGAAAGAGAAGCAATGAGAGAGTGGTTAAGAATATTAATTTATAGCAACACATTTTTATAGCCTAGATTTTATGACTTTTAGAGCTCTTTTCCTATAATCCCATTAGGTAGGGTTTGTTTGTTTTTTCACTGTGCTGGGAGTGGGCAGGTAAAACAATTTTCTAGACTATCTTTGTATTTTTTCAAAGGTTCCAATTTACCTTTGTTAAAGTAATTCACAAATAAGTATATTCTAGTATTGTACTAGGTGAAATTCAAACTAGTTTTCAGTCTTCTTAATAAAATGATAAATAGGGGTAGGGATTTCATTGGTATAGGAAATTCCAGGTTAAGGAAACTCTCTTGACCAGTGTGCAGGGTAAGGTTTTTGCAGATCAGTCTTAAAGAATTGCCTAAATACTAAGTAATTAACTAAATGACTTGACTAGAGTGATGCAAGCCAGGAATGTATTAGAGCAGTGGTTCTCAACCTTCCTAATGCCACAGCCCTTTAATACAGTTCCTCATGTTGTAGTGACCCCCAACCATAAAATTATTTTTGTTGCTACTTCATAACTGTAATTTTGCTACTATTATGAATCGTAATGTAAATATCTGATATGCAGGATGTATTTTCATTGTTACAAATTGAACATAACCCACAGATTGAGAACCCGCTGTGTTAAAGCCTGGGCTTACACAGAAATCCTCCGGCTCCTAAGTCAGTGCTCTAAGTGCTCTATCCACTCTTCCCCATTGCCTATCTGAGTATAAAGAATTGCATGACAAGGAACCTAGTTGGCCATACAAACATAAAACAAAGTTTACAATCACCAGCCTGGTTCTGTAGTTAGCAAAAAAACCAACTTCATGGGGTCGTTGAAAAGATCATATGAGATTATAGATCAATATATAATAGCTTGTAGGCCTTAAAAGATATAAAAGTTTGGTCTTTCTAAAAGGGTTTTTTCATAAAGGCATTGAATGTATAACGTGAATCAGGTGACAGCTAGCTATTTCACTTCACCACAAAATAAATGCTTAAAATACAAAAGGTTCATAAGTGCCCACTTTTTTTTGTTGTTCAGTTGCTTTAGTCATATCTTGACTTTTCATGACCTGATTTTGGGGTTTTCTTGGCAAAAACACTGACATGGTTTGCCTTTTCTTTCTCCAGCTCACTTTACAGATGAGGAAACTGAGTCAGACAGGGTTAAGTAATTGCCCAGGACTAGATTTAAAACATGAAGCATTTGTTGACAAGTCCTATTATAATTGTCTTGGAAAACAATTTACATTTGTTCATTTCCATCTCATCCTTCCTTGCTTTCAACTTGCCCTTTCAGCAAAATCGCTTAATTGTGTATGTGTGGTTTGTGTGTGAGTACCACTCTCTAAATCCTCTATAATGTAAACCTTCCAGAGCCTGGATGAGAGGAATCCACACCTTCTTTATGGCATGTTCTCCTCCACCAAATGACCTAATAAATTCCTTCCTGAAACTAAAAAACAAAATCAAACAAAACATGAAAACATTAAACACTGTGGGATTGCTGAGTACTTATTTTACATTTGGTCTGCACTGCACAAGGAACTCAGTGCAGGTTCATATCTCCTGGCAAGACAGATCATGGCTTGGTCTGTTCCTCCTGGTGATTGTCACCTCATATGAGAAGTTGTAGTCATCATCTTCTACTGGGCAAGCAGAACCCAGATCTAAGAGGTTTTGAGATTACTTCCAAGGCTAGGAGAAAAATATCATCTCAGGATCATTGTTCAGTCCCTTGTGCTCCAGGAAGTTAATATAAACAGATGCTCTAGGCATGTTAGAACCTTTAGATACAGTCTCAGTCTCTCCTAGACAAACACTTGTTTTCACTGTCCTATGTGAATAGTTACCACTGCTACTAAGGTATGCAGTTGGGACAAGAACTCGAAGAACCTTTATATGCTCAACAAATGAGAAGTGGTGGGGGTAGAGGGAAAGCAGTTGTCTCTCTTTTTCAAGTATACTGTCTGGCAGATCTTCCTGTTCCACAGCCATCCCTCTTTGGCATGCTTCCCTCACTCTACCCTTTTTCCCCCTTGTCATAAGAGGGATCCATGGATGGACCAGAAACCTCTGTTTATCCACCATTCAGCAAGGGACCAAGATATATGTGACCTTGGAAGTATCCCAATCACAAGGCAAATGGAAGTGGCTAAGTCTCTATGAGAAGTGTGCCAGTCAGAGTAGATGGGGGGAGGTACCAGAATTATGCCCATTATATTTGAAAAATCCAGTTCGTTTTTGTGATTTCTGATATCAAACTGCTTGAAAAACTCTGGCATCTTTACTCCCTGGTGAATGCCTGTAATTCACATTCATTTTAGGTTGAGTTATTCTTGGGGCTAGAGAATACACCCTTGAGATTTGTTTGATGCTATGAATGCCAATGTGTAGAGGTATCTTGAGACTCCTACAGCTCATTGAAGGTGTTAACTGAAAGTCATAACAGCTGTACTAAAAGTACAGGGATGTGTTTTGGCTTTCAACCATCCACATCAGGGAATAGTTGTGATTTGTAGACATGCTGTGCCAATTTTAACTTAAGGCTGCATTTCTTTAGTGCAACCTCTATCTCCATCCCAATGCATCACTTTGTGAATAGCTTTGAGTCCATATCGAGTAAACAGGTGCCTTGCTCTAGCGACAGAATTGCTTTAATGTAAATTGTAATGTAAATTATCAGTCAGGCTTGATACATTTTTCCCATATAAAAACTGCCATTTTGTTTATAACACTCATCTCACAGGGTTGTGTTGAGGCTTAAATGGGATAATGTATGCAAAGTGCTTTATAAATTTAAAGTTCTATATGAATGTGAGCTATTAGATAATTTTAGTATGCATGCTTCAAAAAAATTGCAGTAGATAATGGGCTTTAATTTTAAAGAATTATCACTATGATTTTCATTTAAATTTTATTGGTATCTTTTGTTTTTATGGCAGCTGTATTTTCTAATATATTCTCCCTGGAGAGAGCCAAATCATAACCAAAATCTGAAAAAAGAAAAGATGGGAAAAGGGCAGTTTAGCAAGACTAATCATCACATCAGAAAAGTCCAGCATTATATATAGTGTTCCTCCCATGCACTCTACCACCTTTGGAAAGCAGGAAAGGAGAGTCATTCTTCTGTCTCTTTTCTGGTCATTTAATCAAAAGATATTTGTAAAGAATTGGGCATAGCACCTGACACGTGCAGTTTGTTGTTGTCTACATTGTTGTAATCATTGCCTAAGATTTCCCTGATTCTAATTACTTAACTTGGATTTCATTTCAGATGTTTTCCCGTTGTTTCCCTGTATTCTTTATATTCATTGTTTCTTGCAGATAATAATGGATTCTTATAGATTCCATTCCATTAATATACCACAACTTGTTTGGTCATTTCCTATTTGAAGAAGATCTTATTTGTTTCCAGCTCTTTGTTACTATAAAAATGCTGCTACAAATATTTTGGGGCATATAGAGCCCCTTATGTTTTGGTGTTCACCTCCTTGAGACATGTATATGCCCCAGTGGGATCTCTAGGTCAAAGGGCAATGCTCATTTTAGGCACTTTTCTTAGCATAGTTGGACCAATGAGTCATAGCTTCACCAAAAATTATTTTGCTATTTTTTTTTTTGGCCTTTTTGGAGGGGGAAGGTAGGGCAATTACAGTTAAGTGACTTGCCCAAGGTCACAGGGCTAGTTTTTATGTTAAATGTCTGAGGTCTGATTTGAACTTGGGTCCTCCTGACTCCAGGGCCGGTGCTCTATTCAATGTGCCACCTAGCCGCCCCTATTTTGCTATTTAGAGCAATGGTGTATTTAGATATCTTCCTAATGAGTGCTTTAGCAGCTTCAGAAAAGTGAAGTCATTTAATCATTTTATGTGACAAAGCTAACTGAAGTATAGATGCTTCTATAAGTTCAGGTGTTCCATTTATGATCTTCAGAGCTGCTTCCTCCCAAGAAAGATAATTTTTCATTATGTTTTTTTCAGGTACCCCTACCTTGATTGCACTGTATTAGCTGTGAGTGTATGGTTGTATTGCCTATGGAGAGATTTATTCTATTATAATATTTTAAAATAAAATTCTTTTTAGGGTTGACTGTGTAGCATGACCTGGAATGAGGAGAGATTTGAGGCAGGGAAAAGTGACTGTTAACAATTGTCTGTGAGTTTGCAAATTTTTCTTTAGGTATTTCTCAGTATGTTATGGAAGCACCTGTCTCACAAGATACCTTCTGCCTTTATCAGTACTTGAGAATGTTTTGGTGCCTCTCATTCGGCGTTGTCCTGGTTTGATTTCTTACTCCATAGTGACCTCTGCCGGGATTTACCTAGTCAGCTTGAGGCCTGTCCCTCTAAGACATATACCAGGTGTCTCAAGCCACCGAAATGATAAGAGTTGCCTGAAAGCTCTTTTTGGAACATAGCCCGTGAGCAGAAAGAGCAAATGCTTTTCTGTCTCTGGGCCTATTCTGGGAGGAATTATTCAGAGAGTGTCTGCCCTCTGAATCCCTCACAGAGAGAATGGCACAGTGGGAAAAACCTAGGATTTGTGTTCAGCAGATTTAGATCTGAGGCTCAACTTTGCTGCTTGCTCTGTGTGTGACATGGAGCGCATTCACTTGTCCCCTCTGGGCCTCATCTCCCTTATCAGTAAAATGAGAGCCCTGGACAAGATGATCTCCAGGCCTCTTCCAGCTCTAATTTCTGAGAACTAAAATCATTGTCATCATTCTCAGATCCTGTGATCCTCCTGTTTTCTCCATAAATCTTTGAGTCAAAAATGTGCTCTTCCTTCCTTTCTTTTATCCGGGAAAGATGAGAAAACACCGTATCAGGTTAAAGTGACAGGTCCACAGCAGATCTCTTAGATCAGTATTTCCCTCCCAGGGCTGTTGTAAAGATCAAATGAGCTAATATTTATAAAGCCTTTAGCGCAGGGTCTGGCACATAGTAGACACTTAAAAATGTTTGTTTCCTTCCCTTTTCCTCAAGTCCAACTCTGTATTTCAAAAATATTAGATGAAAAGACTGTCTGTTATTCCTCCTAAGCATGCTCTGACAGAACCTATTTGTTCTTCTTCAACATGTGTGTATGTGCCACTTACTGAATTGTGTTTACGTGGTTTTTTGTCTTCTGTCTGAAAAATTTCATAAAATTCAACGTGAAGTGAGTTAAAATGTGATAGACCTCTCCCTGAAAAGTTACTATATGCAGTGTGATGGAAGTCTGTCATTCGTGAAGATGTTTTTTTGTGTCAGCAATCGGCACAGATTGTTATTACAAAAGGATTCTCAGCAAGTTCTTCACGCTTTGGAATTTGCATACTCATATTGTGATACATGTTTAAGTCCTATACACAACCTGGTATATCACTAGGTGTGGGCAGCTTAGTGGAGGTTTTGTATATGCAGTCTCTGCTATGATGGAGTTTACCATACACATAATGAATAAATGAGATCGACAAGATCCTGAGACCCATCATTCTACTGACCGAGGGCTGTTTTCTGTCAATGAGCAATGCTCTCTTGACGGTAATGGATAGAATATGAGGATATACTATTAACAACAAATGAAAAATATCACATGAGTGTCTTGTTCAGATGGAATCTGGATGAACACTTTGGGGATATCGGGTGGGTCTCTGTTAATTGAGAAAGGTTTCTTGAAATCCAATCAAGACATCTCATATTTACTCAGGTTATGTGCCAGGCCCTGTGCGCCATGTTGGGAAAGCAAATAGAGGCCAAAAGAGACAGCTCTTGCTCTCAAGGAGCTTGCCTTCTACAGGCATTGTTGCATTTTGATAGTATTTGGTAAGAGTTCTGAAGGATTAACTAGCTATGGAATTGTAGTAAGTAAAGAATTTTTATCCATTTATAAGGGACAGCTTAGGGAGAAATAATTGTCTGGATAGAGCTGATGGATATATTGAGAATCATACTCAGTTCTAACCAAAAGGGGGAAAAAGACAGTGATAAATGGCCTTTCCAGTCTGGTTCTAGAACTATGATCAAGATTAAAAAATATTTTTTCATTATTCAAAAGGCTTTAATTTAAGTGATTCCCTCTGTTCAATTACCAACCATGTGTGTTCTCTTTTGGTGTCTGACAACAGGTGGATGACTTTCTGCATATTTACAGTTCAGCATCAGACAGTGGTCCCCGAGAAAATGTTTGGGAAATCCAGACTTATGTTCATTTTCAGGATAATCAAGGAGTTACTCTAACCATCAAACCAGAACATAGAGTGGAAGATATTTTGGCTCTAGCATGCAAGGTATTAAATTTTACATAAATCTATTTTCTTAAAACCTTAATATTTTCTCATTTGTAAGTGTGGTTGTACTAGAGGTCAGAAAGCTCTATAAATTACAGGTGTCTATTGGGAAATTACTCAGTTGGAGAATTGTGAAAGATAATGATTTATCACCTTAATGAATACTGAATAGGGAGCAGCATGTACGGTGGCCAGAGTGCTGGGCTTAGAGCCACCAATAAGATCTGGGTTTGGATTTCACCTCTTATACTTGTTATTTGTGTTATCTCCATGACTCTCAGCTTCCTCATCTTTGTCATTATTATGCTTCCAATACTTACCTCAGGTGAGCAGCACCACTAGCTGTGGGACCTCACCAAACCCACACAACCTTCTAAAACCTTCAGGTAAGACCCTCAGAAGAGTTGTGGATCTGGATCAGTGGAGAAAATTTCCACATCAAGAGTTCACTGTAGTCTCCCCTCTTCTTCTCCCCCTCCTTCTATCTTTCTCTCTACCTTTCCTCTTTCTTCTTCCCTTTTTACCTTCTTTTTATCTGTCTCTGTCCCTCTCTCTCAAACACACACCACCAGGTGGCATTCTAGAGCTTAAATAGTCTCATTTGCAGAGGCAGTTGAGTTCTCATACAAATAAATGTATGTAAAAGCAAGAAAGCATGTGTAATCCTCACAACTCTGCTCCATATTTATATCTGGTAAATGTAGAAAATGTGTAATTCTATTTTTATTTTCCCACTTTAGTCTGAAGTAATTAGATATGATAGTAATAAGCTATGTAATGCCTATTTAAAGTATGTTATTTCTATGTGTGTGTTTATATCTACCTGCATACACACTCACATATATCTATAGTGTAAATTCTTCTTACAGTTGTTCATTTCACTCCCATCTGTAATATTTGTTGTGATATAATCAAGCTACCTATTCTATACTTTCTTTTCTTATTATTCTGAATACAAGATATTAACAAGTTAGTGGAGTTATTGTCTAAGGGGTAATTGGAAAAATTCAATCTAATCAGAGCTCTGAAGTCTGATATGCTTCATACAACCATACTCTGATCTTGATGCTGTATATATTGTGGAAAAGATTGGAAAAAAACATAGTTTACTTGTTTACATTCTGTAAAGAAGACCTTGTTTAATTCATGTCTTGCACATAAGTGCTTATTAATTATTGTTGAATTCTATGGGATGATGTTATACATAGATTTTATGAGCTTTTCCAATTTAATCAGTGGGGTATAACTTGAAGATGGACAGATAATACAGAACAAATTATAATTTGCAGAGAAAAGCCACAAATTCTGCCATCAGATGTGTGTATACACAAATGTATGTGTGTGTATATGTGTATACAAGTATATGTAGAGATATATATCTGTATGTACACACATACACATACTACTTGATGCTCTTGGATTTGCACATCTTAAGTTTAGTTATTAATATACTGTCTAGGAGCTGACTTTAACTTGTGCAAAAATGAATTTTTTCCATTTTTCTTCATTGAATGTTGAAATCTGTGTTTTATATAGAAAGTTATAGCTTCATAGCCAATCTTCTTAAAAACTTCTATATGTTAGAAGACATTTTTGTAAAGCGTTTACTGTAAACAACAATGGCTTTTACAAATAATACTCAAAGACCTAAACAACTTTCTCTCTCTTCTATAGATGAAGCAGCTGGACCCCAGGTACTACGGTCTACAACTTAGAAAACTAATTGATGAAAACTTTGAGTATTCAATTCCAGCTCCTTATGAATATATGCAAGAACAGGTAAATTAAACAAAGGACTTCTTGAAATGGCATAATGGCAAGAGTACTGAACTTGGAATCAGGAAGACCTGTTTCAAATCCCTCCTCTGATACTTATTAGACTTGTGATCATGAGTAAATCCCTGATGCTCTAAGAGCTTCAGCTTCCTTATCTTTGAAATGATAGCCTTAGACTGGATGGCTTCTAAGGTCCCTTCCAGCTCTAAATTTGCAATCTTAATTATAAGATTACCTATAAACTTTATCCTAAGCTTATTACACAAACAATATCCTGTAGAGCAAATGGCAATTCTTTTTTTATCATACCATCTTTATTTTTAATTTACTTTAATTTTTTGCCTTTTTTTTTTTGGAGGGGGGAGGGCAGGGCAATTGGGGTTTAGTGACTTGCCCAAGGTCACACAGCTAGTTTTTGTGTTAAATGTCTGAGGCCGGCTTTGAACTCAGGTTCTCCTGACTCCAGGGCTGGTGCTCTATTCACTGTGCCACCTAGCCGCCCCTATTTTTTAAACATTATTTTTTTTTGTTTTGAGTTTCCAAATTCTCTCCCTCCTTCCAGTCATTCTCCTGTCCATTGAAAAAGCAAGCAATATGATACCCATTATACATGTGAAGTCATACATAACATTATATTACTCATGTTGCAGAAAAAAAGCAAGAAAAATAAAGAAAATGGGAAAAAAATGCTTCAATCTGCTCTCATAGTTCATCAGTCCCTCTCTGTAGGTGAATAGCACTTTTCGTCATGTGTCCTGTGGAATTGTCTGGGATTGCTGACTTGCTCAGAATAGTTAAGTCTTTCACAGTTGTTCATCCTTACAATGTTACTGTTACTGTGAATGATGTTCTCCTGGCTCTGCCCATTTCACTTTACATGAGTCCATACATATGAGTCCTCTATTCTGGCTATTCACGAGGGTCTTATTTTGTGTTTTACCTTTTGTAGGTTTATGATGAAATAGAAATCTTCCCTCTGAGTGATTATCATGTACATCTTACTAAGACTGGGAATGTTACTGATTTTGGTAAGTATGATGAAAGCTCTCCCTATACAGTCTTACCATCTTTCCTGTCCTTTCTTGCTCCCCATTTTAAAAATATTGTGTTTATCTTTCTTCACACTCAGAAGTACTGCAAATATCAATGTGAATGTTTTCAAATATCCCAACATTTTCATTGTATACTTTAAAACCAAAATAGTGATTAAAAACTATGCAATATTATTTTACTTTTCAGTATCTTTTCTAATTTTATTAGTAGTTATGATCCAGGGGTGTGAAAGTGTATGCAGTAGTGTTCCATCATTAGTGTGTGTGTGTGAGCAGGTCATTTAATCTCCTCATGTCACACCTTCTGGTTCCTTAGTGCTATGACTAGGAAGGAGAAGTAAGGATTCTCCTAAAGGCTCTAGCACAATCCAGCTCATGTAATGCTCTTAACGTTTGTAAAGCCCTTGATCTGCTGTTTTCAGTGCTTCCAAGGTGGTATGATCCAGGGAGAGGTGTGGTCACTGCTCTTCTGGTCTGTACTCTGGACCCAGGAAGGGACCTTGGTCCCCAACATCCACAAGTGCTCACATTTCTCTTTCCCCTGCTCCCTTATGACTGATCACCAGATCACCAGTGCTCCTCTTGCCCTGGAACTATGACCCAGAACTGTGTGTGGGCAATATTGAGTTGCCAGTCAGGACCAGCTGTGCCCATTGCCAGAAAAGGGTCCCCTGTAATTTCTTTCTGCTCCATCGTCTGACATTCTTGCTATCTCTAGACTGGGAACATCCATAGCTACTTTTGTGCTGCGGCTTCGGCTGCCTTTGCTGCACGTGTGGCCTCCAGACGGGCCTTCTCCACTCTAATGTCACAAGGCAAGCAATATGATGCCCATTATACATGTGAAGTCACACATAACGTAACATAATGTAACTTCTTAAGTTTTCTTAGGTTGGAAAATGTATTGCCCCAGTCTTTTGTTGTTTCTGTCACTGCCAGATTTGGATTGAGGCACTGTTTTACAGTTGTTTGGAGGGAACTGTTGAGAGAGTTCAGCTGGATGGTTACTCCTGATTCACCATTTTTTACTTCTTCCTCTTCTGAATTGGAAACACTTTAGTGCTCTCCCTTACAATTTAGCACTGAGTCATGTAATCTCTTGCATTATTCTCTAATCATTAAATGGGCGTTCCATTTGATCATTAAGTTAGATTAAAAGCTTTTTGAGGTTAGGGGTCATGTCTTCTTTTTCTTTGTATTTTTTACAACACCTAGAGCATAACATAAGAGTGTACTTAAATACATGTGAATTGATAAACAGACCCAGATAAAGACTAGCTTTTAATTTTTATCAGATTTCTCCCCTGGTTTTGCAAGTTGTTTCCCCCACACATACACTGAACAAAGTTGTTTGAGATATTAATTGAAAGTCTGGTTTTCAAATTTCTTTTATATATTTTAGCTTTTTCTTAATTTTACAGAGATTACTTTTTAAAAATATATTTATTTATTTAGTTTCTAGTTTTCAGCATTCTTTTCCACAAGATTTTGAGTAACAAATTTTCTTACTGTCTCTCCCCTACCCCCCCTACCCCAAGATAGCAAGCTTCCTGAATACCCCTTCCCCCAATCTGTTCTCTCTTATGTCCTCTCCCATCCACCCCTTTACTTTCTTGTAGGGCAAGATATATTTCTATACCCCATTGCCTGTATATCTTATTTCCTGGTTGCATGTAAAAAACAATTTTTAACATTTGTTTTTAAAACTCTGATTTCCAGATTCTGTCCCTTCTTCCCTCCTCACCCATCCACACTGGAAAGACAAGCAATTCAATATAGGTGGTACATGGGTAGTTATGCAAAACGTTTCCATAGTAGTTATATAGTGAAAGACTGACTATATTTCTCTCCATCCTATCCTGTCCCCCATTTATTCTATTTTCTCCTTTGACCCTGTCCCTTTTCAAAAGTGTTTGCTTCTAACTATACTCTCCCCCAATCTGCCCTCCCTTCTATCATCTCTCATCTTATCCCCTTCTTCCTACTTTCCTGTAGGGTAAAATATCCAATTGAGTGTGTACGTCAGAGATTCCTTTTGAGCTGTGTAAGTTTACCTTTGTGTTTGATCAGGTTTTGGGATGAAGATATACTTATACCTCTGAAACATCAGACTATGAAATACTTGGCATCCCACATCTAAGTATATATGTTTGCATCATGGTTATAACAGAGTCCTGTTTACCCGTATCTAACTAATGGGGAAGATATAGAAGTAAATTCTGTGTACTCTTACTAGAAAAGCTCAGCAATAGAGTGACCTTGTAAGTTGTTCTTTTATCATTTTTATCCCAGGGTTTGCAGTCACAGCTCAAGTTGATGAACATCAGCATCTCAGCCGGATATTTATAAGTGATGTTCTCCCTGATGGCCTGGCATATGGGGAAGGTTTGTATGACGTATAGAGTGTCATTGTTCTCATTTAATTGGAGTCTTTGAAGAACAAGCTTGCTCATGGAATTTTCTTCTTGCAATTTTTCCAGAAAACTGCTTCTGGGACTTTGATGAAAGTCAACAATAGTTTGATTGAAGCTAGTGTTTTATCCATAGATAGCTAGGAGTGGGAATGAAGGAATAGTTGACTCCCCAAGACTTCACTATAAAATGAACACAGGAGAAATTGATTAAGTAGTTTTAAAAAGTCACATTTTCAAAGGATTATTATGGTTCTTTTTTTTTTTAATTTTATTATAGTTTGCATCATTCATTTCCACAAGATTTTGAGTTACATATTTTCTCCCCCTCTTTCCCCCATCCACCGCCCCAAAACAGCCATCCCAGTGTGTCTCCCCTCCCCCAGTCTA
>CM053586.1:73270018-73311911 GCA_028646515.1 Pseudochirops corinnae | reverse complement strand
CTCATACTGAAAAAAGTTTCAACAGTTACAATTGTCACTTTTCCATGTTGTCATGTAAATAGTTCATCTTTGATAGGTACCTTATGATTTCTTTTCCGTGTTTGTCTTCTCATGCTTCTTGTGTTGGAGTGTCAGACTTTCGATTATTATGGTTCTTGCCTTTGAAGAGCAGAAAGCAGTAATATTGTCCATGACAAAAGTCCTATATATTTTGATTTTTCTTGCATGACAGAAACAATGCAGTATCCACATATGTAGTGTGGTTTTATAGCCTTTTCCTTCAGTCAGATGGTATTTCTCTGGGAAACTTGCATTTTTCTTATCACATTTCAACTTATCTTCTTCTCAGGGTTGAGAACAGGCAATGAGATCTTGAGTATAAATGGGGAAGTCGTTTCTGACCTTGACCTTAGGCAGATGGAGACATTGTTTTCTGAGAGAAGTGTGCAGCTCACCCTGAGAACCAGTCCTTTGGATACAAAGCGAACCCTGGGCACCTCTTGGTCAGACAGTGACCTTTCCAGGAACCAGAAAAACCTCCTCCCACCTCCTAACCAATCACAGCTTCTGGAAGAGTTCCTGGATAACCTTAAAAAGAACACAGCAAATGGTGAGACTTTGTATTTCTTTTCCTTCTTCAATGTTCATTAAAATCCTTTTAGCCTCTAATTTTGCTAGAAAACTTGGATTGTTTAATTTGTTCAAAACACATTCTTTGCATGCATCAGTAGAAAAACAGATGCTAACTAAGTAAATTTCAGCAGAATCCCATGCCTTTCAAAAATTATGGTAATTTTGTGGAAATAGAAAATTATTATTTTGCACAAAAATTGCATTCTTTAATATGTAACATCTTTAAAAGCCACTCATAATATTTAGCACTAGAATTGCTCAGAGATTGAAGGCAGCCAGAATTGAAAGGTTTTATAGGCTTAGCCAAGTGTCTTACTGTAAGTTTGCCGCCTTCTTGTTCAGTTACAGGAAAGAAAAAGCCACATTCAGTAATATTTTGAGTTCTTAAAAATAGAGATAGGGACTGAATGTGTGATTTCATTGGTATAGAGACTCCCAGGTAAGGAAACTCCCTCTACCAATGCAATCTGATACCTTCTACTTGTAAATTTTTTTACTTTTTTGGGGGGGAAGGGGAGAAGGCAGGGCAATTGGGTTTAGGTGACTTTCCCAAGGTCACACTGCTAGTAAGTGTTAAGTGCCTGAGGTCACATTTGAACTCAGGTCCTCCTGACTCCAGGGCCAGTGCTATTATATTCAATGAGTCACCTAGCCACCCCTCCTTATAGTTTTAAAAGAGTTACTTAAAGAACAAAAAGGTTAAATGACTTCCCTAGGCTCTTCCTGGTTTCGAAGCTGGTTCTTCCTCCACTACAGCAACCTCCCTCTTCATCTTTATTAAGATTCAAATACTGCCCTCTTGACATGACAGCTATCTACCTAAATCTCACGTTCATGATGTTCAGTAAACAAGTAGGTAATTGTCACAAGTTATGTAGCTTTATGGAAAATTATGTGCAACAGATTATGTAAACGAAATATTCTCAAGATAAAATTAATCTTGAGAACAATAGCATGAAGTTTCAGTAGAATCATTGCACATATTTAGCATGGCAGTTTTGATCCCCAAGAAAATAAGGACCCAGATTGCCCTGAAAGAGCTGCTATTTCTACTTTAGGCCTCTGGAGGAGGCTGGTCAAATATTCTAGGAGGCCTGCCAGAGGTGGTTATCGCATATGCACACAAAGTAATTTTTAATTCTTAATTACAGTGGTAATGTTTTCTGATAAAAATCTCGGCATGATTTCTAAAAATGAAGAAATAATCACAAAGGTTGTTAAAACTGATTTAATTCTAAAGCAAGTTTATTAGGTCATTTCTGAAATAAAAAAAAATCAGATTATAAGATTTGTGATTCAATAAGAAGCATGGTACTTTCTCTTTCTCTCTTGGGGTCTTATTCCAATTTAAAATGCCATTAAATTGACTATTGGCATATAAAAGTGAGTGTCATAAAGCAAAAATTATGATGAAGCTAATTAATTACTTAGTTATATTAAGACCATCATTCAGCTTGCCAGGTTGATATCATGGGCCAGAATTACCTGGTGTGCTCACTATAATAAACGTATGTGTCCATTCACTGGATTGATTATTCTTGAGGGATACATTTTCAACCTGTTTTAAATCTCTCTATCTTCTTTCATAATGAGAAACCCTTACAGAGTCTATGATGCTCTTGCTGTTGAGGAAAAAAAGCTCAGTAAACTTTCAGATTTAAAAAACAGCAAAGTTTTCATGGTTTACCTTTTGTAAAAAATTTGCTTTACTCTGAGAGAGTTTCAAGTATTTCTTCATTGAGTTGCCTTTATTGGCTTGAATTGGCAAAGACATCTTGGAATTTTTAAAGATAAATCTAGTAACTGTATGCTGCTATAACATTTCTACATCACTGATCCACGGATCATTTCAATCAGGTCCCTAAAACTGAAAATTTGGATTTTCAGTATCCCCACCCACCCACTCAGTTGTCTTTCTCCCGCTCCTTTGAGCTTTTACAACACTGTCTTTAGACTTGTCTTCTTATCACATATTTTCATCTTACACTATAGTTTATGCATTTACCTCATGTCCTCTACTCCCCTGTAAGCTTCTGATGGTAAAGACGCAATATTCTTTATTGCAGCTTTGATACTTCCTGGCTGTGTGACCCCAGGCAGGATACCTCTTTGAGTTTCAGATTCTTCATCTGTAAAATGGGAATAATTGTAGTTATATTTATGACTTTACATAGTTGCTGTGAAAGCTCTATGTAAACCATAAAGGTTATGTAAATAAATTGCTCACGACCAATAGACACTAGATAGCTCTTGGTAAGTATCAAGTTCATGAAATCTAGTGAGGTTTACATTGTGACTGTATGTGTCTATCTGAAATATAGTAATGTATAGTGAGTGGATAGAGATTTGGCCTTAGAGCCAGGATGCTCAGGGTTCAAGCCTCACCTCTGACACATACTGGTCACTCAACCTTTCAGTGCTCTATAACTCTCTAAGGTAGGGGTTCCAGCCTTGGGTCTGTTCATTTGTTGGCTTATAAAATGTTTTTTATAAGTTCATTTCAATGTAACTGGTTTCCTTGGTAATCCTATGTATTTTATGTTATACATTTTAAAACCATTATTCTAAGGCATCCAGAGATTTCATCAGACTGCCAAAGAAGTCCATGATACCAAAAAAAAAAAAAAATTTAAGGACCTCTCATCTAAGGTTATAAATTACAGAAAAGATACTAACCTTCATTGGTAGATTTTCCTTGTTCGGGAGTTCCCTGTATCAATGAAATTCTCAGATCTGATCCCTTATCCTGTACATGTCTATAAGTTAGTTATCTCTTTAAATCAAAATGAGTACCTTTTTCTTTAAATCAAAATGAGCTAGTCCATGTAATAAGTGTTAAGAACGGTGTTGCTCATTTCCTTTTCAATGCCTTTAACTACTTTCCAACAACCAGTGGTAAAGTGATTTATTTTCTCCATTCTCCACTCCCATTTATAAAAAAAAGGGAAAGAAAATATTGGAAGCTTGCTGGAAGAATGAATCGTCCTCTTCAAACAAACTCTAGCAACCTCCTGTGGTGACCTTTGGTGTTTAACTAGCCCCTTTCTGTCACCACACTTGCTCTAATTCCTCAATCTTCTGTTCTTTCCTTATATGCTTTTTTTTTTTTTTGGCGGGGGCGGGGTGGGGGGGGATGGACCATTTGCTCAGATATTGTATGAATGTGAAATTCTGACTTTTCTGAGAATGTGAACCAAGGTAAATGTTTATAAGGAGAAATTTCAGTAATATTTTTCAAGGCAGAGGGAGAAAAGTATGGGAGGAATGGAAGGATCATGAGAAGGCAAAGATTTTCTTGTTTACGTCAAAATTTAGTAACTTTCATTGGGTGACAAGTATGTATTAAGGTACATTAACAGCCTCAATATTTTTAGGGTATTTGTTTTTACTTTTGTAGTGAATTAGATAACATTAGTTTCCTATCTTGACAAGTAAAATAAGGTCTACAGAAAAAAAATTGTTTAAATAGAATTGAGCACTTTTGCACATACCACTCAAAATATACTTAGCAAGTATGACTCCTTCTCTCCACAATTTTATTTTGCTTCAGCCTTGCCAGAAGACAGCCTGATGTACAAAGGGAAGAAAAAAATGCCTGCTTTGGTTCCTATAGAAGTCAGACCTTTGCCTGCTAATAAAAATGAAGCGGCTGACTTTGTACAAGGTAGTCCATACAGTTAACATATGAAAGACCCAGTTCTAAATAGAAACTCAGATAGTAGTGTGTGGTAGAGGAGAAAGTAGCAGGGATTAGTTATTTAGAGCACATTTCACCTGATGGCCAAGGCCAATCAATCATGAAATATTTATTATTTATCCTTTTGGGGCTTTTAGCTAAGTGAGGTCTTTTGGGAAAATCTGGATATCTCTCTAGCTGGAGGGCAGCTCTTGTGTTGTTGAGAATGTTGCCTCATGTTTTACAGAAAAAAATGGAGGCCATTCACCATAAACTCCCCTCTTCTCTCTGTATCACTCAGATGCTTTTCACTCCTGTTTCATATGAGGCAGTGACATTACTACTCCCTTATCAAGAATAACCTCTGTGCCTGCCTAAATGATGATCCCATTCCATCCCATCTCCTCCAACAGATTGCTCTACCTGTCACTCCCACTCCATCATTTATTTTCAGTCTCTCACTATCTACTGCCTCATTCCCTACTGTCTACAAACATACCAAGTTTCCCTCTCTTGTCCTGCAAAAAACTCTTACTTCATCCTTCCATTGCCCACTAACTGGTCACTCAATTTTTCTGCTCTTTGTGGCTGAACTCCCAGAAATGGTCATATGTAATAGGTGCCTCTACTTTCTCTCCTCTCAGTCTTTCCCTAACCCCCTGTAATCTGGCATCTTACCTCATCATTCCATTGAAACTGTTCTCTCCAAAGTAACCAAAGATTTCAGTGGCCTTTTCTCAATATCCTTAACCTCTCTGCAGAAACTGTTGATCACCTTCTTCTCCTTGATATTCAGGACACCAATGTCTCTTGTTTTTTCTCCTTCCTATCTGACCACACCTCAGTCTTTTAGGGGATCCTTATTCACATCATATCCTCGAACTGTGGGTGTTTTACACAGGCCTTTGTTCTGTTCTGCCTTCTCTCCCTTTGTCCTACTTTACTCGATGATCTCATCAAGTCCCATAATTACCATCTCTATGCTGATGATTCTCAAATCTACCTATTCTGTCCCAGCCTCTTTGCTGACTTCCTGTCTCTCATCTCCAACTGCCTTTCAGATATCTTGAACTGGATGACCAGTAGACACCTTCAGCACAACATACTCAAAATGGAATTCATTATCTTTTCCCCAAACCCTCCTCCTTCCAAACTTCCTTATTACTATAGAGGGCAAAACCATCTTCTGAGTCTCTCAGCTTCACAAACCAGGTCATCCTGGATTTCTTACTATCCCTCATCCCCCATACCTAATCTGTTGCCAATGTCTGACAGTTTAACCTTAGCAACATCTCTGGCATATGCCCCCTTCTCTCCTCAGACACTGCCATTTTCTTAAAATCCCTTATAACTTAGCCCCCTTCCCCAGTCTTCTTAGACTTAACTCCTATAAAGCCAAGCATGAGCAGCTTTCCAGAGGACTGCTGCTATGGATAGCTCTAAGGTTCTGATCACATAGTATAGTGAACTCTCTATTTATTCAGCAGTAAATTAAAGCAAAACATTCACAGAAACCAAAGTACAGCATTCACAATGTTATAACATAACAACTTATCACTAAAATTGCCACATAGTTTTCACCAAAGTGGCATACATAGTTTTAAGCAAAAGATATCATTCAGTAAGTCCTTAACTCAGTTATCCTTAAGGAGCAAGCCTCCTTAAGGGACACAAAGTACAGTCATTTAGTAAGTCCTTAAGTCAGTCATCCTTAAAGAATAAGCCCAGTTAAGGGACACAAAGTACAAAGGTCAAAGTTCTCCAGCCCTAGGTCACATTGTCTTAATCTCTCAGTCAAAAATCTTCTTTCTTCTTGATTGGAGATTAGTTTCCAATCATCCTTAACTCAATCATCCTTAAGAGGTACAAGGTACAAGAGTACAAAGTTCTCCCACCCCTACCCACAGTAAATCATGATCTTCTCAGTCAGCATTAAGTACCTAAAGAGAGATCTTTTCATCTTGACTTGAGGCTGGCCCTCAGATTCCATGGTTCCACTTCCATGGTCCCAGCTCCTGCCTGAATCTACCCAACTATCACTTGGATTCAAAGGTAAGCAGTTCTCAGCTCCTTGTCCAGTTCCTCGTCCGGTCCCTCATCCAGTTCCATGTAAAACTCACAGTGTCCAGTCCACCTCAAGTCCTTCGCAGTTTCTGTTTCTTGGAAGACAAAGCTTAACAGAGCCACATTAACATTCATGCACATTGCTGGCACCATCATCAATTCACTATCTGCCTGTGAAATCAACACAGACCCATATACAAGGTTTGAGACCTCAACACAAATTGTCAGTATAGTCCCAGGATCTCCAATACCCTTCTCCAGGACTTTTGTAAATAGACAAGAAAATCCTCTTTCAAGGCTTCCAGTAAGGTCCCAGGGCTTCTGTCCAAAGTATTACAAACACAAATCAACACAGACAGAATAGACAGACAGAGTGCCAGGACACCACAAGTTTTCTCCTTCTCAACTCCGCCACCACAAGAGTTCCCTTCTCAGTTCTGCTGTCTCCCACTTTGGGCTTCTCCTTATATATGGTCATTACCTCCTCCCTGTTCTGCCCCTTCCTGTTGCATCAGCAACAGGGCTTCACAAATTCTGTTTCTTAACAAAGACTTAATATAATCATGGGCAAGGCTTAAAAGAAACTTGAACTGAAACAAGGTACTCAGTAATTAAATAGCTGAAACAAGGGGCTAAGTACTTCTTTGCTTACCATTATACCTCCCTGCCATTGCTCTTTGATCCAGTGGCACAGGCCTCCTAGACATTCTGTGAGCAAACACTCCATCTCTGGGTTCTGGCATGTTCTCAGGCTCTCCGCCATTCCTGGCATGCCCCGCTTCTCATCTCTGTTAATTTACTTCCTGAGCTTCCTTTAAGTTCCAGCTAAAACCCCATCTTCTAAAGGAAGTTTTTCCCAACCCCTTTTAATTCAAATGCCTTCCCTTTGTTAATTATTTTCAATATATCTTGTATGTGGCTTGTTTGTATATATTTGCTTGCAAGTATCCCCCCTTGTTGACTTGTGGACAGAGGCTGTCCTTTTCTTCCTTTTGGTATCCCCAGTGCTTAGGACAGTATTGGCACGTAGTGACCACTTAATAAGTGTTTATTGACTGATGGCCTAATGTAGACTCTTACAAATATGGACTAGAGGAGGTCTATATATAATGTGATGAGACCAATTTTGGTGCATAGTTGTGGAAACTTTTCCCCTACTTTACATGAATACTTTGTGCTCTTTTATAATAATAGCTCATCACTTTTTTCACCTGATTGTCCTTTTCAGACCAATCACCACCACCTTCATGCAGTCCCCTTCATTATTACATGAAACTTGTGTGGACTCCAATTTACCTGAAATGTGTCTTTTCGGACTCAGAAGCATCACTACAAGTTTCAGGTGCTACAAATGAGCCAGGCACACTTGCCTTATATTTGGGGGAAGGACTAGCAACTCAACCTACATTTGGAATTCCACTATATGTGTGTGAGACTTAACAGAATTCATCCATCTTATATCTCCCTTCACCCATGCCTTGCCTAGGAGAGGGGGAACATTGTTTTGAGCTTTTGGGATAGATTTTTCCTCTCTTTTTGACAAGTTTTCTATACCACTAGAGATTATACCTTCTCATAAAATTAAATCAATTGTGTGTTGTTGTTTAGTTGTGTTTGACTCTTTGTGACCCCCTTTGGGGTTTTCTTGGCAGAGGTACTGGAGTGGTTTTCCATTTCCTTCTCCAGCTCATTTTACAGATAAGGAAACTGGGGCAAATAGATTTAAGTAACTTGCCAAGGGTCATACAGCTACTAAGTGTGTGAGGCCGAATTTGAACTCAGGAAGATGCGTCTTCAAACCTGCGTACTCTATCCACTGGGCCACCTAATTGCCCCAAAAGTCAATTGTTGCTTTCAGTGAAAAAGGTCAGTCTTATTACCATTGACTACCTTGGACACTTTGGGTCAGCTATTTAACCTCTCTTTGTCTCTGTTTCCTCATGAAAAGTTGGATTAGATGGTCTTTGGGGCTCCTTCCTCTCCAGATCTTTTATTTCCTTAAGACTCTCTTTCTAGGTCTCTACCTTTGCCCCCTGACCATACCCTATCTTCTATTACACTTCTTTGAGCATATACTTACTTCCACCCTCACTACTCCATAAAGTTTCATGTAGGCTTCTTATGACCAGTAACTTTTTCATGTTTGTATCCCCAGGATTTAGCACAGTATCTTGAACATCTTAGGCCTTTAATAAATGTCTCTTTAATTATATTGTAATAATTTTATATTAGAGAGTTGTGTTACAGAGCTCTGTAAGTGGCTTTCTACAATTTCTACAAGTTTTGTTTCTAGATAAGTACGACCAGTTGATTCTTGCTGTTAAGTTGCTGAAATCTGGTTTTATTTATCCACTGTGAAAACTGAAGAAATGTTCATATGCTGTATTTGACTTAATAGGAAATGTGTGTGAGAATTTTTTTAAAACTTAAAATGAATTTTAGCAATGACATTCCCCAAAGAGGCTGGTATTATGTGGAGCCAACAGAACCACCACTGAGTGACTTAGACATACCAAACCTGTCTCTGTAGAGTTTCTGTTCATATTGCCTTTGTGATTTATATTTGAAAGTCCTTTTCTAAAATATGTCCTCTTCTGAAAAATTCTAACAGTTTTTAGAAATTCTCATTGGGATGAAATATTCAGTATGGTAGTCATGACATAAACACTGAATTGACAATAGCTTTACCCACCACGTATATGTGGCATCTCTGCTGTCTTTTGAAATATAAAAGCAGGGGGCAATACATGAGGAAAAAACAAACAAACAAAAAATACAACAATCTAGTTCCTGCCCTGGGTGCTACATTCTTAGCTCAGTCTGTAGAATCCAGTTCTACACAACTAAGTTATACCTGATGAGAAGGTTATTAAAAAGCTCAGAAGTATGCATGTATCTCCTTCCACAAACCATCTTTTCCATATTTACCACTTTCTTTTTGTAATACTGAGTGAGAAATAGAAAGTCCCCAAGCTGAGAACCCACATAAGTGCAAATTTGTTCTTTGGAATTATTTGTTCTTGGAATTGCATGCCAACTTTTTACAGGTTTTCATGAAGGTAAAAAATTATGGAGCTGGTTCTGATGTGGCATGCGGCATGCCTGCTTATTTTCTATTTATAAAAGAGAGGGGACATTTTGTCTCCCATAGAGGAGTGTGAGATGACTAAGAGCATTTAGATAGGAAAATAGGCCAGGTACAGATTTGCTCTTACCCTATTTCCCTGGCTGACATTCCACATTCTCTACACAGATGCAAAAAACATATCAGTGCTCCAAGATGTTTGGTATGTTAATTATTTTCTTTTACAAATCTAACTGGGAAATGTAGTTGTTTTTTTTTAAACAGTTATTTTCTTTATGTCCTTATAACTGCACCCAAGTACTTTTCAGAGCATAAGTCATTTTAAACACGGTGGTGGGAGGTCTCATGACTTCTTAGAGGTAGGATAGAAAGAAAGTTCTAATACTTTTTTTCTCAAATCCTAAGATTTGTATAGAAAAGTTATTGTTATGTCTTTTACTTTCTTCTTATGCTGATGCTGATAATTCTTTACATTTTACATAGTACTTGACTTATTTCAAAGTACTTTCTCACTGATAAGTAGCATGTTTCTGTTGTTCAGTAGTTTCAGTTGTGTCTGATGCTTCATGGCCCCATTTGGGGTTTTCTTGGCCAAGATACTGGAATGGTTCGCCATTTCCTTCTCCAGCTCATTTTACAGATGAGGAAGCTGAGGCAAATAGAGTTCAGTGTCATGCCTAGGGTCACACAGCTAGTAAATGTCTGAAGACAGATTTGAACTTTGATTTTCCTGACTGCAGGCCTGGTACTCTATCCACAGTGCCACCTAGCTGCCCATGAAGCAACATGATACAGTGGAAAATGCTGTATTCAAATCCTCTTATTTTCAGTGTGATCTTGGGTAAGTTCCCTGACTTTTGGGCCTCAGTTTTCTTATCTATAGAATGAGGGATTTAGGCTGGGTGGTATCCCTTCCTACCATAAGTCTATGATCTCACATAAACTCTGTTCATCCTAATGAGTCTATAAAGGGAGCATGGTGAGAGTCATTCCTATTTTCATATGAAGAAACTTAAGCTTAGAACATTTAAATAACTTGCTCATTGTCATCAGTGGCAGAGCCAGGATCCGGAGCTCAATCCTGATTCACAAGCCAACGTCCTTCCCATTACAGCTCTGTGCCCTACAATCAGGCTGCCAAAGCTTTTTTTCCCTCTCAGATAATGGGTTATCCAGCCTGCACTGGGGGCTATTTACAGGTTCTAGAATACCAAATGAAGGAATATAGAAGGGAAAAAAGCAATGTATCACTTTAATAAGCTTTATTTGTAGTTGTTATTCAGAATGGAGATTAAATTAATTGGAATGGTCCTGTGGTGTTTTTTGAGGGCATGGCAGGCAGGGCTCTCTTGAAATATAGGCTGTAAGGCACACTTAGTTGGATTTACTCCGTGTTTAATAGTTTCATCTCTTTGAGTCTTGAAGATTTTTTTGTTTTCTGTATCTTCCTTGTAAAGATGCAGATATCAGCTAATATGTTAAAGGAATTAGCCACTCTCTTACTTTCTTTTGTGTTTAATCTTAATAGTATCTTGAATAACATGAAGACTTACAGGTAATCTAACACTCTTCTTATTTGGTAAAAAGGGAACATACTTGCAATCTGTCTTTTATCTACTTTAATATTCCCAAGAATTTTATCATGTTTTTGTTAATTCTGTGATGAACTTTCCTTGAACTGCTACAAATAACATTTGTGTTTCTATGGTTTTTTCCATTAAAAATGTTTGTTGATGCCTTTTGTTCTTTATTCCATAATCCATTCTCCATATATCCTGCTCAAAAAAATAAATAATCCTCCGTTGTAACAAGGAAAAGTATTTGGGTGGCCAAATGCAGAGTGGCTGTATCTCACTAGGTATACAGTATCACACTGCTGTAAATGGCCTTTCACTCTCAGACAAGGCCTTTGTTATTACATATACTTTCTATGCCTTTCACCCACCACACAAATAGTTGCACTTTCTATGAGCTTGTCCACTAGACAGTTTTGAGTTTTACCATGACCCTTGTAATTGGTTTATTATACAATAAATGCTTTCAAGGTGTGCAGCATTTTCTGGCTTTAAAAATATGTACATTTATAAAACTTAATATTAAACTTGTTACTAGATGTGTATTGCTCCCCACCTTGTTGTTTTTTCCTGGGTCGTTGCCTACTCAGCCTTTTCCCAGTCCTGTTTTAATCAACCAATCAATAAGCATTTATCAAATACTTACTATATACCAGGTTTAGATTGTACTGGGGTGGAAGTGGGGAGCCTATCTTCATTAGGACAAGAATCCTCCAAAGAATTCCTATCAGGAAATCAGACTCTAGAATTTTGAGCACTGTTATTAAATTGAATCTCAGTTTGCATTTGTGTAGGGGAGATACAAATACAACTCAAGGAGGTCATAAAAAGCCTTCAGGCTAGAGATGTCCCACCTTTGTAGTGGAAATGATTAAGAAACAGATGATTAATATCATGCATCTGCTATGTGCCAGGCACAGTGGTCGGCAGTGAGGATATAAGTGCAACATGTAAGCAGCCCCTGCCTTCAAGAAACTTAGAGTATAACTGAGGAAGACGATACATGTGGACATGTACAAAATAAATATCCAGATGATTTTAGGGGGAAGGCACCAATAGCTAGGGGGACCAGTAAGTGCATCAGGTAGAAAATGGCTTTTGGGTTCAGCCTCAAAGGAAACTAAGAATTTTTAGACAAAAGAAACGGGGGATAGCAACTGAGGCAGGAAGTGGAGATGCAACAAGAGGCTGCCTGGGCTGTTGTTGACAGAGGGAAGTGTAGTGTTCAGTAAGGCTTTGAGGGTAGATTAGGGGCAGGTTGTAAGGGGTTTTAAATGCCAAGCAAAGGAGTTTAACATTTTATCCTAGAGGTAATAATAGATTGTTGCTGGAGTTTATATACTACTGGTGTAGGGTAGCTGCATGATCAGAATTAAATAACTGAATTATTTTCTCTTTTTTAAATAAGAAAGGGGATGCCAGCATTTAATCTTAATTCTGAACTGTAACATAAAAACATAGTTTTCCAAAATGAAACAAGGTTCCTTTTCTTTGTCATCAGTCTGTTGGGCCTACTCTAGAAGATGTAACCAGCCCCACAGTACTTGGCTAGGAAACCACTGTCTTAGGCACAAAGCCTTTGACGTTTAAAATCTGTAACTAGTATATAGGACATCCTAGAATGTTAGAGAAGAAAGAAGGGACCATAGAGACCATTGAGTTCAACTTTCTCATTTTACTAGTGACACAGGGCCAGAAAGATGAAATGATACATTATGTTCATGTTTTATAAAGGAAATTTAATAACATGAAAGATTAAGATGGTGGATTGTTGAAGTTTTTTTGAACCTAATAAGATACCTTTAGAAAGTAGAGAATCAAAAAAAAAAAAAGATAAGTGAAGAAAATGTACCTGTCATTTCCCAGTATAGTGGTGAAGGTGATAAAGCTTTGTATGTCATGAATTAGAATACTCTTGTGTGATGATAGCCAAAGTATTCTTGAATAACACACCTTTTGTTCTCATTTCTAGATATAGTCAGCACTGGTTTGTAAATTGTCTTGTTATCACTTCCTTTCTGTCTTGTCTGTTTCCCTTTGATCTTTGACTTTTCACAGCTAGTCACTTCAGAGGGATTTAGAGTTTTAGAAATAGACCCCAAGTTGGAAGATTCCTCAGAGGTCTAAACCCACATACAAGTAGAAATCCTTTCCACAAAATCACTTTTTCTGTCCTTAATGGAGCTTACAAATAGGGATACCCATAATGCACAGTAGTATATGATATTGTGTAAAGTACATTCCACTAAAGTCCTACCTTGATTCCTTATCATGGTGTGGGTGACTTTGCCAGCTGAACCCAGGCTTTTGCAAGTCCTACCAAACTGAAGGGGTTTTGAATATGGGCCTTGTGATGGATTCTCTTGGTTGTCTGAGGAATAGATTAATTTATATTTTAACAAGTGGACCTTAGGGCAATGGATTTTTCAGCCTCAGTATCTCCTAAAAACCTTCTACTTTGTCATAGAGTAGTGAAGGGATTATCCACATTGAGAAGATGACACATCCCTTGAGTAGTGGAATGTGGTAAGTATATTAGACAGATATAAAGATGAGTGCTGTATGTAACAAGGACACTAAGCCATTATCAGCTAGAGGGATTGGAAAGGGCTTCCTACAGAGGATGGCATTGGGGATGGGCTTTACGAGATGGGTAGAAATTCACTAGGCAGAGAGGGGAAAGGCAGGGTGTTTTAGCTGTATGGTGCAAGGCAAATGGTGACCTGGAATCAAGATCAGGCTCTGGAGCATAGAGTTCATGTGGGAGAAAACTATGTGATGAGACTCAAGAGAGAGAATGCGGTGCCAGTTTCCCTAGCAAATAGGAACAAATCTATGCTTAGGCATAAACATAGAAGTGGTAGAAGAGTGTGTACTGGAGGAGCAAGACTGCAGCATTGAAGACCTGTTAGGTCCATCATAATTATGATAGCTGGCGTGGATTGTAGTGATGGTGGCTAGAAAATGGAGGAGGGGAAAGATACAAAAGCCGTTGCAGAGGGGAAGCAGCTAGACCTGGTAACAGAATGCACATTTTGTGTGTCAGGTGCTACCAGAGTACCTGGTATGTAGTGGTGCTTTAAAATGCTTTGTATTTTTCAGGTTGCCAGGTGGCGTGGGGGATAGAGCACCAGGCTTAGAGTCATGAAGACCTAAATTCAAATCCAGCCTCAGAAACTTACTTGCTGTGTGACCCTGGGCATGTCACTTAACCTCTGTCTGCCTCAGTTTCCTTATCTGAAAAACAGAGGTAATGATAGCACCTCCCTTCCAGGCATGTTGTGAGGATCAAATAAGATAGCAATTATAAATCACTTGGCACATAGTAGGTCCTATATAAACGTAAGGCATTATTCTTGATGGATGTGATAGATGTGGGGAGAGGGAAAGGTCAATAATAACTGTCTTCCAGGAATCGTGTGTGAACTTTCTGTTATTTCTAACACAGAGAAAGTACCATAATGGGATGTGTTTTCAGTTCATTTAGGAACTAAAGATGAAGTTAAAACTTTTCCAAAATGGGAAAAAAAAACCCCAAAACATGTTGTCTCTCTCCGTAAGCTCAGAACTTTCCTACTGTGTAGCAGGTGTGGGTTAAGACTTCTTCATAAAGGTAGGTTGTCTACAACCTCAAGATCACAGGGCGCTTTAAAAACATTAATTAGCCCTTACACCACCCTGCTGGAGCAGAGATGTGTTATTATCATTTTAGTTTCACAGCAGGATAAACTGAGGTACAGAGCCATTGCATGGCAAGTCCCTCGAGAAGGTCCCTTAGTCAGTAGCAGAGCCAGGAATAGGATCTGCATGTTGACTCACCCTGGTTTTAGAAAGATCACCGTATTTTAGACCCTTATTTTTGTTCTTAAGCTTTTTCCCATTGACAGCTTTCTCCTTCCACCGTAAACTCTCAGAATCACAGCATCGCAGAGTTGATAAGGACCTCAGAGGCCAGCTAGTGCAACATGTACCCAAATGAAGAATCTGTCTGTAGTGAAATTCTTGCTTCTCATATGAAAGCTTGTTTTACCACTATAATATTTCATCTGGTGCCATAAGGGTGGGTTTCTCCATCTTCCCTTCTAGAAAGGGGAAGAGCTGAATTTCTCTCAGGCCTCCTCTATCTCTTCCCTACCAGGTGTGGGGGTGGGGTTTGGGGTATATATGTGCTTGTGTGGTAATTAGCCATGATTGGTGACAAAAGATTAGCTTGCTTTTAGCCTATGACTAATATGATAACGCTCAGGTCTCTGTTTGCCATTTTATGGAGGTTATATCAGGTAAAAAGTTATTAAAACAATAATTATAGTTCACAGCCCCAGTTAGGAAAATATATATCATTAAGAGAGAGGTTTAGCTCTTGGCCCTAATTTAAATTTTGTGTATTTTCATCTAACCCTTGAGCAAAATACAGGAAAAGCTTAATTAAGTAAAAGAAATGAAAGGAGAATATTACAATGTCTGTTTCTAGATAGACTTGGGAAGGGAAAGTTTGGGGGGGAAGGAGAAAGGGAAGTGGGATAGGGAGTAGACCCTTTGGAATTTCTCTCAGTCCTTGAAAAGGTAAGCTTTTGTGTGAGTACACTATTATGACATGCTTTCATTGTTCTGATGCTGTAGCACCAACGCAATATTCACAGCTCCCAAGGTCACTATAAATATACCTGCATGGTGCTCAATCACAAAATATAACAGAATCTCCATATAGAAGACAGAGGCAAAACATTCACACCAGAAAACCAAATCCCAACACCAGGAAACCACATAAATCATAAAACATAGAAATTAATGTACCACAACATGGCAGAGAGCCACACCATCCTTTAGCCTTCCCACAAACCAATATTTGACCAATATTTACTCACAAGCCTATCTGCCTCTCTCAGAAAGAAACTTACCTCCCAACTATCTAGAAGCCTCTGATTCCCAGCTTCTTTTGGGCTCTGCTCCACCGTTCAGCAAACTCCTCCCACCATAGGCTTCATGTGATTACATTCAGCATATTAGGGGGCAGAGTTTATTTTCAAAGCAGAGAAGGTCTTCAAATTCCCTTAGATTTATTAAAGGGGCAGGGAAGATCTTCAAATTCCCATTACCAGTACACATGGTCAATCTGTCTCACTCGTGTCTCAGTCACAACTGAATTTTTCTTTCAGTTCTTACATTCGCTTTTCTTTTCACTGATTCTTTTCAGCTCCTTTTATTAAGGCCTTGGCAGGTTTAGGGACACAATCTCCCCCACTGCTGCTCAGCTCATATGGTTCCCATCCTTTTCTCTTAGCCTACCCTTTTGTAGACCGTGTGTGTCCTCTTAAAAACTCCAAGTCATGACTCAAGTTGGCTTTCCAGTTCACAAATCACAACAGTCCATTTTTCTCAGGGCCAAAAATGAATATCTTATAGATTACAAATTCCAGGATGACAACCAAGAATTTCCTTCTCAGAAAAGTATTTAACAATCTTCCTCCCTTCTTTCTGATGAACTAAATTCATACTGCTAATATTTCCTATTAGAATTTTTAAAATAGATTCTTTCATGGTACTTTGAGGTCCCTCAAGAACCTAAATTGTTGGTTCACTGTATTCTGTAAAATTTTGTGCCTCTATGTGTGCACATTTATACATATATAAATGGATACACACACACACACACGTATAGGTACACACATATCTTTAATGTCTGCTATTTTTCAGATTCTTGGTATTTTTCTGTAATTTTCCATATATCAGTAGAGATAGCTTGACTCCCTATAAGTTGCAGTTACTGGAACATGTGTGTGTATGTATTCCTAAACTGTCTATTCTTGGCATTTGGACTGTCCCTAGCTGGCATAAAAAATGCAGCAAAATATTACCAGAACTGTGGTTGAAAGTGCCAGTTTCAGGGATTTTTTCTTTTATCTTTTATCCGAAGCATCAAATTTTAGAAGAAAGAAGGCTGGGCTTGGAGTTAGGAAGGAGTTCAATTCAAATTCTGGTTCTGACCACTTGTAAGTTCTATCACCTTTATTAACTCACTTTATTAAGACTCATTTTCATTTGTAAAAAAAAGTGATAATTGTAAGTGCAGTATTTGCCTCACAAGGTAGTTGTCAGGATATGTGAGATAATTGATCTGAAGCACTTTGCAAATCCTCAAGTGCAAATAAAAGTCAGCCATTACCTTTTTTAGTAGCAAAGAATTGGAAACAAAGTAGATGCCCACAAATTGGGGAGTAACTAACCAACCATTACATGAGCTTAATAGAATATTAATGTTTCATTTGAAATGATGACTATCATGAATAGAGATTATAGGAAGTTGTTTATGATCAGATACAAAGTGAAGTGAACAGAACCAGGAAAAAAAAATATGTCTATAGTAACATAAGTATAAAGAACATTTAAACAATTAAAACCAAAATGCTATGAAATTGTAATAACCAAGCCCCAAAGAAGAGATGGGAGGAGATCCCTTACCTCCATTCTTTGCACAGGTTGGTTACTCTAAGTATGAATACCATATACAATGTCAGAGTTTTTTTCTAATATGTTGATTAGTTTTGCTAAACTTTCCCTCAACCCTTTAAAAAACAAAAAACCCCAGCTGTTTTATTATAAGGAATAGTTCTGGGAGGTAAACAGAGGGTTAAATTAGGAACTGCAGTTACAATGAAAACAAAAAAAAAATCAATAATAATATATTTTTAAAATTACTATTATTATATCATGCAATCAAAGGCTCCTCCCGTTCTCTCCTTTGGGTCTGAACTCATTACCTCTATAATTTGCCTAGAGAATGAGCTTTGGGTACATCTAATTTTGCTCTGCCATCTGTCGTTCTTCTAGACAGTTCTTTTCCTTCACTTTGTAAATGGTTTTAGGCAGAGGTGAGCCCGAAATCACAGAGTCTGCCTTTTTAACTTTGAAAGTGAAATTCACATCTCTCTCGGATATCTCCGAAAAGGTCTTCAATGTTCATAGCTCTCTTAATTCTCTACTTTTCTTATTGTAAAGACATTTAAAACAGCATAAACACTCACTATACATGAGTTTAATGTCTGTTATTTTGTAAATTCTCTACTGTCAAAATTCGTTTTTCTGTAATTTTCTAGATATCAGTAGTGATAGTCTGACTGCCTGTAAGTTACACTGGAACTTAATTCAAATAAAAACAATTCAGCAAACATTTTTAAGAGACTGTGCAAAGTATGGTGCTTACAAAGACATAAACAGTTTAAAGATTATTGTTATCTTTTGTTTTTATGTCACCTTCATTGCCTATTACATTCTTTTCCCTACTTTTGCCCAGTAAGCCATCTCTTGTAACAACAAATAAAAGGGAGAAAATGGATTAGAAAAAAATTAGAACTAACCAACACAAGAAAAAAGTCTGATACGTGTAGTCTTCTATATGTAGTATCTTGCTTCTGCAAAATGCAGTAGGGGGCAAGTGGGAGGGCCCTTCTCATGTATCTTTTTTGGGAGCCAAACTTGGTCATCATAAATTTACAGCATTTTCATTTATATTGTTGTAGTCGTATATTATAGGAATTTATATTTTACAACATGTACACATATAAATTAAAAATATGTGTAAATTGAAACATAGACCACTGAGGCCCTCACCACCGGAAGCCCAGATGTGTTCCATTTTACTCCTCCAGGATTCTCTGGTATCCTTTAGGGGATTTGGGGGTGTCTAGGCTCTCTGCCAAATAGCTGCAGCCCCCTACTGATGATGTTCCCTCAATTGTAGGAGATGGTCCCCTGCACCCTAGTTCCATTAGCCACTAACATTCAGATTAGATTTTACAAAGAAATATTTACTTCAGGAGGTCTAATCACAAATGTGAGAACTTATTCACCTACTATAATCTCTCTCCCCATTTGCATTACCTGTTTCTGGGTAGGGGAAAAAGATTAGGTTCATAGTTCAGCTCACTTCTTCTAAAGCACAGTTCCAGTTCCAAGTCCAAAATGCTCCTCACTCTTGAGTCCCAGGCACCCTGGCTTCTTCAGGCTTCTATGCCAGACAGGCTGGCTCTACCATCCTGCCTGCAGTCTTGGCTCCAAGGTCTCCATGGCTTGAACTTCTATTCCTCTGAGGATCATTTCCAGTACCTAAAACTGAGGACAAACAATACAGAACAGGGAAAAAATGTCTTCAGGCCTATTTCTTGGAGGGGGTAGAGTTGGGATTAAAACAGAAGGAACAGGAGAAGGAGAATCTTTCTCCTCTCACAGGGTCAGTTCGTGGCATCTTTGCTATGGGTAAACTGTGATCTTCACCCTCTGGACACAGAGAGAATGTGGGAAAGAGAGTGGTGGAAAAGAGCATCTGAATAAAGATGATTGGCTCAGTCTTACCAGTTTTAAAGACAGAGGCAGTCTGTCAAGGAAGCTACCTCCAAGTGACAAGGAACTCAGGTCTCTGTATTACTCAAACTGGTCTTGCTTATACTAGCTCACATTATTCATACAAATTATTTTCAGGAAAGAAAGAGAATTAACAAATGGACATAGCAGAGGTATTACGAAGGGAGGCATCTAAGCCCCATGTTGAGGTGAATCATGAGCTGAACCTTGAAGGAAGTCAGGGATTCTGAGATACAGAGATTCCAAACCTTTTCAGAGGTACAGAGTAGGGCAGATATAATGCCATGTATGGGGAATGGTTAGTGGAATTAACTGATTCGAACGGAGAATATATGAACTTATATGAGTCATGTGACCAACAAGATGGAGGATTAGATATTTTCTCTAATCTTCAGGACCTCTAAAACCTCTCCAAAAGAGAAATTATGTGCCAAAGATAAAGAAATTTCAGCTTTTTTCATGGTCTAGGACACCAGGAACCCCAAAGGAAGTTAAAAAAAAATAACACCTCATGACACCCAGCATTCCTCTTTCTACTGCCCATCATGCTATAGGCACAGAGCTGTGCTAGCCAACCCAACCCTCACTTGCATCTCCATGCCCTGGTTCATGCTCTCTTTTCCAAGCCCTAAACTGCAGACATTTGCCAAGGCCTTGATATCCAGCACTGCTGCAGCATTCTGTGCTGCAAGAGATCTCTGTAGAAGACTGGAGGTACAAAGCTAAGTGACAGGACACTTGTTTGGGCTTGAAGTAGAGCTCAGCCCCATACCTGACCCCCAATCCAAATGACAGAAATATTGCCAAGGTGCAATAGCACCTGCAGGACAGCACTTGGTACTGGCAGTCAGAGAACTGAGAAACAAAAAGAACAGGACAAGGTATTGTGTGGGGTGGTATGTAACACTCCACTGACCCTGAAGGAAAGAGCCCAGCATCCTCCTAGGGCCAGATCTATCTAGCCAAAGAGACTAAGGCTGGTGAATGGTGAATTGTCCAGTATAGGAGGAGACTGAGATACTGTGAGATCCAGCCCCCAGGGAAACTACAATTGGAAGGGGAGGAGTCAGAAAGTAAGCCATCAGGGAAAGTGAGGGGAGATGGGGGGAAGATTGGAATTACCAAGGATCTCAAGAGAAAGAAAAGTCAAAGAACTTTGAGCATAAACAGATAAACTAATATTAATAGCAACAGGAAATATGGCCTCCTGATCTAGTAAATTAAGTTCAGTCATAAAACAAAGGAAAACAGTTCAACCCTTGAGGAGACAGAGGATCCAGTGGAATGTGAGGAGAACATGAAACCACAACACGCTGCTCTGAGTGGTTCACAAGCGAAATGAGAATTTTTGAGAGCAGAGTTTGTGGCTTGCACAGCAGACATTTGCAGAACAGGAAAACCTTGAGTTTGTGATGGCCAGTCTCACCAAAGAAATAAAAAAGAGGATAACTAATTGGGAATGCAAACACACAGAAATGAAGAACAGTCTAGAATAGAAGCCAAAAGCAATAACATTAAAATAACAAAAATGGTCTTTTCAGACACCAAGTCCCTACAAACAGCATCCAGTGCAAGGTGCTTATCCGCCCCCTTCACATGATATGTCCCTTCAACCATAGGAACATTCATCAATAGAACTTCCTCCCTTATAGTTCCCTTTTCAATCCTTCTGCCACCTCCTGAACCAACCCCCTGTATGATGAGTTGGTCAAAAATGAGTATGTGAAAGGGAATATGAAATGAGACTGAAGAGAGATAGGACTAGATTGTGAAACTGATGGCTTTATATTTTATTTTAAAATGTTTTATATTAAAATTATATAAAATTACATATATTATTTATATATTATATTTTGTTTTCAAGGCAATAAGGAGTTACTGGTGATTTTTGTGTAGAGAGGATGTCATGGTCTGGTCTGTGTTTTATGAGTATCATTTTGGCAGCTGGGTTGAGGATGGATAGGAAACTAAAAGTACGGAGACCAACTGGGAGATTGTTGCAATAGGGCCTGTAGTCTAGGCAAAAGGTGAGGATCTGAACTGAATATGAGGCTGTGTGAAGGAAAAGGAGAGGCAAGACATTGCAGGGGTAAGATCAAGAAGACTGGGGAACCCATTTTATTGGGGGAGTGCGTGAATGGAAGAGCAACAGTGTCTTTGTACCATTGAATAACAACTTTAGCAGGTAAATCAACTTGGGACCAACATGAAATTCATATTTTTCTGGTGCTCTTGTACTGCTCTACCACATAACAATGATCTGTTCAGTTTATTGCCTTTGATTTCTTTCTCATGTGGATAATAAAATTTTAAGGTCCCCTAAATCTGCAATCTAATAACACTCCTACAATACTAACACAGTAATACTAATGCTAATACAGTGCTGATACTCACTAACCTCATGGATATCAATCAGTAGAGCACTTGAGCTGTCAGTCTTTCAGTTTACTTATTACATGACTGGCGTACCTCCTTTCCTAGTCACATATATCTTGGATATTTTGGGGGCTACTTGTGATACCCCAATCAGTATATTTTAATATATTACAGAAAATACATTAACCTTGCCTCGTAGCCCACTGACTTTTAAAGCATCAAAATGTCGATTTATTTCTTACTAGTTCAGATATAATTGTTATCATTATTATTACATCTGTGTTGTTAAAAGATCAATGTTGTGGCACTTTAAAATTTGTGGCTTATAAGGTGAAGCACTTTAAAAAAGTTTTGCAATGCGTTTTTATGACTTTGATAGTATAATTATTACTATTTCCATTTAATTTGTTTTTTTAAAAAAAACCTTTTCTTTTTATATCACTATCATTTCTATGTTTTCCTTATTTTCAAAATGATGAAATTGGGGCTCTGAGAGACTGACTTCCCCGTGAGCACACAGTTGGTAAGTGACTGAGGCAAGATTTAACCTGGGCCTCATGTCTCCAAGGTCTGATTATCTCCAGTGCCAATCTGCTTCTCATTTTAGAACTGAACAGTCCTTGAATTTGAAAAAACCTTGGCCACCACCATTTTATTTGCTTACTTATCTAACAGTTCATCTACTAACTCTCTGACATAAATTTGCTCAAATAATATCAGGCTTAGGAAAAGTATTTTCTCTGGAATTTATGGGCATATTAACATTCTGTTTCATTGAATGGTGATGAGTAATAATTCCTAGTATGAGACAGCATAACTTACATGATTTAAGAGAAGTATATAAAAGCATTGAGGATTTTGTAATAAAAGCATGAATGGAAGTTTAGAGAAAATGTAATTAAATAAAAAATACTATAAATATGTATATTTTAAGCATAAACTTTAGGAAATACATAATTTAAAGCTTGTCAGTACAAACTAACTCAGTATGCTGTGCGCATTGTGATGAATTATAAATTAATTGGTAATTTTTGGTGTGTGTAGAACAAGGAATTTAGGATTGCAATGAAAAATTTAAATTTTGCCTATCTGGAATCTCATCTCTTTAAATGTTTGTACTGCATATATCAGGAAACTATCTTCCCTTTTTTGTTCTTTGCCTTTTAAAGATAATTACAGAAAAGGAATAAATTCAAATTTTTCATGTATGAGATTATGTTAACTGTTGTTTTGATTAAATAGTAGTAGATGGGGGACTGGACTTGGAATTAGGAGTTAGAAGTTAGAAAGACCTGAATTAACTATGTGACTCTCTAAGTCAACTTTACTCAGCCTCGATCCATAAAAAGAGAATAATCATTTCACAGGGTTGTCCTGAAAATCAAATGAGGTAACCTATGTAAAGTGCTTTGCAGAGCTTCAAGGGCTATGCAGATAAATGCTAGGTTGATTTTTTTATTATTATTACTTTGGCACTTCTCTTATGTTTGATGATACAATTATAAAAAAAACTATTAAATACCAGATTCACAATTCTAATGATGTAATGAATTATGCTTTTGCAAACATAATTAAATCATTTATTATTCACATAACTTCTTTGATTGCAATTTTAAAAATTCAAACCTTCATATATTATCTCTTTATACTTACAATCTATGGTGGTGGTGGTGCTGGTGTTGGTGTTGGGATGGACTAGTGATTTAATGATTAAAAATTTTTTGATCCTGTGATACAAATTCTTCTCAAATATAATGAATATGTAATTTGTCGTCCAAATTCTCTATTTTTAAAGTATCCATAGTTATAGTTTCTAATTGTTCTCTCAATATAATAAACTGTGTTTAAGTTAAGTTACTTATTTACTTCTTAGATATGAAAATTATATTAAAAGATAACTATAATTCTCTTTTCTTCACCCCTCCCTAAACAGAACTCCACACGTCCATAAGAAAACTCAAAAGATGAGTCTGTTCCTCAAAATGTATTGATTTATATCAGAAATTGTGAACACAACTCATATGAAGCCTTTACAATCACAGTGCTAATAAACTAGATGAATAATCCTCCTGAGTTTTTGTCACTTCCCATACTGCATTTCCAGTTTTATTCCAACTCCTTTACAACTTCTGCTGCTGTGTTCAGGCTATATCCCTCAGCAGCATTTCTTGGGTCTGAGTCTTGGGTCCTTGTTTGCTGGTCGCCAGCTGCTAGTCTAGACTTTTGGTAGTGGTACTTAGGACTGCTATACCTGATCCTCTTCCTCCCCTACCTATCACAACCAGATTACATAATATCATCGTTTTAGTACTTGAAAGGACCTCAGATGTTATACGTGTTACCTAGTATAACTGCAATCCCTTCTCAGCTGTCCACAGAATGATAGTGAAAATAATTACAGGAACAATAATAACTTATCTTTTTACAGTGCTTGATACATACAAACTACTTTATATTTTTCAGTTCAATGTCCACAATAACCCTCTGTGATCAGATGATTGATGAGAAAAAATTGGTCCAAAGACGTATAATGATTCTCCCCAGGTTGTATGATTGGTAACTGATAAGGGCTTAAGGTCCAGCTCAGGCTGATTCGATTCCAAATTGAATGTTCTCCTCACCCAGGATAGCTCTAGCTGTTTTCTTCCTCTTTTTCTTTCCCATCTGGGTCTCCAAGGAGGAGGCAGTTAAGGAGGATTGGGGTTATGGAATGGCCAGGAATAGTTAAGTATCCACAGCAACTATATCCCATTCTCAGTCCTTTTAGCTGCATGCTTAAAGATGGCTTACAACCAAGGAAATGATGTCAAGTGAGGACAGAAAAGGACTAGAGGTGCAGATGGCGGCTAACTGGCAAGAGGTCCAGGCCCATGCTCCAGTGTGCCTGTCATCTCCCAGCTTCTCTGGGTACCTATTTCCAAAGAACACTCCTAAGCAAATCTGAGCTAGATACCTTGATGTGGCATAGTGTTTTTTTCATCCTTGAAGGAGAAGCCCACACTCTTTCCTATTAACTATGTGAGATTTATTTTGGCAGTGATGTAGATGTATGCTTTGAATTCAGATTATGCACAGCGTGGGTGAGGCACTTTTGTATTTCCTGATGTTTCTATTTTTAAGTTTGTATCCTTGGTGTAACTTTAACATGGATTTTTACCCTTTAATTGTAATGGATTCAGGGTTGCCAGCTACTTGGCTGACAGTGGTGCATCGATGCAATTAAGGACTGACATGCTGACTTTCCGAGAAGAAGCAGAATTACTACTTTCCCTCTGTGTGTCTTCCAACTCAAGGCTGTTAGTTTCAGCCCCGTTTTCCCCAAATTGTCAGCCAAAATGGTTGTTCACTGTCAGTGAATGTTAAGGACAATTACATAAGCCCTAAGTGGAAGATTACTGTCTTACTCTTGGTGGTCCTGAGTAAAGATGAAGGGAATACATGGGCCTAAGACTTTAATGGGGGCAGAGCTGTTGCTTTCCTTGCTCTGCTAAAGTGGGTATGGGCAGGCAGCATGGCATCTTCCACCTTTTCTCTACCAGGTCTCATCTAGAGGATCTGCTGTGCCATGATCACACGGGAAAAAATGTTTGTGTGGAGGGAAGCTCTTCCCACTAGATAGAAGTACATCAGTCACTGGCCCTGAACTCTTTAATTTTGCTTAGTAGATTTGTATTAGATTATAAAATTCTAATCTGATGCATGTAAAAAGAAGAAAAGATGGGGACAGTGTGCTAACACCACGGTCTGCCTTGTGGAAGAAAGAAAAGGAACATCAAACACAATGATTTGACAGTTTCTTAGTGGAGGGTGCATGTTGGATGGCAAAATAGAAACACATGAAACTAGTTAAATAATAATGTAGCATGTAAGTTAAGTACAGTAATTACGCATGCAGAAAATAAATGACTTAGGAACTTTAAGAAAAGTAAGCTTTCTATGGGCTAAAGTAATCAGGGAAGGGTTTATGGAGGAAGTAGGACTTGAGAATAAACATCTTTTCTCATCCTAATTACTTAAGAAAGAGATAGGGACCGGACCTGTGATTTCACTGATTGAAACTCCCAAGTAAGAAAACCCCCTACCAGGGGTAGGGAACCTGCAGCCTCCAGGCCACATGTGGCCCTCAAGTGCTGCCCTTTGAAGCTCTTTAGGACTTCAAGTGTGGCCCTTTGAACTCAGTCAAAGGGCCCCACTTGAGGACCTAGAGGGCCACACGTGGCTTGGAGGCCTCATGTTCTTCACCCTTGCTTTGACCAATGCCAGTGAGCACGTTAGCTGCAAATTATGATCTTAGAGTTACCTAGAGCACAGAGGTGAAGTCATTTGTCTGAGGTCACAAAGCCAGGCTGTGTCAGAGGTGATTCATGAACTCAGGTTACTCCGTCTTTGAGATTAGCTCTCTGTCCTACAATTGTCTCTCCATTTGCCAGAATTCTTTTTAAAACTATGTATAGGCCTTCACCATTCTAAACTTTCTGTCTGTCTGTTATGAAGACCAGGCTAAGTTTAGAGACTCATCATCAAGTTGTCTGCAGGATGATGATGTTGATAAAGAGGAAGAAGATGACAAAAGACCATCTATTAAATTAGAAGAATTTTATTTGTATTAAGTGGTGGGAATACTCACAGCAACAAAGTATTGAAAGCACCAAGGTGTGTACTGAAGGTGGAGGCATAACTTTACCTGTATGGGCCTTACTTTCTCATTTGTAAAATGAGTGTGTTCTCAACCTATGGTGCTATGAATCAATTATTGAATATACTTATTTATTGCTAATGGTGATCATGGAACAGATGCCAAAGCATGTGGAAATCTTGGTGGAATTAGCATCTCTGAACATTTTTCTTCTGCTGAGCACATTGTTGGAGTGAAGTAAATACTTGTCATAATTGATACAAAATTATTTCCTAATAAATTCTGTAGCATTTACACCAATAAGAGAATGGGTTCATAAGATCTGAAACTAGTTTTCTGGATGGGAATTGGGGAACATTGACTCACTTCAGCCAGCTGCTGCTCATGACGTGGGCAGAATGTAAAAGTAGAGCTATACATAGGCTTGGTGGCATCCAGGACAGGATATCAATTTGGCACTTGTTTAAAACAGCTTTGTAAATAAGTTTACAATTTTACCATCCTCTGTTTTTTTTGTTATAGCCAGCCTGCCCTTATTCCAGAAAATGTACTCATAAAACAATGGAAGCTGTATTTTAGAAGGTTGCTTGATGACCCGAGCCTACCAGACTGTGTCGCCTCTTTTCATCCACTTAATATCCAAGTCGTTCAAGGTGGCTCTAATGCTTCTGAGTACACTAGCTTTGTTTGTTGGGTTATACAAAACCCAAGTAACTCCTAAGGTTATAGTCAGGTCTGTTCTTTTAGAGCTTGCTTGGGAATTTCTTTGAGAATCTTAAGTCCCAGACTACAAGATGGGAGATGTTTCATTGTTGTCTGGATCCCTTTTTACTCCCATGCTCTCCCTTTTCACCCTGGAAAATTGATGCTGTTATCTCAAAACAAAGAGAAGGCTCATCTCCTTGGGACAAAAATCAAATACATTGCATCCCTTTGGTCCATACCCAGCCATACCTTTGGAACCTTTGGAAAGGTTTTAGGTTTTTTGGCAGTCATTTTGTGGGATTGACTATCAGGTGGAGACTGGCCATGTGCAAAGAGATCTTGCTAAGGACATTCCTCTGCCAGTACAAACCGGTACCTTCTCTGGCACTTAAGAGTCTTAGAGAGTTTCCTAGAGCAATTTCACTGAGAAATGAAAGGAATTGTCCATGGTCACACAACCATATGTGTCAGAGGAGGGATCTGAACCCAGGTCATCCTGTCTGAGGCCAGCTCTCTAATCACTACTTTATGCTGTCTTTCTTTCTGAATGCCCAAAGGTGGGGAATGAGGTGTGAAAAAAAGCAGAAGCCAGGATTATTGATTGAAGACTACATCACCTCTAGTACTTAACCATATGGTTAGGTTGATACATAACATTAACCTGTCATAATTAAGTTATCCAGAAAAAAAAACAACCAACAAACGCCCACCATGTCATATGTCCATCTTCCTGTTCCTGAGTTCTATAAACCTTACATGATTTTCATCTCTAGCTTTGCGTCTCTTGCCCCCATGCCTCCGTGGTGCTTGGTTGATCCTATACCAGTTCCTACAAGGATACTTAAGTCCAACCCAGCTGCTCAGCCACATGGGTACATGATTTATGATCTCTGGTTTCAGGTGAAATAATTTGGCATCTTTTTATAGGTTTTTGTAGTTGGGAAACGTTAGGAGGAAAACCCTTTCTGTTTTTTCTAAAAGAGAATTTTATGTCCACTGGTTTAGGGAGTTGCAAATTTAAAAAAAAATAATGGAAGAAGGTGATAAGAACAGGGTGATGTGCATAGTTGTAGGCTGGAAACAGCTCCACTTAAACTTAATCTTGTGTGTTAATTTTCACATTGGAAGTTAGAGAGAGTGTTAATGCATTTTTTACTTTTAATTGAAAATCAAATTGATTTTAACCTTTGGTAATTTTGGAAAAATTAAATTCCACCTGTGAATGGGCAACGTCTGTTTTGTTGGGAGAAGTTGACGAGTGGTACAAGGTTTGCATCCAGCTTTTTGGAAATTTGTCTTCAGCCAGTGAAATGTGGTAAGGAGAGTACATTATGACGCTGCCTATAGCTTGATTTAAGACTCAAGTCGGGGTGTCTAAAATTATATCAGCAACCCAAAGGAAAGAATAAGGAAGCAAGTTAAATGTCATTTTGATTGGTGTTTTTAATTGGTAATGCAAGTGATGCTGAATAGGAGACATACTATGATAGAAAGAGGGTAGTGGATGTTGTGCTCGCAAAAGCTGAGATGTGGTTTGGAGAAGAGCAGGTTAGTGTTTTTTATTTTACTGTTATTAACAGCTTGAGTCACCTTGTTACTGTTGTGGCCTTCTTCCTCCTTTTTCTTTATGTGGCTCTTTAAATTTGTCATGTGCTTTTCCCTGGAAATGGCCATACTAAGTATTCATACTTGTTGTTTTCAAATCCAGACTTCAGCAATGTTCCTGATGTTACAGCTGGTTTGAAAAGAAGCCAAACGGATGGTACCTTGGACCAAGTTCCTCACAGGGAGAAAACTGAACATACATTCAGGGTAAGATAACAAAATGTTTTATAATGATGGGAAAGCAAATGCTAGACTTGGGCTTAATTTAACTTTTAGTTTTACCTGAATAAGGGCAAAAATGAGTCTTCTATATGCCGATTATTTGCTTTGTTGATTTTGTCTGATGAATGAAATGACATTTTTATAGTTGAGGAACAACTAGGAGCCTCATTAACCTCATCTGTTCGTTGTCTTTCACCTCTGTTTCTTCTAAGATGAATGTTAAGGTAGAAACTTGCTATCCAGGAAAGTGAAGTTGTTGAGAGATATTTTCCAAAAAACTCACATATAGCTGAATTTTCTTCCTTCCTTCCATAGAGAAATGAAAAGACAAACACGATCACCTCTGCTTAGGGGCAATTCTCATGATTTCAGACTATTGGGAAAAGTTTGAAGATATGTGTCTTCCTGAGTTGGTGGCATCCAGCAAAACAACTTTAGCATGGCGGTATCAGAGATTGAGGCTACCCTTCCTCCTTTTGTCTCATCCCTCCCTCCCCCACTAAATGCAGGCCAAGCCAAAAGATGCATATCTAAATGCCTTGATTACTGATGTTCTGGCATTGATCTCAGTACTATTAATCTTTCGCGGGAATCTGACTCTTACTAAACAGTAGCCTAGTGTTTTCAGTCTCTGCTACTGTGTTCTTACTCTTCTAAAGCAGACTCGGTATTGAAACTGGTGTGGTTTTTTTTGTTTTTGTTTTTTGTTTTTTACCATTTTTCAAAAGTAACACTCCTAGAGTTATGACACAGAATCCTAGGCTTTATAACAGACAAATCAGTTGGGTTTTTATGGATATTTTTTTAAATCAGTAATTATAAGTATGAAATTGAGTTAAATATTTGAAGTGGTGTGTGTTTGTGAATATCTGTGTGTTAAAGACTTCCTTAATTTTGTAACCTAGTTGAGTTGTACTTTTCAGTTTGCACAAGGTGACTATCAATTATTTTCTTCACATTTTATTTTATTTTATGATTCAGTATAATAAATATGCAAAAGTTTAAGATTTTGAAGCAGTTTTGAAATAGACTATTTAATAGTACTGTGCCAATCTAAACATTTTAGAAAAGGGTTATTAAAGGCCCTAGGTAGCTAGATATTTAGGAAAGAATAAAAATAATGAATCCTTTTAACTTTGGGGCTGTCTGAGCTTTTCTTTGGCAAAATTGCTAAAAGCAGTAATTTCATGTTAAGAACGTGCTGGCAAGTTATTTGAATCCTCATGACCTCTTCTACATATGCAGCACTTAAATCTTTGGGGAACAACTTGCTGATTGATATAGATAGTGCTGCCTTAGAATATCTTTTAAAATGTTTCCATTTTCACTGTTATGCAAATTCTGAAATTGGTTCACAGAAATAGTATTAAAGGACCCTGGGGAAAGTGCCAGGAGAATTGTTGAGCCCTAAAAGTATTGATAGTGATCAGGATTTACATTGGATGGAGGAGAAAATACCCATTTTGATGGGATCACAGGGAGAAATGTTTATAATTTTACTATTCTGCTTAATAGTTTTTTTTAAGTGACTCTGAGTCAAAAATATAAAAACAGTGAGTACTGTTTTTAAAAAGAAGTTAATCTGGAAATTGTTATCATATATACTCAAATATGTCCTTAAAGGAGAATATCCAAGCTTGGAGTCAGAAGACCTGCGTTAAAGACCCAGTTCTTGATACAGATCTTGAACCTTGGGATAGGTGCTTCCCCATCTTACAGTAGTTTCCTTATCTATAAAATGGAAATAAAGATAGTTGTACCACTCACCTCACTGATGGTGGTTGAAAGCGCTTTGTAAAGCTTAAAGCACTATACAGATGTGGGTAGGTAGTCTTAGTTCAAATAGGTGAGGTCTAAAATCAGAGCCTGGAGCTTTCAACTCAGAAAAGAAAAGACATTTATTTCCAAGGTTTTCCTTCATGCTTGCACTTTTCTTCTCTAGTGTGAATAATTTCTTATCTGATTAGAGTCTAGTTAAATGTAGTCTATTTTGTAGATTTCACAAACAAGTACCCTAGACATCAGAAACAGGAATAATTTCACTTGGAAATTAAATGCAGTTTGATTTGATGCAGCGCAGCTGTAACTGGGGCTTTTGACAGCCCCACAATTTCTGCCAATGATTCATAATTGATTGCCTTCTTTCTCCTCAAGGGTACCTATTAATGTCACTGCTTTTTGTATGACCCTGTCAGCATCTCCAGCATGTGTGGGATTAAAAAACATTGGTAACAATTTACATATAATATTTTAATAGTTTGGAGTTTGAAAAAAAATAAGCAATCACTCTCTTTTGGGGTGGGGGGGGTTGAGTAAGAGGAAGACTTTCCTCACTTATTCTGGGAATATAATGTGTTAAATAGTTAAGAGATGTATAGGGACCAAAATAGTTCCTGTTTTTAGCTTTCTTCTAGTTTTTTCAGACAACCCTGAAGACACAGCATTCTTAGACTCCTGCATGTACTTATGTTCTATAAGTTGGTATGTTTCTGTAGATGGGCATCAGAGCCCAAGTTGCAAATTCAGAAGGATGGGGGTGAACTTACTCTGGAAGCATTGCTCCTGCTTTGCGAAGACAAGATTGGTGGCGCTAGGAGGTCCTTGTGATTGTAACTTGGGAGAACAGACAGTTTGGGATTATTTCATTGCACAGGGATGAGAGCAAGCAAGAAAGTGTGTGTTACTCATTTCCCAGCAGACTCCGGTAGATGTAATCACTTTGTTCTCTGGGAGCAGATTTCTTTGAACTTTTCCATTGTATCCAGCATGTAAGTAAACAAAAGCTTTGATTCTAATGGATATGGAATGGATATAGAAAATATAGATATGTTTGCATGATTTAAGTTTGTCTTTTAAAAAAAAATTTGATTTTGTTCTAAAAACTTTGTAGGATTACCATTCAGATGAAAATGTATGCCTTTTTGTTGGGGAGAGACGGAATTTTGAGGGGAGAGAACTTATAACTCTTACATATATCTCATTGATGTACCTTAATTTGTGAATAACGAAACTCAAAGTGATATAGTACAACTTGTACCCCACCATTAACTTTTCTTTCTGGGGGGAGTTTATGCAAGGTTGCACTGATTTAAAATAATTTGGGAGCTTATTTGGCAATTTTGTATCATGAAAACAGCAGAAACATTCACACACATTAAATTTCAGAAAAAGAAGCCTGTTTATACTCAGTAGCACATAAGAGGATATAAAAATGAATTTAAATAGAATGTAATCCTGGGCTTCCTTAAATTTCTACAGAGTTCAGTGCATACCTTGCAACATGCTTACCACTGCAAAAAAATTCACACGAACGAAACCTCCCTTTTCCTTGGGGATAAGCAGGTTTTATACTTTGATAATTTCTAATTGAGTAATTCTTCAGCATTTTATGTAATTGCCTTGTGGAGCCTTGGCAGTGGTTATTTTTGCAGTTGGTGGGCGTTCTGTTGATGGAACAGAAAGCATTGAAAAATCTGGTCATGCAGTATGACAACTGTTTGTTGTGCTCCTTGCAATTTAATAATGTTGGAGATATAGATTGTCCTGTTTGTTAAAAGGCAGGAAAATTGACATGTACTCAGGCTTAGGCTTTTGTTTGGTACACTGCACAAATATAATCTGTATCTGAATTTAATTATTACCGTTTACTTAGGTTCTTTTCAGATTTTCCACATGAAGTGCTAATAAGTCCTCTTTAAATAAAATAAGTCAAAGAAAATGGAATAAAAAATAATAAAGAATATCCCCCTCCCTACCCCTCAAAACACACTGAAATCTTGATTTTTCTTGCTTTTAATGTCTACTTTTGTGTCAAAGATTGTTTGAGAAGTGTTTTTGTTAAGATTTAAAACTAATACATAATTAAACCATGGACAGGACTCTTCGAACATGGCTGCTTTCCCTCAAGCTAATCCAGTCTCTATTCCTTTAAATTATTTTCCCTTTTTCCTCTCCCCACCCCCCTGCCTTTTCCCCATAGCCATTTCTGAATCCCCCTTTACTGTTGCATCTTAGGTATTTGAATGAATAAATTGTCAACAACCTTCAGGCATAGCCACCACCCACTGAAACACCCTTTTCTAGCATGACCTTATCCAGTAAAGGAGATCTGCTTGCTGACTCCCTCTCATATTAATTTAGACTTCATCCTGGATTGCCTTTTGTTATATTGATATGTGTCCCTGTTGTACTTAGGCACTGAGGGACAAAGGAGTTTGTTTCTCTCTGTTTAGAAAATGTAGCTGCTTTCTCTGTCCTCAGCTGTCTAATGCCCTCTGGAGCTAATTATTTGTAAAGCCAGGTGCAGAAAGTAGTGAATAGTAAAAAATATGAAAAAACTTAATGTGTAATGTCTCAAGGGATTAAGGCGAATTCCACGTATTTCAACTGCCTGACAGTGTTGACATTAATTTCTACTGACCTGTTCCATTAGGTCTGAAGCACAGAGTATTTTGACGTAGGGCACCTTAAGGACTGGGTCTTTTGCGTCCTTTGCCATCTGAGCTAAGACAGAGTCAGCTGATCTCTTTTTGGTAATACTCCATGCAGTGAGTTTATATGATTTTACAGAGAGCAAGTTAAAATGCCAGATAAAAATAGTATGGTGTTGTTCCCTGTATCTTTAGCAGGGGGTAGACTATGGATATCAGAATGTTGAACAAATCATGGTGTAGCTTTGACAGTCTGAAAGTACCACCACTTGTTCTGAACATTTTATGAAGAGACACCTCAGCCCTTACATAAGCAATAGACTAGTGTGGGCAACAGTGAATGCAATATGGACAGAGTTTGGTTGCATTTTCACACCTTACTGTCAAATACATCTCACTCTTGTTATGTTTGAAATGCATCTTATCTTATTCAAAACTGACCGTGTGTGTATGTGTGTGTGTGTGTGTGTGCGTGCGTGTACATGTATGAGCTCATGTGCCTGCCCTGCATATGCCTGTCTGTGTGAATATGTGTATGGCAGGGAGAAAGAGACAGAGACAGAAAGGCAGGGAGAGACAGAGACACTTGAGGCTTGTGGAAGTTTCAAAGTATGGATGTGTAGGCTGAAATAACCACATTTCATTTTGTTTATATCTTTAAAAGCAATTTTAAAAATCTAAATGAAAAATTGTTAATAGTATTTACCTCTTCTAATACTGCCAGTACCCAGTCCTCCTTGATTTGTGCTTGATTATTCAGGCAGATATGTCAGCAAGCTGCTAGTCTTCTTGTTCAGTTTGATAGGAAAGGGTGTGCCAAGTTGTAAACCTACCCATCCATCCCCTTTTTCTAGGCTGGTGGTCATCAGCATTTTTTTAAATTGAAAAGGATAAGTTGATACTCACTAGTTAGTATTAGGAAAATTGTTCTTAATTTTGAAATAAAAACAACTACAACTAATTTACACCAAATTTGTAGTGGCATTGGAAGGTCTCTGCAATGAGAAGAAAACAGATGAGTTAAATGGAAAACATTTTGGAAAAGAGGCTTTGTCTTGTGAAGAAAGAAGGTGGTAGGTTCGAATAAGAAGACAGTTTGTTGCTCGGGCTGGAAAACAACAGTAAGTCTGTTAGCTGAAATCTGCTTTTCCTGTTCCTTGTCCCATCTAGTAGTGTTTCCAACTCCCCACCCAACTGAAATCTGGAGCCTTGTGGCCATGGGGTAGGATTTGAAGAATGTTTTCATTCAGCTGTGTGCATAGGACTTCACTGAGCTGCAGTGAAAGAGGCCAGTGGATTGTTGCCATCTGGCATGTTCTGGGCTATTTAGATGTCTTAAGGAATAGGATTTGTTAATAGCAGGATCTTGACTGCTAAATAATTAAAGGCGGGTGGGGGCAGAGGGCTTCACCTTCTGTACCTTTGCCATTTTCTATTCCAGTCTGTAAAAATCACCAAAAAGGCTTTCAGAAGGAAAAAACAAACTGAAACAGAGTGTTTCCTGGGGGTGTGGGGGGGCAGAACAAGCCCTGAATTTTCCGTCTCGTTTACCCCCAGACCTCGGCTTTTTTGTTCAGTCATTCTCTTTCTCCTCCCATCTCTTCCCACGCAGAAGCTTCTTTCCTCCCTTCTACTGTCAGTTCTTTTTTCTCCCTTGCCTCTGATCCTGCTGCTTTTCATCCTACTTTTTTTTTTCATTTTAAAACAATCATTATTGTTGTTCACAAATATCTTCAGACCCACAAAAGAGGATGATGAAAATAGGAAGGTATATAATAAACAACCGAATGTAAACTACGGAAAGGATGTCTAAGAAGTAGCATGACTTCTGAGACAATGCATGAGTCATCCAGACTCGGGCAGGCAGGAAGGAATCCAGGCTTGTCAGGCTGAGCCTTGTCTCCTAAACTAGGTGGGACTAGGGCTTTTAAATGCATTTATCTTTAAAATCATCTTTTTGTCTTTTATCATCTTTTATCTTTTTTAATCTAAATTTATCTGAATCATTTTTATCTAAATTATCTTTAAAATCTTTATAATATCAAAATGATGATGAGTTAATGAAGTACCTGTGGGACTTTGCAAATAATAAAGTATTACAGAGTTTTATTTGTGATAGAAGAGAACACATGAACACCTCTGTTTCCAGCATGATAGTTTATTTGGCACAAGTACTCCCATCTCTTCTGCTCCCTGCCCCCTGAAACAACTTCTACCCCATCAGAAGAACCTTTCTTCTTGCCAAGGCATGGAGAGTTTAAATTAAAGACCTTGGGAAGGTTTAAATTAAAGACCTTGGGAAGCTCCTTGCCATTGGTGGAGGTGGAGGAGTGGAGACCTAATCAGCCACCCAATTCTCTGCCTCCTTCCTCTCTACTCTCACCTTCTTTGTTTCTATCTTTATACTTTTTCTGACTTGGACCAGAGAATAGGAAACTTAAGATAAAGATCCTCCCCTACTAAGCCTTAAATCTGAAAGGAAGTCCTAAATGTAGTGTTTCTTTCAAGTCAGTAGGAAAAAGCAGTCTGCTGTAGCAGAAAGATCATTGGACTAAGAGTCAGGAAATCTCTGATCTAGGTCTAGCTCTGCTCCTAACTAGCTTTGTGGCCTTTGGATATATAACAAGAACAACAACAACAACAAAAACAGTAATTTCTATTGTGCTTTAAGATTGGCAACTTTGCATGAGCTCATTAAATCTTCATGGCAACCCTGTGGGGTAGGCAATATCTCCCTCTCACAGATGAGGAAATGGAGGCTCAGATGTCAAATGACTTATTCACAATCACAAAATTAGAATCACAGGCTAGCTTTAAGTGGGGGTTCTCCAGACCCCATATCTAGGGCTCCTTTCATAGTACTGGACTCCTCTTGAGCAACAGTTATTTTCCACAACTGTGAAATACAGATATTGGACCACAGGGCTACTAAGGTCCCTCCAGCTAAAATAAATTCTGTGATTGCATGACTTTGCTTTTCTCTGCCCATCTTTTAGCTCCAGTGCCTTACTTGAATAATGTTTTTCTGAAACCAATCATTTTCAAGACCACAAGGGAGAAATTCCAACTGAAGAAGAATTATTTTCTAAGTTTCTTCACCATTGATTGGCTTTACTAACTTTATATCAATAAATGAGGGTGAAGACCTTATAGAAAAATGAATGTTGCAAAGTAGTAGTGATAGGGAAGGATTGTGTTGCTGAAATAATTTCCTCCCATACCTTTAACTTCATCTTCCTTATTTTAAAGGGGAAATCTCAATGGAAAACATTATATAAAGTACATAATTAAGTTTTTCATAATAATAGAACTGGAAAAAAACAAACTGTATTCCAATACCTTTATAATCAAAATGAGGAAACTGAGGCCCAGAGAGTCACAGAACAGGGATGAGACCCCCAAGGATCCATATAGTCCAGTACTCTTCATTATAACATACTCTCTTGTGTTTTCATTTGGGTTCTTAATCAACACACATTTATTAATCATTTACACTTTTATAGTTATACAGAGGATAAAGAGACCAAAATAAAACTCTCCCTACCCTGGATAAGCACACCTTTTAGCAGAGTAGATAACATAAATAAGTATATACCAAATAAATTCAAGGTAAAATTTTGGGAGGGAAGGTACTGGTAACTAGAAGCATCAAGAAAGGTTTCCTATAGAGAATGTCTCAAGTGGTTTCAAAGGAAACAAGGGATTCCAAGAGCCAGAGTTGGGTGAAGGGGAAGGACTTTATAAAGTCATGCACAAAATGAAAGATGTAAGATTATGTATACAAAGATAGAAGAAGTGTTGGGTGTGAACAACTGCCAGAGAACCAGTATCATTTAACAGATAGTTATTGAGTACCTGCAATGAATGCAGCCTGGTGCTCCTTGAGTCTGGGTGAGGGGTAATAGGTAACTGTCTTTTTTCTTTATTACCAAGGCTAATTAGTAAGGATTTTTAATATTTTTTTTTTTTTTTTTGCTTTTTGGAGGGTAATTGGGGTTAAGTGACTTGTTCAAGGTCACATGGCTAGTAAGTGTTAAGTGTCTGAGGCTGGATTTGAACTCAGGTCTTCCTGACTCCAGGGCTGGTACTCTGTTCACTGTGCCACCCAGCCGCCCCTGATTTTTAATGCTTTTTGATGTGTTAAGAGACTTGGAGGCTACTCACATACATGTTACACAAGTGTTCCAAAAGATAGAATACATTCATTTCTTGGTTATGGCCAAATATTCCTGAATTGTTGAGCACTAACCACATTCTGCACACAGGTCAGTATCATTTTTAAAAGTTTCCTTTATTTTTTGTAGTCAACAAATCATTTCTTCCACCTGTGTTAGTTAACGAGTTTAAATCTGGATTTCCAAGTTTGAGGGGGGAGAGGAACCACTAAACCTGCTTACTATCAGTGAAAGGCATAGGACAATAGAGACCATTACATTTTTGTTTAAGGGGGAGGAAGAGAATCCTCAGTGTTGGGAGGCTGCTTGAGCAACAGTTATACCTGGTACACTCAATGTACCTAGGTCCTGTGTTGTAAGGATTGGTAACAAACAGTGCCTCATCATTTATTTGAGCCATTCCTCAAACTGTTTACAAATTACCCACGCTCTTCTCTCTTGCTGACCTTTTTCCTTTACTTTTCCAGATTTGCAACCCTATTTACAAGCCAAATTTTTTCCAAGTTACCATTGAGATACTATATATCTTATGGTTGATATTACTAAGGAATTTAAAAAAATATACCAACATAGTGCAGATTCATTATAGTCCCCTGAGTCAAGCACTGGGACTTCCTAGGACACAGCTGGTGCTTAATAAGTATTGGATTGAATTGCACAAAGATGTTAGATGGTCACCTGGGTTCTTAACTTTAACCTCTGTGTGCTTTAAAAAAAATTTTTGATTCCTGTATCTCAATATAATTGGTTTCTTTTGTTTATCCTATGTGTTTTATGCATTTAAAAATTCTGAGAAAGGGGCTCATGACACAGAGATTAAGAACCTCTGAATTGTAGAATATTGTTCATTGGCAAACAAGTAGAGCAGTCCAAAATAAATTCTATATCTGTTGCTTTGTTTCATATTTTTTTTTCTTTGGGGCATTAAGATCTTGTGTGCTTGGTTATTTTATTAAAATGATGAATTAATCTCTAAATCCTGGGTAAATGTGTCTGGGTCACAGTGCTTGGATTCTTATATTTTCTTCATGTCATAGGCACAAACAGCTTGTTACTCTTACCATTTGTCCTCTGACCAGTTCAGAAAATAGATCATGATTTTGCTACAGGTATTGATGGAGTGTTCCAAAAGTCTTAGTGCAGTTTTAAGTGTTTGTAGCTTAAAACTGCACTAAGACATTTGAAATACCCTATATACCAGCCACTGCTGGGTGGGGATGCAAAGAAAAAGTGAAACCATTCCTGTCTTTAAGGAACTTACATTATATTGGTCAACACTGAATGTCACTTTCAGTTTTAAGGGAAAGAGTCTCAAGGCATGGCCAGTAGTCGTGACAACCTTAGCATAAGATCTGTCAATAAATGGGGTTGCTAAGGTTAGAGCAGGAAGTTGCCTGAGCCAACTCCTGCACTGATCTTCAGAAGCTAGTGGGACAGTGGATAGAGGGTAGACCTAAAGGCTGGAAGACCTGACTTCAAATCCCACCTCAGACACCTTATTAGCTGAGCAACCTTGGGCAAGTCACTTATCTGCTATATGACTCAGTTTCCTGAGTTGTAAAATGGGGGTAATCATAGCACCTGCCTCTCAGGGTTATTGTCAGGATGAAATGAGATAACTTTTGTAAAATGCTTTGCAAATCTTTAAGTGATATATAAATATTAGCTATTATTATCTAGGTTTTTAATATTTTTAGCCTCTCATCAGCAGCTAATTATTCAAAATCAAGACTGGATTATGATACAAAGTATAATCACTCACCTGCTGTTCATAATAGCAGGATGAAAAACAGGGAAACAACTGTCCATAAAACCCATTTATCATTATGACGTAAGGAAAATGAATAGTTTGCTTCACAAGGTGCTCATTTCTTCTCTTTCCATTTATTCTTTTGCCTTTTTCATGTAACATAGTTTTCTAACTTAACAAATCTTTTGCCATGACTTATCTTCTTTGGCAAACCTCCTCCTGTTCCTATTTACACTCTCATCTAAGTTTAAAACAACAACAGCAGCAACAATCCAGCTGTTAGAAAAGAAATTTTAATTTGCAAATGCCCAAAAGGTGCTGACCTGTCATTTGGACTATTTGGGGATTTCAGAATTAACTGCTTATAAACCCACAAAGTTTGCATAATTTCTGCAGTCAGCATGCTATGTCTTCAAACAAGCTTCTTTCAAAAGACATCAAACCAGTTCTGTGTCAAGGGTGCTCATCAGCCACAGAACAAAGGGCACTCAGAACAAGACGACAACATGTGCCCCAGTACAGTGGTAACCGCAAGACATCCGGGATGTTGCATAGCATGCATCTCTGTGCTGATTGTCCGTTAGAAAAAGGCTGTTCATCTTGTACAGTTCTCAGCCAGTGTGGTTTAGTATCACTTTGCAAACACTCATTCTTCATTGTATTTACTATGGTGTTATATGTAGATGTTGCCTGGATTTGCTTGGCTAACAGGTCAATTTTTTCAGGTGAGATTTTTTAAAGTTATTTTTGTGTGTGTATCTGGGTGAGAAATGACTTTTTCTTCCCAATGTTTCATTTACTTTGTTTTCTGTATCTGTCCCAGGTTTGATTGAGTTTCAAAGCATAAATGGAAAAAGGTTCGTGTTTATGTGTATGTGAGTGTCCTATCCTAGTTGCATACATGACAACTTCATTGGTAGTGACCTATGTACCACTACTGAAAACATGCTGAGCCAGCCTCTGCCAGGCCATGTGTAAAGAGTTGTAGTTGGGAATGTGTGTATGTTTTAATGTTTTCTCTCTATCTACTGTTCTGTCCGAGTAATTTTCCTGAAGTATAGGTCTAACCGTGTCATCCTCTCTACTGAATCCAAATGGCCCCCTATTACCTCCACAATTAAAAAAAAACAAACCCAAAGAATCCTCTGTTTGGCTTTTAAAGTCCTTCCTGTATTTCCAGTCTTCTTATGCTTTATTCCCCTTGACATCCAGCAACACTGACCTTCTTGAAGTTCATCCCATAACACTCCCTGTTCTAACTTTATGATTTTTCATTGGCTTTCCTTCATGCTTGGAATTCTCTCTCTTTTCATCTCTATCTCTTCCTTCCCTGGCTTAAGACTCAGCTCAAATCCCACCTTCTACAAGACATTTTTTTTCTAGCACTCCCTACACCTACCACTGTGGTTCCCTTAAAGAGAATCTTATATTTACATTTTGTGTGTATGTATATATGTATATGTGTGTATCTCTCTCCCCCTTGCCCTCTCCCCTCTCGCCCTCTCTCTCCCCCTCCTGTATCTGTTGTATGTACATAGCTGCTTGAATGTTGTTTCCCCCACTAGAAAGTGTGCTCCTCGAGGGCAGATGTTGTTGTTGCTATTGTTTTGTTTAGTTTTTGTCCGTGTTTGTATCCCTGACACTCAGCACGGTGCCTAGCTCATAGCAAATGCTTCATAAATGCTTGTTGACTAATTCCCCTTTCCAGTGGTAAACTTAATAATAGATTTTACAGAGTTTCTTGACAGTGATAAAATTTTAACTCTGTATTTATGAACCAGACATTGGTCTTTATCAATCATCACTATTTTAAGACATAACAATATGTTGCAAAGTCCCATCAATAAAGATTGAAACCAGAGCAAATGGAACAGACTGACACATTGCAATAACTCAGAGAAACAAGGGTGACTCAATTAGCTTCGCGCTTAAAGGAGCATGTGGACACCCCCAGGGACCTAATGTCAGTCCTTACTTACGGTTCTAGAGAGGTATAACAATGGCAGAGTGGAAAGAACCCTGGACTTGGTGGGAGAAGAGAGGGCTTGAAGCTTAGCCCAACCTCACTGGTTGTGAGACCTTGCACAAGTGGGTTCATTTCTCTGATGCTCAGTTTCCCCTCTGTTAGATCCTAGTACACAACTGGCATCTAAGACTTAACTGGAGAAGAGGAATTCCTCCATATCAGCGGTTCTCAAACTGGTGGGTTATGTTCATTTTAAATACATCCTGTATATTAGATATTTACATTATGATTCAAAACAGAAGCAAAATTAAAGTTATGAAGTAGCAATGAAAATAATTTTATTGTTGGGGGTCACCACAACATGAGGAACTGTATTAAAGGGTCGCGGCATTAGGAAGGTTGAGAACCACTGTTCTATATGCACTGTTCTATATGCAACGGTTGAAAACCGTTGCCTTAGACATTATCCAGTCAAATATTTCATTTTACAGATAAAGAAAGTGATTCTCAGAGAAGTTAAATGACATGTTCCATCTCTCTGCTCTTTTTTGGAGACATGGGGGGTCCATGAGTGTGGAATGTTATATATAAGATCATACTTTTTCAATGTATTGTTGTATTTTGCTGAATTTTTTCTT
>CM053586.1:73228440-73269518 GCA_028646515.1 Pseudochirops corinnae | reverse complement strand
TCAAATATTTCATTTTACAGATAAAGAAAGTGATTCTCAGAGAAGTTAAATGACATGTTCCATCTCTCTGCTCTTTTTTGGAGACATGGGGGGTCCATGAGTGTGGAATGTTATATATAAGATCATACTTTTTCAATGTATTGTTGTATTTTGCTGAATTTTTTCTTTTTTTCTAAAAAAACCCTTTATAATAAGAATTGTTTCTTTGGGAGAGAAGAAAGGGAAATCTAAATGATATAAAAACAAAAAATATAAAAATTTATTTTATAAAAAAAACTCTTCTGAAGTTCCACTTGAGGTAGTACAGTCGAGTTGATGGAGGGCTGGCTCTGCCATCTCTTGCCTGCCTTACTGTTACAATCTTCCTCTTTCTCTCCAATCCATTCTCTACATCCATGGTTCTCAAATTGTAGAGATCCAGAGATCCTGGGGGTGGGGGAGATGTTCTCTAAGACCCTCACTGGGGGATGAAAACTATTTTCACAATAATACTTAGATGTTTCAATTTCTAGTATGGAAAATATTAGTTGATATGACCCATATAAACAAAAGTTCTTTGGTGGAGTTCCCAATAATTTTTTAAGAGTGTAAAGGGGTCTTAAAATCCAAATATTTGAGAACTACTGACCCACATACCTGCTAATTTGATATTCTCAGATCACAGGTCTGACTGTGTCATAAAGCCCAAATGGCATCCAGATGCCTTGAGTATAAAATGTAAAATCTCTTGAATTTCATAAGAACATAGATGTAGACCTGGAAGGGACCCAAGAAGTCACCTAGTTCACCTCCCTCCTTGTACAGATGAGGAAATTGAGGCCCATGGAAGTGAAGTCAGTTACGTACAGTTAAAGAGGCAGAAAGCATTAGAGTAGGGCTTTGAACCCTGGTCATTTAGCTGCAGAGTGCTCCAGCCTCCTGTCTGGCTTATCATACATCACTCTCCTCCATACCTTCTGTAATCCAAACAGTCCTGCTTGCTGTTCTCTTCTCTCATTCATGTGTCTCTGCAAAGGCTGCCCACCATTTTCCCCACCTCCACTTGGTAGAACGGTCTAGCTTGAGGGCCCCTTTCTAGGTGAACCCTCTCCTGTTCCTCCAGCTGCTTGTACCCTTCTCTTTGTATGTATTGTAATAGTAATCATAATAATAGCTAGCATTTACATAGTGCTTTAAAATCTGCCAAATGCTCTACACATGTTGCCTCCTTTGATGCTCACAACTCTGTGAGGTAGGCGCTGTTATTATCCCCATTTTATAGATGAGAAATCGGAGCAGATAGAACTGCTAAGTGACTTGTTTAGGGTAATACAGCTATTAATGTCTGAGGCAGATGTGAAGTCAGGTCTTCCTGATGTTACCAGGACCGGTGCTCTGTCCACTGAGCCACCTGCTGTCCTCAGAGTTAGATGCAGAGGGTACAAAGAAAAACGAAGAGTCTCTGCTTTCAAGGAGTTTATTTCAATTGGGGAAAAATGGCATGGGTACAAGTACATACAAAACGCCTGCTTCTTAGAAGGAGCTAAGTAAGGTCCTACAGCGAATGGGTGGAAGAGCCCAGCCTCCTTCTTCTGCGTGTGGTGCTCATCCCACTGTCTGGCTGCCAGGGGACCCTAATTGGCTTGAAGGTCTGATTGTAACAAGTCTGTGTGCACTGTGTAAGTAGAGGACAAGCATATTTTTATACAAGCCAGAATTCGGCCTCTGCTTGGTTCTGCTTAATAAATAAAACATGTATTTAAAAAGAAAATTTTAGCTAATATGCGTAAGTGGAAAAGTGTTATGACAAAAGGAAAACCTTAAAGTTCTGTGATTCTGTTATAACTACTTAGACTTTGAAAAGTCAGGATGGTTTTTGACAGGACTCTGATTACGACGTTGGCCATCAGGCAATCTACAAGCCCTTATTTGGGGCCTAGTATGTGCCAGCCATTGTTTGAGGGGTCCTAGGGAAAGACATATGGACTTTGGGGGTAGTCTCTTTTGGGGGGAAACTTCCTGTCTTGTGATGTTTTTTTTATTTCTATAATAAAACTCAGCAGAGGCTTAGCTTACCCGCCAGATAGATATGTTAAAAGTTCAGTACAACATAGAGCCCAACTCTCCTTAGATTGAGCCTGCCAGCTGAAGATGGAGGAGTAGCTATGTTGAATTTTTTTTTAAAGTATTGTATTTTTTTCAAGAGGCCTGGGTTCAAATTCCAGCATTGACTCTTATTAATTGGGACTCGAGGTGTATGGTGGGCAGCTAGGTGATATAGTGGATAGAGTGCTGGGCCTGGAATCAGGAAGAATCATCTTGAGTTCAGATCTGGCCTCAGACACTTACCAGCTATGTGAGCCTAGGCAAGTCACTTAACCCTTCTTGTCTCAGTTACCTCAACTTTCCAATGGGCTGAAGAAGGACATGGCAAACCATTCCAGTATCTTTGCCAAGAAAACCCCAAATGGGGTCACAGAGAGTCGGGCATGGCTGTATGACTGTACTTAATTTCATCTGAGCATAGTGCATTTGTATCCTCGGTGTCTAGCACCATGCCTGGCACAGAGTGGATACTTCATAAATGCCTGTTGATTATGCCACTTCCTTCCCATGGTGGCTGTGGAAAAAAGGTCCTACTTTAAGTGCAAGTAGCTGTTATTTCTCGGGGAGAAGAGTTGCTCAATCATTTGTTATCAGTTTAACTCCTTAATCCCATAATTTTTCTTATCCCCATGTGCTTTTTACGATGTTGGATATCCTTTCAAAGCCATTTCCTAGTATAAATATGTTTATGTTAAGACAAGATTGCTTAAAGCTCCACATCAAAAGAAACAACAACAACAAAAGACTACAGAGAATCTTTTGTCAATGTGGTCATTGCAGGTGTTGGCTTATGGAGGTTTGTGGGGCAGGAAGAGAGATTCCCAGTTAGTTACTGAGGTGTTTTCTTTGACGTGTTTCATTGGGAAGGGCAAAAGCACCAGCTTTGAAAAGTAGTAAATCTAGCTGAAAGAGTAACTCAGCGACTTGTTCCCACTATTTAATTTATATTAAACGCAGCTGTAGCCCCCCCTCCTTGTGAAAATGAGAGATGGTTCAGTATCTCTGTACGGAGATGAGGCACACATAATGTTTCATATGGAATCTCTAGTCTCTGGCAGTCTGTCTAATCCTTTGTATTCTTAGTACTTTGATGCTTGTATCTGGTGACAGTGACTTTCCTCGGTCTGTGAGTTTTATTTGTGCAGTGACATCCTATATTTCTATCAGGAAATATACTTCCTTAAGTTCAAGCTTCTCACCTAAATCCTGAGAAAAGTGTATGGTGATACTATTGTAGATCTAATGATTTAAGGGATCTTAGAGGCCGTTATGGTCCAAACCTCTCATTTTATTGATGAGGAAACTGAGTCCTAGGGAAATTATGTGACTCTCCCTCTGGTCATACAAGTGGTAATTTTCAGGGATGGAATTTGAACCCAGGTCCTCGACTCCAGAGCCATGCATATTCTTTATCATCATATAGACAAGTTATTTGCAACTATTAACATAGAATCCAAAGAGATATAAAGATGAGCTGCAGAAAAGGGTGGATGGGGGGAAATGGAGGCATCCTGATGTCATGGAGAGAGTACTCCAAGAGACTTGGTGCAAGTTCTGGCTACGCTATTTAATAGCTGTGTGAACTTGTTCTTGTCACTTTTTTGTAGGCTTTGGTTTCCTTGTTTGTGATGTGATGGGATTAGACCAAAGTGGTAGGCCCCTTCTTGACTCTAACATTCCATGACTCAGGCCCTAGAAAGGTGTGTACTTACGCACAGACTTAACCTTGAGGCAAAAGCACATGCACTGCTCCTTGCCTCCAGCTGATGCATTTTCTTTTTTGATGTCTGTCTTTAAGCAGTAATCGCAGAAAAATGTGGCACGTGAATGAAAATTTGGATTAAAAAATAAATAACCAGCAAGGGTTTGAGAAAGTATCTTCTTGCCTCCTTTTGTAGCATATCAGTAACCTTGTTTGTTAGGATCAAGATGTCATTCTAGTGGCCTAACAGATGACCTTTAAATGTAATTATTTAGAAATTTTTCATTACATATTATTTTCCTGACCAAGACTTTCAATTGGGGAAAAAGGACAGTTATATATATATATTTTTTGCAGATCAATTGAGGCTTTTAGTTCACACCATTATTCTGAAAAGGAGAAGCTTATTCTCTGATGTGGCTTTGTGTCTCTATGCTGTATTAACCTTTTGCATTCAAAAAGCTCATCTCTGTCTGAGTTGTCATTAAGACATTAATCAGTCCTTAGATGCCATATATATATATATATATATATATATATATATATTAATCAGTCCTTAGATGCCATATATATGTATATATATATATTAATCAGTCCTTAGATGCCATATATATATATATATATATATATATATATATATATATATACACACACACACACACACACACACACACACACACACATACACATTTAAGGGTTTGCTGTTGTGTTTGACCTTCATTCTTGAAGAAGACTATGACATCAAGGAGATGATGACGTGACTTGCATTTGACTTTGATTTGAGTGAGGCAAGGCTACACAGTCACCAGCCTCACTTTCTCCTCCAGAGCCATCTGGGTCCAGTGGCCAGATATTCATCAGGATGATTGGAGATGGCCCAGGATACAGTGGGAGACCCTGGGCCTTTTAAGCTAAGGTCTTTTCAGGTTCTCACTTTGAGTGAGGTAATGCCTATTCAGTGAGTAGTTCTCTTTTAAGAAGTGAGTCAAGGGATGGCCCCTTTAATTAAAAAAAAAATCAAACTGGGAGGGGAAGATCCTCAGAGTTGCTGGCCAAAAGAGAAATAGTTACTATTTACTGAGCCACTTTGCTAAACACTTCTTAATTGGGCATCTAGGTGGGCAGAGCCAAGATGCAGGCAGGAACTTACCTCAGTCTCCCAAATTCCCCTCCAGATAGCCTTAAAATAATGTGCCAAATAAAATCATGGAATTGTAGAACCAACCAAAGGTCAGGGTAAAATGATTTTCCTGCCCAAGATAATGCATGAAGTCAGCTGGGAAGGTCTGTCATACCCAGGGGTTGGCAGGAGTGTAATGCAGACTGAGCTCCAGCATTATCAGCAGCAGGCCCTGAAGGTGACTGCCTCAATGGTATCAGCTTCTGGAGCTCTCAGCCCACAGAGGGTAAGGAAGTTGCAAAACTGGCTGGAAAGAGATTACAAGGGACCCTTTGCTGGCACTGGGTTCAGGATCTTGTTGCATTCCCAGGGTGAAGAAGAACACTAAAACTTGCAGTAGAGAGGTATAGGGGTCCTGGTCACAGTTCCAGGGTGGAGAAGAGTGTTTGTGGTGGCTCACAAGGGAGTAGGGGTCCTGGTCTTAGTTGCAAGGCAAAAAGGAGCACTAGCAGTTGTGATTGCAGGAGAGCAGGGGACCTGATCACAGTTCCAGGGCCAAGTGCTGGCTACAGGGCTATAGGAGAACAAGGTTCCTTCCTAGGTAAAGACCAGAGTACAGGCCAGGAAAGCAGTGACCACACCTTTCTTTAGATCACCCATCTTGGAAGCAATGGAAACTTATAGAACCCCCAGAACTGGCTCTGAAAGCAGCAGCACGAAAAACCCTGAAACTTGAGACAGTGCTCCTTTTACCCTGGGAGCAAGGCCAAATTTAACATAAAGTTAAAAGTCAAGAAATAGGCTAGAAAATGAACAAACAACAACAACAATAGAGAACCTGACCATAAAAATTTACTGACAGGAAAGATCGAGACACAAACTCAGAAGACAAGAATGTCAAAACAGCTATAGGCAAAGCCTTAAAAGGGAAAAAAAATGTGAATTAGACATAAGCCCAACAAGAATTCCTGGAAGAACTAAAAAAGGATTTTTGAAATCAAAAAGGTAGAGGAAAATTGGGAAAAGAATGAGAGTGATACAAAAAAATTATGGAAAAAGCAGCTTAGTAAAAGAGGTACAAAAAAATAACACTAAAGAAAAATAACATCAGAAAAAGAGAATTGGCCAAAGGGTACAAAAATTCATTGAAGAAAAGAACTTTTTAGAAAGTAGAATTGGACAAATGGAAAAAGAAGTACAAATATTCACTGAATAAAATAATTCCTTAAACATTAGAATTGGGCAAGTGGAAGCTAATGACTCAATGAAACATCAAGAAACAATAAAACAATGTAAAAAAAAGAAAATGTGAAATATCTCATCAGAAAAAAAACTGAGCTACAAAATAGATCTTGGAGAGATAATTTGAGAATTACTGGACTACTTGAAAGCCATGATAAAAAAAAGAACCTAGACATTTTATTGCAAGAAAATATAAGAGAAAACTGCCCTGGTATCTTAGAATCGGAGGGTAAAATAGAAATTGAAAGAATATACTGATCCCCTCCTGAAAGATATCTCCAGAAAAACACTCCTAGGAATATTATAACCAAATTCCAGAGCTCCCAGGTCAAAGTAAAAATATTGCAGGCAGCCAGATAACAAGATTTAGCAGCTTCCACATTAAAGGAGTAAAGGGCTTGGAATATGATATTTCATAAGGCAAAGGAGTGAGAATTACAACCAAGGATCACCTACCCAGCAAAACAGAGTATGATCTGAGTATAAATAGAGTATAAATATTTAATGAAATTAAGGACTTTCAAGCAATCCTGACTTAGATTAGAGCTGAATAGAAATTTTGTCTTTCATATACAAGATGCATAAAAAGTTAAACATGAAAGAAAAATCATAAGAGATTCAGTAAGGCTAAATTGTTTACATTCTATATGGGAAGATGATACTTATAATTCTTAAGAACTTCATCATTTTTAGGGCAGTTAGAAGGATTATATGCAGATAGAGGACACAGATGTGAGTTGACAGTGATGAGATGATTTTTAAAAATAATACAAAGGGATAAGATACCTAGAGAATCCTAGAAAATCAACTAAAAAGCTAGTTGATATAATTAACAGCTTTAGTAAAGTTGCAGGATATAAAATAAACCCGTATAAATCATCAGCACTTCTGTATTTTACTAACAAAACCCAGCAGCAAGAGATAGAGAAATTCCATTTAAAATAACTGTAGATAATATAAAATACTTGAGAGTCTATTTGTCAAGACAAATCCAGGAACTATATGAATGCAATTACAAAATACTTTGCACAGAAATAAAAACAAATCTAAAAACAGTTGGAAAAATATTAATTGCTTATGGGTAGGCCAAGCCAATGTAATTAAAATGACAGTTCTACCCAAATTAATTTACTTGTTCACTACTATGCCAAAAAAAAAAAACTACCAAGAAATTATTTTATAGAGCTAGAAAAAATAAGAACAAAATTCATCTGGAAGAATAAAAGGTCAAGAATATCAAGGGAATCAATGAAAAAAAATGTGAAGGAAGGTGCCCTAGCAGTACCAGATCTCAAACTGTATCACACAGCAGTAATCGTCAAAACAGTCTGGTACTGACTAAGAAATAGGTAGTGGATCAGTGGAATAGATTAGGTACACTGTACACTGTAGGAAACAACCATAGTAATCTAGTATTTTATAAATGCAAAGGTCCAGACTTTGGAGACCAGAAATGACTATTTGACAAAAATTGCTTGGAAAAGGGAAAGCATTTTGACAGAAACTAGACATAGATCAACATCTCACACCTTTTACCAAGATAAGGTCAAAATGGGTATATGATTTAGGTAGAAAGAGTGATGTCTTAAGCAAATTAGGGGAGCATGGATTATTTTACCTGCCAGATTGATAGAAAAGTGAAGAGTTTCTGACCAAACAAGAGATGGAGAGCATTTGAGGATATAAAATGGGTCATTTTGATCATATTAAACTAAAAAGTTTCCTTATAAACAAACTAATGCTGCCAATATTATAAGAAAAGCAGGAAACAGGAAAAAAAAATTTACAGTTAATTTTTTTTTCCTAATTAAAGACCTTCTTTTTCAAGTACTTGGAGAACTGAATCAAATTTATAAGACTATGAGTCACTCCCCAATTGATAAATAGTTAAACTATATGAAAGACAGTTTTTGGAAGAAGATATCAAGGTAATATGAAAAAAATGCTCTAAATCATTATTGATTAGAGAAATACAAATTAAAGTAACTCAGGTTCCACTTCACACCTGTCAGATTAGCTAATGCGACAGAAAAGGAAAATGACAGGTGCTGGATGGGATATGGAAAAATTGGGACACTAATGCTCTGTTGGTGGAGTTGTGAATTGATCCAAAAATTCTGGAGTACAATTTGGAACTAAGTCCAAAGGGATATGAAACTGCATACTCTTTGACTGAGCAATACTACTACTACGTCTGTCTCCCAAAGACTATTTTTTAAAAAAGGAAAAAGACCTATGTGTACAAAAATATTTATAGCACCACTTTTTGTGGTGGCAAAGAATTTAAAATCAAAGGGATGTCTATCAGTTGGGGAGAGGCAGGACAAGTCATGTGGTATATGATTGTGATGGAATTCTGTTATTCTATGAAAACTGATGAGCAGGATGCTTTCAGAAAAACCTGGGAAGACTTATATGAACTGATGCAGAGTGAAGTGAGCGATTCAAGAGAACATTGTATACAGTAACAGCAATATCATATAATGATCAAGTATGAATGACTTAGCTATTCATAGTAGTACAATGATCTAAGACAATTCTGAAGCACTTATGATGAGAAATGCTGACTGACTCCAGAGAAAGAACTGATGTAGTCTGAATGCAGATTGAAGCATACTTTTTTACTTTCTTTATTTTTCTTGGGTTTTTTTGTCTGTGTTTTCTTTTGCAACATGGCTAATATGGAAATATGTTTTGCATGACTGCACATATATAATCTTTATCAAACTGCTTACTTTCTCAAGGAAGGGGAGAAGGGATTTGAAATTTAAATTTAAAAAACACATATTAAAAAATTCTTTACACATAATTGACAAATTTTTTAAAATAATTCCCTCCAAAAATAGGGAAAAAAATATGCATCAGGAATAGTACCCATATTTTCTGCTCTGAACCAATTATGCCTTTAAAACCAAAGATCCTATGAGTGCATGAGATTAGAGATAGCTACTGGGATGATGGGGCTCATCTTGAGTAAATTTCAATAAAGCTATGTTGAAATACCATTATTTTATTTGAAAGAATCAGACAACAGAAATACCAGGATGCATTTTTGCCATCTTTGGTAATGAGGGATACTTCTATTTCAATCTTGAATTCTAAACTCTGCTTTTTAAGTAAGGAAATTGAACAGAAGGAGAGAAGCAAGGAAATGCGAAATGGCCCCATTTCACCTCCTGTTTAACACCTGGCCTGCCTTACTACAGATCAGATGCTTAGTACAAATGGAGACACTGGCCCCCTGAGTCAGTTGAATAGCTTATAATCTGCTAAGTAGAATAAAATCAACACTGAATTTTAATAATGTGTGGCGTGGCTACTGAATACCCTTTTTGTTCATTTTTTAATGAAATGGGGTGTTGTCATAGCAATATATTAAAAAGCATTACCTGTGCCTTCCAGCAAATGGTTCTGACTCACTTTACAAAGTGGTTCATAGTACAGTGAAAACCTGTACATCACACACTATGCATAATGTTGTTTCATTAACAACTTTCACTGTCATATAGAGAAGTTGTTTATAAACCTCTCTTTCCTCAGTACTTCCTGGAAATGATTTAGAGATGAATTGACTTTTTTTCCATTCCCACCATGCTGCTGAAAGTCTTCCTTCCAAGGTCAGTAATGACCTAATTGTCAAATCATTGGAGTCATAGGATTTAAAGGGATTAACCATCCTCACCAACTATCAACTGATTGCTACTCCCAGGGTAAGGTGAGCCAGCCAGCTGAAACAGCAAGGCACCCTGCATGAGAGATAGGAGACTCTGTTAGCCAGGCAAATCAGGCAACTACCACCACCTTGATTATGGTCTCCCAGCAGGTTCTGATAGAAACAGCTCAGGACCTTTGGGAATAGCAGTACCCCCAAAACATTCAGATCTTCTTCCTGATAAGTTCCCACAGCCATCGAGAGGAGAAATTATTGTGAAGAAGGCATCTGCCTTCCTCATCACCAATAGCAAGTGCTGACCAACTGCCACTAACAAGCAAAAAGCCACTGGAGTTCTGGGAGTGGCAGCCATCCCTTCTATGGAGAAGGGGCCAGCCAACCCCATGTAACCAGCTGCCTCACACAGACCTATGGATGAGATTTGAATCCAGGTCCCAATTCCCAGGCGAGTATTCTTTCTACTGTGCCTTGTTGCCTCCAGTGACCACTTGACCTGCTCATTCTTCTGGCCCTGTCTGCAGTATTTGATATCGTTGACTTCAGAGTTAGAGGACTTTTGTTGGAATGTCATGCCTACCTGTGTGACTTTCGGTAGGTCAGTAAACCCCTTTGGGTCTCACTTTCCTCATGTGTAAGAGCAAGGAATTGACTTGGTGATCTTGAAAGTTACTTCCAGCTCTTAAATCTGTGATCTTAGGGTCTCATGAATCTTATTGACACCTCTTCTTCCTTCCATCCCCTAAGTGAGGCTTCTTCTTTGGTCTTCTCACTTTCTACCCTTTCCTTTGTGTTCCTATCCACTCCTGTGACTTCAGTGATTCCCCTCTATTTGTATGCCTCCCAGATCAGTTATCTCTGCTTTCCCTGACCTCCAGAGCTGTGCCTTACAACCGCCAACTTTTCATTGTTAGCTTGTTTTTCTATCATTTCTTCAAATGGAACAGAAATCCTCATCTTACCCTCTGAAGCTTGTCCTTTCTCCTAATTCCTTTATTTCCATTAAGAATACTACTGTTCGTGGTGGCTAGGTGGCGCAGTGGATAGAGTGCTGACCCTGGAGTCAGGAGAACCTGAGTTCAAATGTGACCTCAGACACTTAATGCTTACTAACCTTGTGACCTTGGGCAAGTCAGTTAACCCCAATTGCCCTGCCTTCCCCCTCCAAAAACGAAAAAAAAAACCCCACAGTACTACTGTTCTCACTGTCTACCAGGCTTAAAGCCTTGGCATCATTTATGACTCTTCCTCATCTTTTTATCCTTAAGTTGTCAAAATTCTTTTATTTTCACGTCTGCATTTTTTCACATCTAATTCCCTTTCCCCCCACTTCACAGCTACCACCCTGGTTTAGTCTAATATGTCCTCTTACCTACACTCTTCTTTTTTCTTTCTGGAGGGCAATTGGGGTTAAGCAACTTGCCCATCGTCACACAGCTAGTGTTAAATGTCTGAGGGTGGATTTGAACTCAGGTCCTCTTGCCTCCAGGGCCAGTGCTCTATTCACTGTGCCACCTAGCTGCCCCTTCACCTACACTCTTATAATTTTTATAATCTCTTTTCCTTGTCTCCATCCATCATACCATTTCCAAAGTAATCTTCTTAATACACTACTGGGGTCATATCACCATTGCTCTAAAATCATCTTTGGATCTCCATTGCCAGCAGAATAAAGAATAGGCTTATTATTTTGGCATTCAACCTGTTTTTGGAGTTTGGCTTCAACCTATCTTTCTGACCTCATTTTATGGAATTATCCTGTTGTATGTAGCCAAACTAGACTGTTTCCTTTTTTCAAAGTCCCTTTCTGCCCCTCCCTCTGCTTTTGCATTTACACATTATAGTCCTTCATGTCTGTAGCAAATTTCTTCTCCCTTGCCCTAATCTTTCCAGTTGAACTCCTTTGTCTTCAAGGCCCAAATCTGATGCCACCTCCTCTTTTACAACTTTGCTGATCTCTCCAGGTAGAAGTAATATTGCCCCTGAATTTTCCATGCCATTATTTTTCCTAGTTAATAGTAATTCATTCATAGACATTTATGAATTCAATGCATACCAAACAGTAAAGATTTTCTAACTTGTATTATAATTATTTGTGTATATTTTTTATCCCCCCTTCCATTCTTATTCCCAAGACCACACATTTCTTGAAGGCAGGAACTCTTATTAACTTTTTATGTGTAGTGCTGCACATTTAATACATAGCTATTGGACTGAATCAAACTGATGAAAAATTAAATATAGCCCCTGCAAAGCAGGTAAAAGCAAACTTTCAAGAAATTTTATTCTAAAGAATAGCGCGAAGTATCTTCTTCAAATGATCCTTTAAGATATTTCGTATATGATGACATTCTGTAGAAGATCTGGAGTTCAGAAAGGTTGTAACTGAGAGGATGGTGATTATGTAATGGAGTATTGCTGTGCATTTGCATTCTGCTATCTCTTGTAATACTATCCATTACGGAAATGAATGGTTAAAAAAAAGTACCCTAGAGTGTAGTAACTACTTTTCACTAAGCTTTAGGGAACTGGCATGTTCCAGGCAAACAGCCAGTGGATATTTTCAGAGGGTACATGTCTACTCTCAAGGCTTATGAAAGGTCTTTTTTTCCCTCCACAGAAACATGATTACTATAAGGAATCTCATTTGAAATCAGATTAATTTTATGCTCCCAATTTGCACCCCACAGTGGGCAGCCTTGGAGACAGATTTGTTGAAGATAGGAGAAGATAGCTAAAAAGGAAATTACAGGATCTACTGCCTTAATACTGCCACTGTTGGTACTATTCTTATTACCACAGGTGTAAAATAATTCTGTTCTCAAGGCCTCAGGAGTAATTTGTGGCCATGATGCCTTTGAGTTCCATTAGACTATCCCTGAAGATGTCAGAATGGGGAAGGGAACCTGAGCTATAACTGCAAGTTCATTCTCTCCCTTCTTTGAAGAAATTAGGAGACTGGTTGTAAAACTTTGCATATACTGGCAGACTCAGTTATTGGTATGTTGCTTACTTTTGCTGATTTTTTTTTCCTGTTCTCACACTTTATTTTTTTATTTTTATTTTTTGGAGGGGGGGAAGGCAAGGCAATTGGGGTTAAGTGACTTGCCCAAGGACACAGTTAAGTGTCAAGTGTCTGAGGGCTGCATTTGAACTCAGATCCTCCTGACTTCAGGGCTGATGTTATATTCCCTGTGCCACCTAGCTACCCCTCACACTTTATTTTAAGGGCATACTCTTTGAGGGGGATTATTCAAGAAGAAGGGATCTCTTTGGCAGTAAAGGTATTTTAAAATTAAAAGTAATTTATGAAAAAATATAAAAAGGAAAATAACTGGAGGTGAAAACTTGGAAAACTTTGATTGTAAGCTGCCCTTGGAGCAAACTGACTTTCTTTATATCCACAAAAAAAACTAGTACTAGCTGTTTCTTTTAATTAACCCTTTAGGGAAGCTACTTAACTTCTCTGTTGGTCCTCAAGATGTTTCCTTTCAATAACAAGGCATAATAACTAATGCAAACTTCCTTGGAGATGATTCATTAAGTTGATCTGTTGTTCAAAATAAACCTAAAGTAGGCTAGATTATGTCGCAGTTAGGAGAAAGGATATTAGACAGTCTTCAGATAGCCTGACTTTTTTTTGTAAGGGATACTGGGATCCCTTACAACTGGCTCTGTTTTTTCTCCAGAAGATCAGTCATTGTTGATTAAATTGGAATTAAACTATTTATTTATTTGGTAATGCAGAGTCTTTATGTTTCCTATACAAAAAGAGTTTAAATATATTCAAGTATAAGTTTTAAGTATATTGTAAATGAAGTATAGATAATGGATCGAATATTTGGCTTTGAAACACAGAAATGTACAGAGACCAGAACACTCAGTTTTATTGCCTAGATTGACCATTTTTTGTTGTAATTGTTTTTTTTTTTATTTAATTTCATTTAATTTTTTTGTAATTGTTGTTTTTCTGGAGTTGAACCATTCTCAAAGGTAACATGGCATACGTCTAGTGGTCTGTATGGTACCTTTCTACTGTTTTCCAAAGGAAAAAAGTAGCATCAGTGTGCTGTTTCCGTTGGAAATGCTTCCCAGAGTATTAGCATCATGAAGATTTGTTGAGGTTCACATTCATACACATGCCTGCAGAGAATCTCAAAATCTGGAAGGGATCTGAAAGGCACGTAGCTTAACCTATACCAGAACAAGAACCTCTATATACAATAGGCCTGGCCAGTGACTGCCCAGCTTCCAGGTGATGTTCTACAGTGATGGGGAGCTTACCACCTACTGAGAATCCAATTCTACTTGTGCATAGTTCTGATTGTTATCTTACTTTTTTACTACACATTTACATTTACATTTATATTCATCTACTAGGCTGGTAGTCTCATCAAGAAAGCCAATAGCCCATTCTTGATGAAACCATGTTGGCTCTTAGTGATCACTATATTCCTTTCTAAATGGTGAGCAATCCACACCTTTAATAATACATCCTAAAAGTTTATAAGGAATTTGGGCTAAGCTCACCAAACCATAGTTTAAAGACTATTATATACTATGTGACCTTTTTTGGGGTGGGAGTGGGGACATTTACCTATGTCCTGTCCTATTTTGCCTCCAATTCTTAGTCAATGGTTCAGTCGTACAGCTACTGTTCCTTTCAATCACTGGAAGGATTTTTTTTGTAACTGGTAACTTGAACTCATTTAAGGGCAGCTAGGTGAACTCTCTTGCCATATTTAACTTAACTATAGCCATAATTTTAGATTTGAGAGGATATGGACTGCAGTAGATAACTTAACAGATGTATATGTTCTTGAATATCAGAAAGTTGACTCTTCATTATCACAAGTATCTTCAGCATGGAAGATCTCTTGAGCTCAGTTCTGAGCTACAATGGGGCTATGCTGATTGACTGTCCATACTAAATTTGGCATCTATATAGTTCGCCTCCAGGTGTGGGATGGAGAGAGAGAAGGAGCCACCAACTTGTCAAAGGAAAGAGTGAAATTACCCTAAGTAGGAAACAGAGTAGATCAAGTCCCTGTGCCAGTCATTAATGGGAAAGATCCCTTGCATTTCCAACCTGAGCAAGATGGGGATATTGTCTTTAAAAAAAAAAGGTTGTAGTTAGCTTGTCAGCTTCCTAAATGACTTGTTTTTCCTGAGGCTGACTTGCTACATTTTAAATGAGGAATATGTGACTGTGGGTACATCGTGGTGTTGTGGGGAGTGCACTAAACTCAGAAGGAAGACCTGAGTTAGAATCCCACGTCATACCTTTGCTAGCTGTGATCTTGGACAAGTCACTTAACCTCTGGAGGGCATAAGTTTCCATACCTATAGAAAGAGGTACCTACCTCACAATGTCCTAAAGGTTTCAAATGAAATAAAATCTAAGAGCATTTTCAAATTTGGAAGGGTTTACAGACATTCCAGCTATTATTATTACTGTGGCCACTGCCACTGCTTCCACCATCAGCCATTATCATCTCTACTATCTTAATTACTTTATCTGGAAACATTACTATAATGTTTTCTAAACTTTTCTAAATATTTTCAGCTAAGAATTCTCTTGGTTGGAAATATTTTCTAAGCCTGAAATAGAGTAAGTGGATTCCTTATAGCAGAATAGAATTTATGGTACTCAGTATCCCTAAATGGATGGTGACACCATAAACTAAAATATAGCCATCAGATGCTGACTGAATTCAACATCTAACAAGGTAAAGAAGGACTCTTGTAAAGCTATAATTATTTCACAAAGCAGCCACCAAAATCTCAGTGATGGTATTTAAATGGTTCTACTAATTATGTAATATACTCTTTTTTCAATTAATTTTATTTGGATTTTAAAAGTTATGGAGAATATAAAAAGCTTCAGATTGTGATTTCTTGAATATGAGCAAAACAAATAAAAAACCTGTTGTTTCCAAGAGAAAGAGGTTTTCTTTATTCAACCTAAAAAGGAGGTTGTCATGAAATTTTCAGATTGAAAAGTAATTGCACATATTCAAGGTTAGGAAGAGTCACATTAGTGACTCAGAACATGGTTTGCTAAAAACAACAACCTTATCCAGCTTGAGCTGAGAATCTGAGAAAAAGGGCTTAGTTATACTAAACAGGTTTGTTGTTGCACTTAAGAAGTTACTTTGGGCTCCTTGCAAATGGAGACATTTATGGCTACAATATAAGAAAATTGAATTTGTATTCATATGTAGATTTTTAAAGAAGGAAATCGCCACTTATAGCTGAGTATGAGATTCTATCTATAAATAGGGTCTTGTTATTGTTAATAAGGATTTGCCTTACAATAACTTTTAAAACTGAAAACTTTTTTGCCAATATTCCTATTTTTCAACAAGGATTTTTTTTAAAAGGTTAGATTGTTTTTGTATACACACATATATAAACATATACATATGTGTGTATGCACATATATTCCAGTATACATGATATTTGTTTTGAGTTCTCTTAGAACAGTGGTTCTCAACCTTCCTAATACTGTGACCCTTTAATATACATATGTGGGCATATCTGCATGTGGGCGGACCCGCCTGGAGACGCATAGAGGAGCGGTATCTCGGTATCTCGGTTCCTAAGAACATCAGAAATGTGTATTTTCCGATGGTCTTAGGCGACCTCTGTGACCCCTGTGAAAGGGTTGTTCGACCCCCAAAGGGGTCACGACCCACAGGTTGAGAACCACTGTCTTAGAAGAAAAGCCATGTGTAAATCTAAAGTTTTTAATGCTTACCATTACATAGGAAAGTAGGTAATTGAAACAAGTACTTGACCATATCCAAATTAAAATTTAATTAAAAAAAAGAAACAAGTACTTGAAGAGTGTATTTCCCTTCATTATGCACACACACATAATTAGGCTATTTAAGTTCCTTGCGTAAGTCTAGCACTTTGGTCCTGAACATCTGGCTTTTGATTTTACAGAATTACTTAAAGAAGCAGTAAGTATGAGAGTCATAAGCTTTTCACATAGTCACAGGTCCTACAGTCCCATGAAGAATTAAACATCAAATGGAAATATGACTAATGAAAAATGAACATTTTTTCTGTACACAGAAGGCATTTAATACATTCTGGATAAAACTGTCAATGTCGCAACAAACCAGAACCAAAACCCCCAAAAGTCAATACCATAAATTTAGAACCTATGAGGGTATATTGAGTTAGCCAGCAAGGGAGCCCCACATACCATAGGCAGAAACTCCCCAAAGGAACAAAAGGACAAAGTTTTAAATAAGTTTCAATTTAGGCAGAAGGTGAATTCTGCATGGGGTACCTTTTTGTGCGACAGGACTTTTGTCATGAACTAGTAAGAGAAAAGGCTTTTCTTCAGGTTAGCTATCTCTTGTAACCCTGTCCTAATAGATATCCCTGTCCTTGCTGTTCCAGCAGTAAAAGAAGGTTAGGGGGTGGGCATCTTTAGTACAAACAAGGTCACAGGCAAGATAGAGGAACTGCAGACAAAATGGAGTGGCTTTAGCTTTCTCTGCTACCCACAATAGTTTCATCTCATGTTTATCCCAGTTCCCACTGGCACCAGAAGAGTCTTGAGCTTTTCATAATAATATCACACTTCAAGGTTTAAAAGGTACATTCCCTGCAGCAACCTTATGAGGTAAGATTTTGCTAGAAGAATTATCTCCATTTTGTCAGTGAGAAAACTGAGACTTGGATAAAGTTGATGTCCCCAAATCTGTACTTTCTTATTAAGACTCAGGGCCTCATTTCTCTCCCAAGTCTCTCCTGATTCCAGATCTATGCCATACTGGCCCCGATTAGGAAGTAGCTTTGGAGTAGTATCCTGGTGTAAAGCGTCACTGAAGTGCTTGCAAGAAGCCCAGTAGACGGTTTCCTGGAAATGTCTCTGAAGTTTTAGGGATTGCTCCCTTGGCTCTCTTTTATAATGCAGGGCTTTTTTGAACAAGCATTTTCACATCTTTCCACATTTCAGTCAATATGCCTTGCCTCTATTCCATCCATGAGAAATGAGAAGATAAAGTAACATTTTTACTTCAAAGAGTTGTGATGACTTATTCTTTTACAAAAAGTTATTCTAGTGTTACATACTTATTGTTTCATTTGATCTTTAGAGTACAACTTATGAAATGGGTAGGTCAAATATTGTTATATCCATTTCACAGATGAATAAACTGAGGCCATGAGAAGTTAAGTGACTTGTCTAATATACTACAATTAGTTGGCAGAAAAACTGGGACTAAATCAAAAACAACTCTTTCAACTAAGCTTCTTGATGGAAAGACTTATTTGTTTTCCTTTTTTGATCACGTATCCCATTCAACTCAAGCTCATATAATCATAGAATTTAGAGCTAAAAGGATCCTTAAAATTCCTCTAAGTCAACCCTTTGAGCAATATGAGGTCACTGAGGCCCAAAGGGTATAAGTGATTTTTCCAAGATCATGCATAGTTTTATATACAATAAATATACAATCTTCCTTAAATTAAGTTCCTTTAAATATCTTACCCAGATGCACCAGAATTTGTCCTTAAACTTTCCAGAAGTTGTTTATTATCTTGAGTTCAGTAAGAACTGATATTTTGTGATGTATTTCAGTTAGCAAACCATCATAGAATGGTTTCTTTTTCTGATCCATACTTTCCCAACATACAACATGAAATTCTCAAACTTTTTCTAGAATCTAAACCAACCAGATTTTGAACACGTTCTGAAGTTTTATCTCTACCTTTAACTTGTGGTACCCCAAAAAAGTATATTTTCTGTGGGGAAAAAAATCTTTGCTAATATTATTTTGTAAATTAACCTAGCCCAAAAGGTTCTTAAAATGAAGATCTAATTTTACAAAATGGCAAGATATTTTATTTTTGAAATCCCACTATTTTCATACCATATTGTTAGGTGCGATTTTTGACATCCAGCGCGGCAAAGCTGTAATCTAACCAGATGCTATTTAACTTATGGTGCATTTTGTCAGATCCTATTTTATACAGTATATGGAATGCCTAATATAGATTCTTTAGCCCTGAATCTGTCATTGTTCAAGATTGCATGTAAAATTCTCTTATATAAATTTATGATGCAGTATCCTTTGTAAGGAATTAAGATGAGTCAGGGAGGCTAGGTAGCACAGTGAAGGGGCGGCTAGGGGGCGCCGTGAATAGAGCACTGGCCCTGGAGTCAGGAGGACCTGAGTTTAAATCCGGCCTCAGAAACAACACATACACATAAACCTAGCTGTGTGACCTTGGGCAAGTCACTTAACCCCAATTGCCCTCCAAAAAGCAAAAAAAAGAAAAGAAAAAGATGAATGAGTCTTTGAATATTAGTAGACTGTATGTTGAGTTACAGGGATTATGTTGTTTTTATCTTCATATTCCCACTACCCAGGGTAACTTCAATTTTTTTTTTCCATTGCCCTGTTGTTGTTTGTTTGTCCTTCATTTTCAAAGAGGACCAGTGATATCATGGGTAATGTCTTGACTTTCAAGTGAATTGGATTTAAGTGAGGCAGAGTTGCACAGAGTCATCACCTTTACTCTCTCTTCCAGTCATCGAGTCCAGTGGCAGGAAAAAAGTCAGGAGGACTGACAGTGGCCCAGGATGCAGTGGGTGACCTTGATGTCTTTGATCTCTGACCAAGCTTTAAGGGCCTTATTCAGCTGCCTTCATGGCCACTGGAAGAAATTGATCTCATCCATCCATTCTCCCAGTGGAAGTTGTCATATGCTTGGCATAGGTATCCCTCTAATTCATTGATGGCTTTGAGACTCCTCTATTCTTCTCAGCCTGGGTTAGCCTGTCTGGTAAAATGGTTTACCAAGGTGTGACCACTGTGCATGCTGTCTTCTTGAAACCACACGTAAGAGTTCGGAGAATCAAGTAGACGCCAAAAGTGGATGAGCAGCCCTGGAAAGGGCTATGCAGGCTCTCACACCACAGGTGCTGGTCCTCTATCTGTAACCCTGGCCACCTTGCATTGCATGACTGACCTTGGTTATTCCGGAGAGGGTAATGAGAGGGAGGCTAACTCAGTGCAAATCCATGACCAATGCTGGAAGAGCCATATTGATCACACACATTGTACTGCTGGTGGGGTCATCATCAGTGCCTTCCTTCCTTACATGGAGAGGATGCCAGCATGGCTACTTATATTGTTTATATCTTTTATATTTATATCTCCATATGAAAGGATAGGGTATCATTGAAAAGTTTATATCGTAGGAAACAGCAATAAGGTATCTTTCCATCAGCTATCTCTTGTAACCCTGTCCTAATAGATATCCCTGTCCTTGCTGTTCCAGCAGTAGAAGAAGGTTAGGGGGTGGGCATATGCAGTACAAACAAGGTCACAGGCAAGATAGTCACAGGTTTAGTTGAAAGAGTGCCCAGCCAACTATGACCAGAAGACCTCCTTACATTTTGTTATGATGGTGTCTGAAAAAGAGAACATGCGTGTCACCTGAATTCAGTTAGTGCATAGCATAATGTCACAAAGGGGTTCTGTGTGACACTGAAGCATTTGGGCTGTTTCAGGGAATGTCCAGTGTTGATAACCTAACAAAGAACTCCTCTCTGGGCCCAGGCTGGGCATCCTACCTAGGCATTTCACTCTCTTGAGCACAACCTGCTCCTGCCTGCTTTTGTTCTTCTTGCCATGTCAATGGAGAAATAAAACAACTTCTGACCAATAGGAACAAGAACTGAACTTTCCAAGCTATCCTTGTGGGAGCTGAGGACAAGGCTAACTGGTCTTCTCTTTATTGAAGCTGGCATTTTCAGTACAAGGATTACGATACATCGCTGCCCCCATTCAGTAACAATTTAGGACCTTCTCCTCTAAGCTTCCTAAGGGCAACGGTGATTCTGTGCCTCTTTTAGCGTCTCCTACAGAGCTCTGCAAACAACACATGATTCATTGAGAATCACTACTTCTCAGATGAATTTGTTGAATTAGAGGTATGTTATCTGATGTTGAATTTCTTTAGTTGAAGCTTTGATTGATGCTTTAACTTTGGAACTTAAATGACTGTTCGAACATTTGCAAAGGAGCATTTATATGATATTTCTACAGTCACACACACACACACACACACACACACACACACACACACACACACACAAAGTAGCCTTCTTGCTATTCCCAATGGGTAGCATTTTATTCTCCATCTCCATGACTTTGCACGATTTGTCCCCTATACAGGAAATTCTCCCTTGTTGGTATTACTGGATCTACTCACAAGGCCTGACTCAAGTGCCGAGCTTTATGTGAGGCCATTTCTAATTCCATAATTGCTACAGCTTCTCATCTCCTACTTCCTGAAATCATTTTGTCTACATATTTATATTCTGTACAAGTCTTTCACAGTCTCCTTGATGAGCACAACTCTCTTTCTTTCCCCAGGGCTTAGTAGATTGTTGTTGTTGTTCGGTCATTTTAGTTGTGTCTGACTCTCTGTGACCCATTTGGGGTTTTCTGGGTAAACATACTAGAATGGTTTGCCATTTCCTTCCTTCTCCAGTTCATTTTTTACAGATGACAGAAGTGAGGCAAACAGAATTAATGACTTGCCCAGGGTCATACAGCTAGTAAGTACTGGAGGCCTGATTTGACCTTGTCCTCTAACACACAATGGAGGCTAAATAAAGACTTGCTTCATTGAATTACAGATTTGGGCTCTCTCTGTGCATTTGGAGAATACACCTGGGCTCAGCTGTTCTCTGGCAGTCAGAAGTTCTTTTTGCTGTTTTTCATACATGAATATACATACACAAATTATGGACTCAAAATTGTTGCTCATGCTGCAGACCCATTTTGAATACCTCAATTCTACTTAGTCCAGAGTATTGTTTTTGTTCTCAGAATTCCTATGAATATTTTCAGTCTTCGCCTGGTCTTGTGCATATCTTGTAACAACTGTCTTTTATTGTATTCAAATTGTATGGTATGTCTCCTTTATTACGTTTTAAGGTCTTTGAGGTCAGGGACTGTGTCATTTATCTCTTTTATATCTCCCCCCCCACACACCCCAGTACTAAGTCTAGTACTAGGCATAGTGTAGATGATTAATAAATACTTACTGAGTTGAAGGGTTGATTTTAAGAATTTTGCATTGAAGAAAGAGACAGTCTACTAGGAAGCCAGTGTGTCAATATTGTGATGTTTTTCTTTGAAGAATTTTACCTTTGTCTGTTCATGTTTATGTGGGAAGAGCTTAGGATCCTAAGGTGAACCAACATCCTCCGCAGCTTTGTTCTTCCTTTCCGTTTTGCAGAGTTAGCAAAGTGTTTTGTTTAAAAAAAAGTACAATCAAAGGAAAATCGTCAAAACTGAGATTCTGCCTTTACTTTAAGAAAGAATGGGTGAGTACAATAATGGAAGAGGAAAGGGGGGGGTAAACCCCTGAAACTGAGTGCCATATCGTTATCATGACCATTCTTAGCTCCAAAGAAGAGATAGGACAAGGCACTTTCCTCTCTTCTTTGCAGAAGTGAAGGACTAAGAATGGGGGAAACAACAGTGGTGTCAGACTTGGGGGATGTTTTCACATATATTTTTGATGAACTGCTTTTTTTCCTCTTAAGGGGGGTAGCTTTTGTGATGGCAGAAGGGAGGAGATACATACTGGGAAATGATGGTGATATAACAACCAGAGGTATTGATTAAAAGAAAAATGAAGTAGAGGGTGTTAGCAGATTGACAGAGAACTGAAGAAATGAGGTAAATTTTGCTTTAAAGTTAGGAAAGAAGTTAAAAGTGAGTAAGTGATATGTGGGTAGCACAGAAGTTTCAAGCAGTGAAATTTCAATTTGCTCTGAACCAGCACTTAGATGCCCTGATATTCTAGGTTTGAAAGTTCTCAGCCATTCATGCAAATGAATTGGCTGTACTCTCAGGAGACTTTATCACATTGTGTTTAACTCTGAACTCAGAAGGAAAGTGCAGTAAGCTCCAAAATTCCTCTCTGTTTCTCAGTAGGACTGCCTCTTGACATCTGAAAAAAAAAAAAGACCACAGAGCTAAAAATGATACCAGGAATTTGGGTGCAGAGTAGGTCTCAAACTTGGGCAGCCAAGCAGACCCTAAAGTTCTGCAGTCCACCCTCACTGTCCCCAAGAGTTGTAAGGCTCTTGTCAAATGGGAGGTTTTAGACTCAAGTCCAGCTTGCCTTTGCACTAAGAGAATGGAACACATTGAACAATCAGCAAGCATTTACCAAGTGCCTTCTACCTGCCAGGCATTATGCTAAGCCTGGGGGATGCAAGTACAAAGGATAAAACAATCTCTTGTAACAAGGAATTTCCATTCTAATGGAGAAATGATAAGTGCCTATATAAACCATACAACATAAAGTGAATAAAAACACATAAAATAGTTACATACAAGGTTGTGCACAGTATTGAAGAAGGGCACTAGCATCTGGGGGGATTGAGAAAGGCTTAATTAATGTAGAAATATGGTATTTGAGCTGCATTTGAAAGAGAGGCACTCTGTGAGGTGGAGGAAAGGAGCCAGTGCACTCTAAGCATATGGGATAGCCATTTCAAAGGGGAATTTAGCTATCTCTATGCATGTGTATGTATGTATATACATATGTAAGAGAGATACATGGTAGAGCAGAGACAAGATTTGTCACCTGGTCTAGACATGGAGTAAGGGAGAATGAGGAGTCAAGCATTAATGCCAAGGTTATGGACCTGGGAGGCAAATTAGGCTTTAGCTTTGATTAAATCACGCGTAGAAATATGTACAGAGTGGCCTCACTTTTTTCTTACCATTTAGACATGGGTGAAATGCAAGAATTGCTTGTCTCTTTATCTTTTAAGAGATCTTTATAAATGCTTGTTCCCAGGGGGCTGGTTTATGGCAAATAGAGGATATCCTTACCATTCCTCACTGTCTACTCCAGCCCTTATCTGTCTCCTGTAGTTGCAATGTTAAGATGTATATGGAAACACATTGGGCGCAATGTAAATATTATATGGGGATGTGGGGTGATGTTATCATTTGACATCAATGATAGTCAGATCTACAAATCTGTCTTTTCCATTGGCTAGATGTGTAAACGTGGAATCACTCGACCTCCGAATCTGTTTCAGAATAAAGATAACGATTATGGTATAACCTAACTCAGTGCCATTTTGGAGAAAACGTGTGATAAGCCTTAAAGCATTGCAGAAATGTGAACTCTCATGTCAAATAATTTTTTCTTGTGAAGGAGTCTTCTGGCAAACTGTGAACACGCTTGCTTTGTGTCTTTAGTGGATAGAGGTGATAATGGAGAGAAGTAGCTTTCATTTTTTCCATTTCTCATTATTCCTCAGAGTGCTGAACAAATTGCTGTGCTGTGTAGGAGTTTTAACGAGACCCAGCCAAACTCAAACTCAAAAGGCATGGAAGCACCCAAGGAGGCTCCGGAGCCACCCCCGAGGCCATTGGCCCGGCACCTTTCTGATGCAGATCGACTAAGGAAAGTTATCCAGGAACTCATGGACACAGAGAAGTCCTATGTCAAGGTAGCAGAATAAACCCCTGGTAGCATGGGCTTGTGTGCTTGTAAGACCTGTAATTCTGTCCTCTAACTCACTAAATAGAGGCCAATTGCTTGAGACTATGGGAAATCAAAAAAAGGGAAAGATCAGAGATGAAAAGGAGGCACTATAACTCTGAGGGGAAAAAAAGTTAAATTCATGTCTCTCTTGGTTTCCAAGGTGATAAAAAAAAATTTAAACAATGAAAAAAGATATACTAGACTGTTTTTTGCAGTCAGTAGCAAGGAACACTCCAGTGTTGTTTTAGTAAGGTTTACCTGATGATGGGCAGTTAGCAAACTTTTGATACAAAGAAATCTACTGATACTATTCAATTAAATTCAATTCAGTTTAATTTTACCAGCATTTATTAAGCCTACTATTGTGTCAGGCACTGAGCTAGCTGCTAATAATAAAATACAAAAAGGAAATAGTCCATGTCTTTAAGAAGCTTACATGCTACTGGTGGGATAGCTACATGGTTCAGTGGATAGAGCACTGGACATGGAATCTGGAAGACTCATCATCGTGACTTCAAATCTGGCCTCAGACATTTATTAGCTATGTGACTCCAGGCTAGTCACTTAACCCTGCTTGCTTCAGTTTCTTATCAGTAAAATGAGCCGAAGAAGGAAATGGCAAACCACTTCAGTATCTTTGCCAAGAGAATCCCAAATGGGATCGTGAAGAGTCCTGGTAGACTCCAGAGCCCAAGATGCCACTTATAGCACCTATAGATGAGCTAAAGCTTGGGTGCATTGGATAGAATGTGGAAATAGTTTTATATCTATGAGAAGGGTCCTATAGCTGCTGAGCAAGTCAAGTGCTAGGATATAATCACGTACAAAGTATCTGAGAAGTCTCAAGGTGGGTCTTCATTTGAGGGGAATTCTGAAAAGAATACCAGCAGCCTGGGGACATTGATGCCTGAGCCACTATTTCAGTTTTCAGATTATTGGAGGTTGTGTGGCTGAGTGGGTAAAGCCCTCCCCAGTTTCCTTATTTATTTTTTCCTTTTTGGAGGGGGGAAGGTAGGGCAATTGGGGTTAAGTGACTTGCCCAAGATCACATAGCTTGTAAGTATTAAGTGTCTAAGGCTACATTTGAACCCAGGTCCTCCTGACTCCAGGGTCAGTGTTCTATGCACTGTGCCACCTAGCCACCCCCCAGTTTCCTTGTTTTTAAATCAAAAGGGTTGAAATTGGTTCTCTTTCCCACTCTAATGTTCTCACACTTTTTGTTAGTTAACTATCCTTGCCACATCTGCCATTATTCTCCTCTTTTTCTCCTCCCCCTCCCTGCCCAAACAACAAAACTTGAAATTGTATCTTCTCAGTGTCAGTTTTATTGGCCATCAGTCCTGGTCTTGGTCCTAAGAAATGATTGACATGTAGCCCAGCGGAATGTTTCCATTGCAGTTCTTGGGTCTCTGGGGAAATAAAACTCCTGAATGACCATTTGTCTTTCTTGCAGTAAAACAAATTGACCTAGAGCTCAATTTTCCATCATATCATTACGCCTGTAGATCAGTTAGATAGTGGAGAGATACAGTGAGCACTCAGAAGGGCAAGCTGGCTTTCCCAATTAATTACCTATATCCACTTGCTGCTGCTCCTTTTTATCCAGGTGGCTCAGAACTATCAGGTGCTATTGAGTTAGGCTTAGAAATCTCCTAGTGTTACAGAGTTGCAAGGGTAACATGAATCAGTAGCATAATGGGAGTTGAGGGGAGGGCCAAAAGTTAATGAAATTTTATGCTACATTAATAGAAATATACTATCTACATTCAGAGAGGTTATAGTGTTCATTCTTAGTCAGAACACACCCAGAGTGTCTTATCCCTTTTGGGGTGGTACATTAAGGTCCTTGACAAGCTGATATATGACTAAAATAGGGCAAACAAGTTGCTGAGCAGTGTACTAAAAAACAAATCACTGGAATAATAGTTGAAGGAATGGGGAAGATTTAATCTGGAGGGAAAAAAATGGGGGTCCATCTTTAAATACTTAAAGTGTTGTCATATTGGAAGACATATTCTACTTGGCCTTGGATGGCAGATGGGTAGAAGCTACTAAGACAGGGGTGGGGAACTTAAGGCCGCAGGTTTCCCACCCTTGTACCATAAGATAAATTTTGTCTCAAGACAAGTTCCCAGTAATCGGAGCTGTCCAAAAGTGAAATGAACTGCTTCAAGAACTGGACAGACCAGAAGTCTGCTTCAGGCAGAGGCTGGATAGCCACCTGCCTGGGATGTAGTAGGGGGAATTCTTGGTTTGAGTTGGGCTGAACCAGATGACTTCTGATCTAGTACAGCTCTGATTCTATAAGTAGGACTGTGGGGCTCAGATCTCACGGAAAAGAAAAAGGCCTAAGTGTTTATGTAAAAATTGCTCGAGTCCTTACCAAATTGAATAACAAATCTGAAAATAAACCCCATGGCTCTTAATTCTTTGACCACTAGACAATATTGGTGTTCCAATGTCTATCTATACTTGTAACAAATTTAATTCCGTAAGCATTCATTAAACAGCTGTCATGTCATGCTGGTCCTAAGAGAGATAAAGATGAAGCCTAAGCTGGTTGTTTCATTACAACAGCAAAGGAGATGGTGAGTGTCCTAAAGTGATGCCCCACAGCAGAGGAGGCCAACTAAAAGAGAGTCTTCCTCCCTCTCTGTTTGTAACATGTCCTTCCATTCCTTTTTCTCAGGGTCCTAAGAGTCCTAGGGCTCTGCCACAGCCTGTCTCTGGAACCTCTGCATGATGGATCCTAATTACTCTTCCTGAGAAACACCACTCGGGAAAACACCCCTTCCCTCTTTCCTGGCAAAATGCCAAACCTTCTGGTGCCTCATGGGATTTGCACCTCCCCAGACCCTGATGAATTTGGTGTGTTTTTCTGTACTAATGTTTAATGTGGATATTTAGCGGTTGCTGGGACTGCTCGATGTAACCGGATCCCAGCAGGTGTGTTATGATTTTGAGTAACTGTGCCCTTGTCAGAATTACGGCCCCATGACTTTCCTGTGTCACCTTTCTCCAGGGTGTCCCACTCTGGACTACATTCTAGCTACCCTAAGAGGCAGGAATGAGAAGGAGGTGAATTAGAAAAATGCAGCACAACCAGTCATATGAAGAGAAGTGAATGAGAATGAAAGGAAAAAGAATCCTATGGGGGAAATAGAGGGAAAGACTGAAATGATATTATGGTGTACTATGAATTGAAATGTATTTAAATCTGAAGTTACTAGTAAGTTTAACTGTATATACTGATGTTCAGTGTTTCGGATGAAACATTTAACAATGAATAATAAATTAAGATTATAAATTTCAGAGAAGATATTGATTTAGTAGGGGGAGTTTTCTCACCTGGAATTTCCTAGTGTCAATGAAATCACAAGTCTAGAGACCTTATGTAGTCATGTAGTCCCCTTCTCTAATATTTTTAATCTACACTTGAACCTGAATTCAGATCCAGCCTCAGCTGTGTGACCCTGAGCAAGTGAATTAAACTCTCATACCCTCAGTTTCCTCACATAAAAAATTGGAATAATAATGGAATCTACCTCCCAGGGTTGTTGGGGAGTCCAGTGAATTAACACATATAAAGTACTTTGCAAACCTTAAAGTGTTATATAAATGTTATACACATCATACAACGCTGGATAGTTGCAAAACACTTTCCATATAGCATCTAATTTGATTTCCTTTCTATAATGCTAGGAGCTAGGTCAGTGTAATTATAATGGGATATAAGATCTTTCTTGCCCATTAATAGGCCTCACATGGAGCCCATGTAAGCTTGTTTAGGGAAGCTGGCTTGTTGGAAGGCTTTCACACCTTTTGCTCATTTCTAATTAGGCGCTGAATCAGGAGGGTTGTGATGCCTTCTGACTGAGTGGTATATAAACTGTGAGTTGGTATTTTGCTTTGGGCGGTGGCTTGTGAGAAGGATCTTGTGATTCCCTGGTTGAGATTCAGAGCTATGTTCAGACCTCCCCGACTGCTCAGATGTAAAGACTCTCTTCTAGGGATGTATGTAAAGTGTAGAGTTGATTCAGGCAGTTAGGGGGCCTTTCTGTTGGTCTTTATTTCTCTGCTTGTATTTTCTCTGAAGTTCAGGGTGCTGACTTTTCCCCTGAACTAGTGAATGTGATTAGGAAGATTGTTGACCCCTTAAACAGCTATGTTTCCTAGTAAAGCAGATCTAAGAACCTATGCTAGCAGCCATCCTGGGTATGCCAGTGTAGCTACTGCTACAATCAGGCAGGTAGGACCACCCCTATTTTATAGAAGGAAATATAGGCTTGAGTGGCCTATCCAAGCTCACACAACTGTAGACTCATAAAAGGCTAGGGCTAGAGTGAGCCTCAGAGATCATCTGGTCCCCTTCCTTTAAATGAGGAAATAGGGTCTCAAAGAGAGGATGGTGTCTGACCAGAGTGCCCACATTGGAACTTAGTTATCTGACTCTAAGCATGTTATTGTTTCACTCTATCACTGAAGTCAAGAGATGACATTCTAGTCTTGTCTCTATCCCTAAGTATCATATGAGGCAAGGCCCTTTGATTTTGGGGGCTCCAGTTTCCTCATCAGAAAATATAGGTGTTGCAAGTGGAGCAGGGGTGTGTGTGTGTGTGTGTATGTGTGTGTGTGCATATGTGTGAGACAGACATACACACACAGAAAGAGGAGATTGTACCCATCATCTGATTCTGACCATTGACCGTTTTTATAGTTCTAACAGTAATTTAGCTTCAATTTCTTCATGTGTCAAATTAAGGGTGTTACACTATAGTGATCAGGGCTTCTTAACCTTTTTAGTCATCAATCCCTTTGGCACCTGGGTAAAACTTATGGGCTTCTAAAATACATAGGATTATAAAGGAAAGTGGTTATATTAAATTGTAGTTATCAAAATATTTTTTAAAATTTCATGGATCCCAAGTTAAGAACTCCTGGTCTAGACGCTTCCTAAGATCATCTGAAAGAAAATGTGGTTTTTCACCCTTCCAGCTCTAACATTGTTAAAATGGATCACTGTGGCTGAAGAATTAATCTCTTGTGGCCAATCTGAGATTGAGGAACCTCATCTTCCTTGGCTAACCGGGTATCCATATGCTTTTTATGAATAAATAAAATTAATAAGAAATAAAAGATTCATTCCAATATTTAATTGTCAGGATATTGCTTTCCTTTTATTTAAAATAGAGTCTCTACATAAAGTGCTTCAACTTATCTCTACTGTTGTGCCACTTGTGTGAGGTTCAAATGGCAGATAATCCAAAAAGATTTTTCCCTTTGACTCTGGAGATTTTATTTATCTTTGGATATGGATGTCTCCAGTGTTTGGGGCATTTATGAGACTTGTAAAAATCACATTGCTAACCACATTGTTAACCACATTTTCCAGCTTTCCCATTCTTTCCACTTTCCCACCCCCAATGCTGGGCCTCAAGTCAGCTCTCACTGATGCTGAGGGAGGCATAAAGCAGAGCTGGGCTCTTGAAGAAAATAATGATAGTTAATTTAGATCAATGGTTCTGAAACTTTTTTTGTTTCATGAACCCATCTGGCAGTGTGGACAAGCCTGTGGACCTCTCCTCAGAATAATGTTTTTAAATAGAGAAAGGAGGGGAAAAAAACCATTTATGAAGCACCTACTAGGTACTAAGTACATGTTCAATGCTTTGCAGATACCTACTTTCATCCTCAGAATTATCCTGGAATGTAGGTGCTATGATTATCCCCATTTTACAGTTGAGGAAACTGAAGCAGACAGGTTAAATGACTTATTTAGGGTCACAGGGCTAGGAAGTGCCTGAGGCCGGAATTTGAACTCAAGTCTTCCTGACCTTAAGCCCAACATTCTTTCCACTGTACTATCTAGCTACATTATAATAGGATTACATATGAAACCAATTATATTAAAATACTGTTATTAAATTCTTTTAAAAAAACCCAGTAACAAAAACAAATTCATGGACCTCAGGTTGAGAAAGCCTGGTAGACATTTCCCTGGGTGGGCAGGTTATGAACTTGCTGGTTCACTTGGAATCTGCTTTTCCAAGGTCTTGTTTGGCTAGCATAAACAGAGATCATATTTGTGTCAACAACAAGCCTAATTCAGCAGCTCAGTCAAGAATTTGATTGCAGACAGTTGAGTGTATTTTTTTTTTCCAGAAAGATGAGAAACAACAAGCAAAGCTAACAACAAGACATATAACAAGCTAGAGTGGGCACTGTGGGAGTGGCCTGATGCTTCACTTTGTTTTCTGGTTTATATTTGTGGAGTAGATAAAGAATAAGTGGTTTTTGTTTTTGTCTTTCAGGATTTGACTTGCCTTTTTGAATTATACTTAGAACCACTTCAGAACGAGACATTTCTTACTCAAGATGAGGTGAGAAATCCTTTTTATCACAACAGAGCCATCACTCCCTGACATTTTATTAAATTTGATTCCAGGCTGATACTTATCAGATAAGCTGCTTATCAGACTTTGAAACTGGAAACCTCCACAGAACCTTGGTTTCATATGTATGTTGTTAACTTTGGATGTTAGATTCTTATCAGAGTTATTTAGTGCAAATATTTTTCCCAAGTAGCATCTTTTTAGCTAATTTGATTTCGACGATTTAAAAGCTTTTACATTTCATGTAATCAAAATCATCTCTTCTCATACTTGGTTAGGAATTTTACTCCTAGCCGTAGTTGAATAAATGAATAAAGCATTTATTAAGCACTTATATACAAAGTACTGTGACATTTCTTTGTGACAAACAGAAAAGACAGTCCCTGCTCTTGAGGCCTTCACATTCTAATGGATGATACAGGAAGCTTTCCCTAACCCCTCTTAATTCTAGTGCCTCCTCCGCCTTCATTGCTTTCTGTTGATCCCGGATATAGCTTGCTTTGTATATATTTGTCTGCCTGTTGCTTCCCCTCTTAGATTGTAGGCCCCTTGAAGGCAGGGACTGTCTTTTGCCTTTTTGTATCCCCATTACTTAGCACAGTGCCTGGCACATTGTAAGTGATTGATAAATGCTGACCTATTGGTTGGCTATAACTCAGTTATGTAAAGATTCAGCTCAGCTGGAAAAGTCCCACAGTCCTTAGAATGGCATGAGAAAGCAGATGTTGATGCTTCTTCTTGAATGCCATTTCTGCTGATAAAATCACAGTTTTTGATGTTGAGAGATTTGGCAATGCCAAGGACTTGGGTGGCCAGGACTTTCTGGGTTTTAGAGCTCTGGGTCTAGCACCTGTAGGAGCAGTTGCTAGGTTGCATCTCCATAGGCAATGTTTCTAAGGATGACAGACGGCTGCGGGTGATGGGCTTCAAGCATTGTTCTTCTCATAGCTGTTAGGTTCTGGTCCTGGGCTGTTCCCAGTAGGATCTGAGAGATGTTGATCAAGATGGTAGTGCTGGTTGACTTGCTTGGTATATGCTCCCTCATCTTTCTCCTTCTGTGTCAGCTAGGCTGCCTTGCCTGCCCTGTTTGGGGTAGTTGTTAGTTTGCAAGCAGTTGGTGGGGAAAGCTGGCTCCTTTTCTATAAGATAAATGGCTGCATATTCCCAGGGCTCCTGTGATGTTCTGCCTTCTAGTGGTATTTGGTCAGCAATTGATAAGCCATTTCTTCACAATAATTTTTCCCCTCAATGACAGCTGTTGGGGCTAGGCTAGAAGCTGGTCTGGTGGTCTGGGGAGCACTGTTGTTCCCAAGGGTCTTGGCCTGTCTCTGTTAGGGTAGTGCTGGTGGTTTGACTTGTCTGGCACATACTGCCTCCTAGCTCTTCCTCTGGGTGTCTTCTTGGTTCAGCTGTGCTGGCTGAAAGATAGCACCATCCATTTTCTTCCCGATTTTTAAATGTTTTGACAAGCATCTATTTGGAACTCATTGTAGTACATGGTGTAAGATGTTGGCCTAAACAATTTTTTTGGACAAATTGTTCTATTGGGAATATATTTTAAAATGTATTGTAACTCAGAATTTGATTTTCAGATATTCATTTGGTAGCACCTCCATCCAGGTGTATTTTGTGGCATTCATTAAAATATAATTTATAAATTATGTATTATTTTATAATTTATAAAATAAATTTCCCTCTTTGGATGTCAGGATATATTTATTATCAGTTTTTCACCAAATGATATATTATTTGTGAAATATCATCTTGTGAAATAGTAGGCACTTAACAGATATTGGATCAGATTGAATTAAACCAGTCAATAGTAGATTTTGAAAATATAAAGTATCAAGATTATGGAGACTTGGTGTGATGTAATAGATAGAAAGTTAGCTTCAGAGTCACTAAGACATGAGTTCAAATCTTGACTGACCCATAGTGACTATGTGACTCTGGGCAAGTCTCTCAATTCATGTTACCCCTAGGGGACTCTCTGCACTGTAACTTGAAGAGCAGGTGATTATCTGCATTGGCAAAGGCAGTTTCCTCACTAGGAGTTTCTTATATTGATGAAATTGTATCTACTGAAATGGAGAGGTTAGCAATTAATCTTTCACTAAAATTCAACCAACCCTAAACACCTATTGTGTAGTATTTAAATAGCCATGTTCTATCCCCTGTTCTCATTCTGACCTCTTTGCAGATGGAGTCCCTTTTTGGAAGTTTGCCAGAAATGCTAGAATTTCAAAAGGTGTTCCTGGAGACCCTGGAGGATGGTATTTCTTCATCCTCTGACTTTAACATACTTGAAACTCCTTCCCAGTTCAGAGTGAGTATTTTGGATTTGCTGTTCTAAAGGAAAATAGTCAGATGGTTGTAGAGAATTCTTAAATAAAGACTTACATTTTTATAGCATTTTATGTTTTCTGAAAAGGTTTCCATACAACCCCATCTAAAAGGTGGTGTAAGTTTTATGTTTCATTTTGGAATTGGAAGGAACCCTGCCAATGCCCTCACTTTATAGATGAGGAAATGAAAGGTGAGAAAAGCCAAGTGACTCACCCAGAACCATACACCTGCTATAAGCGATGGAGTAGGAATGGGGTCCACTGCACTTTGGGTACAACTGTTAGGCAGAATGGAAGCCAGAAATAAGTGAGTGTGAGAGGAAAAAGATCTGTCCTACTGGATTGAATGATGGATAATTTGGCCAAGGTTTATTTAATCCTGCTTTAGACACCACCAGCTCTTGTGACTCTGGGCGATTCACTTTGTCTCAGTTTCCTCATCTGTAAATTAGGAATAACAACAGCACTTCTCTCACAAAGTTGTGGTAAAGATTAAAGGAAATACTGGATATAATAAAGAGGTTTGCAAGCCTTAAAGAAAATCCTGAACAAAAATGTGAGCTTTAAAAAGAAATGCATGAGAAGCAGTGTGGTATAGTGGAAAGACTAGTGGACCTAGCTTTGATTATTAACAGCTATATGACACTGGGCAAGTTAACTTTGGAATATCTGGGCCTTAATTTCCTCATTTGTAAAATAATTCTATTATCTACTTCACAAGATTTTAAACCTTAAATTCATTATTATAGCATGGAAGAAAAGGATTGACATGAATAATTAAAACCTCTATTTAGTTATGACTACATAGACTAAAGGCTGAAAAGTAGCTTTTCTGTTGGAGGTGCTGATGAGTACTGAACTGTCTGAAAAATGGGCAGCCAGATTTAGAGGGAAAGAACAGAATAGGGCTTAGTTATTCCACAAACTGTTGGATGAGTATCTCTAAATCAGTGGTTCTCAACCTTCCTAATGCCATGACCCTTTAATATAGTTCCTCATGCTGTGGTGACCCCCAACCATAAAATTATTTTTGTTGCTACTTCATCACTGTAATTTTGCTACTGCTGTGAATCTATCTGATATGCAGGATGTATTTTCATTGCTACAAATTGAACATAACTCACAGGTTGAGAACCGCTGCTCTAAATTATTTCTGACCAGACACACATACACACACACACACACACACACACACACAGATAGATTAGATATTCACTTTAGGTCACTTCTCTGAATACGGCAACTATACTTTTAGGCTGACTATCCTGAACAAAGACTTGATTGTATCTTCCTAACACTAAATAAACCTAATCTTACTGTGGGGAAAAAAAAAAGTGCTCTAATATATTCTGCTTTTTTCCCTCCCCCCAGAAATTACTCTTCTCCCTTGGAGGTTCTTTTCTTTATTATGCAGACCATTTTAAATTGTACAGTGGATTCTGTGCCAATCATATCAAAGTACAAAAGGTTCTAGAGAGAGGTAAGTGGCAATTCTGAGCAATATTCCTATGTACTAATTTCTTTTAAAGATGTGATAAATGGAATATCTGCAGTTAGCAAGCTGACATAGAAAGGAAGATAGGTAATATCCTTAAGGACTTAATCTTTTGCTCTGTTAACTTACCCTCCCCCTCCCCCTGCTGCCTATTTTTCAGCTTCTTTTTATGTGGAGTCTTTGTTCAATTAGAATGGAAACTACATGAGGGCTGGGACTGTTATTTCCTTTCTTTTTGTATCCCCAACTCTTAAAAAGTGTCTGGCACACAGCAATGCACACTGCCTTGATTTGGCTGTGGCTTTGGTCCTGAAAGTGATGTTGAATAGAAAATTTCTAATTAGCTTCCACTCAAAGGACAATTATTATTATTAGGTAGCAGCTAATAACTAAAAATATTTGTTCTCTCTCCTATAATGATGTTTATATTGGTCTTCCTTCTTAATATTCCCATTGCCTAGACCATATCTTAATCTAAATTCCCACCCAAATGTTCAGAATGGAACTCGTGTTAACCCTAAGTCTCATTTTTGAGCAATTTAAAGGCAGAACTTACAGAGGTATTTTTTAAAGGCAAAAAGGATCAGAACTAGCTGATTTTCCATTGCAGTGAAAAGTTCTTGTCAGAACTGTTTGGAAAAAAACTTACATCCATTACAGCCCACTCCATGATGGTTCTCATGAAGACTTTCCTTTTCAAAGGCCACATATGTTTTCATTTACTTAATATTTTGTAGGGAGAGAATAGTGCTTTTCAGGTAGCCATTTATGCCAAGGGACAGGGAAAATACAAAAGAATGTAAAGTAAACTAGTGTAGGAAATAATTTTTATCTCAGTATTTTTTTCTGTTTACTTATTAATTTCTCTACGAAAATACTTTTTCCCTTACTTTTTATCTATTTAAGATTCAGATAGCACATTTTCCGTGCTTGACCTATCTGAAGAAGCTGAACTTGGTTTTCACTTATTACTTTTTACTTTTGCAGCATCCCGTTAGATCCTGTTAGATATCTTTTATGGCAATAATTCAGATGTTGAGACTTTGCTGATTGGATGCTGTGATACAGTTATGCATTGATTATTTTTTTCCACTAGAGTACATATTAGAATAAAGAAAATATCTAGTTAATGAATTTGAAAATACAAAAGTGTACCAAACACTAAAAATAGCAGTACTAGACTCAGGAGACCACTACTTAAATTCATTCATCAGCTTAGTTCAGGAAATATTTATTATTATGAACATGGCAACATCCCAGCCCTCAAGTTGCTTACAGTATAATTGGGCAAGATATGTTATATGTCATACGTAATGACTTTAGGGAAGTCATTACACGTTTTTTGGTGTTATGATTTTCCCATCAGTCCCCAGAATGCCACCTAGAAATGTAGCTCATGTAAGCTCTGTGGATGCTCACTTATGCCAACTTCCAGGCCCACTGATGAGTCAGGTCCTTAGAGTTTGGCTGTATATTCCCTGAGGGGTCAGGGATGATTGTTGAAAGACATCAACTTCATTCCTCACTTGTGCATGCATGCCTCTATATACTATATATATACATATATATACACAATACACTAAGGACATAGAGATATGAAGTATCATCCTTGTTTGAGAAAGTGACCTGGAGATGCAACTGCAAACAAGCGTCTCTTCCCTTGTCTCATGACTTACAGCTAAAACAGACAAAGCATTTAAGGCATTTTTGGATGCCCGAAACCCTACGAAGCAGCATGCCTCCACGTTGGAGTCATACCTCATCAAGCCTGTCCAGAGAGTTCTGAAGTACCCTCTGTTGCTCAAAGAGCTAGTGTCCTTGACAGACAATGAGAGTGAGGAACACTATCACCTGACAGGTATGCAGCCACTTTCTCATATTAATGTGCTTTTACAAATGGAAAAAAATACATATAGCTGTATGACTTTTCTCTGCCCTCTTCCTTGTGCCTGTATTCTCCCTCCCCACCAATATTATTTGTGAATCTGTTTACTTTTAGGTGCTGTTACAATTTTAGAAATGTTGGTAACATTCTGGGAATAATTTTTTTTTTTGAATCTGTGATGATAGAAACATATGCAGCCTACTGAATGGATGGGATTTCCTGTCTGTATTGTAACCACATTCAGCTGATCCAAAATGCTGGGGGAGGCTCCATCTTGTGGAGGCCTACTGCCAAACTCAGTTTAAAACAAGTATTTTACAAGGATAAAATGTTTATGCTTTTTGCATGCTCTTCCTGGTTTTTATCACTTTGTATGACTTCAGGGATCTAGAGCTTAGAAATATGCCATTGATTGCAAATGGTATGTAAGCAGTTCCCTTTGATATAAAGGAGAATGCTCTGTTTAATAGGTAGAAGAGCTATCTAGCCTCTCTTCACCAAGCCATACTTTCAGCTAGGGGACATAAAGAAAATCACTGAAGAAATAATTTATTATTAAACATTATTTTTCAGGAGTGATGGGGCAAGATTTCTTTTTAAATGGCTGAATTCATCTTACATTTTAAAAAGTCATTCATGCCTTAGTGTTCAGAACAGCAAAAATCATGGGTACCTTTTGGGTAGAAACATATTGACCTAGGTTTCCTTTGAAATTATACTTTTTTTTTTGTCATCCAAGCTAATTCCTAGATGAAAGGATATATTCCAGTGCTAGCTACAGTATCTGAAAAGTATGTAGCACAACTGTAACCTCTCAATGGGGATAGTTAAAATCTTTTCTCCTAACTTTTTCACCATACATAATTTGTTTAGAAACTAAACAAATTAAATAGGGCTGGCTACTTCATGTGAAGAACACTGACTTTGAAATTGTACCTACTATCTTACTTGCTTTGTGACTTTAGGGAAGTCATTACACGTTTTTTGGTGTTATGATTTTCCCATCAGTCCCCAGAATGCCACCTAGAAATGTAGCCCGTGTAAGCTCTGTGGATGCTCACTTATGCCAACTTCTAGGCCCACTGATGAGTCAGGTCCCTAGAGTTTGGCTGTATCTTCCCTGAGGGGTCAGGGATGATTGTTGAAAGACATCAACTTCATTCCTGACTTGTGCATGAATGTCTCTACAAGATTAGCAGTTGAGAATCATTTAGCCAGCCAGCTGGCTTTTGGAAAGGCACATTTATTAAGATAGTACATTAAGAATACTTATACAAGACATACCCTCAAAGGTCTGTATCATGTACACATTGCAAAGGAAAGTAGGCTCATTTTTAGAGAACGTATATGGCAAAGAGGTGAATCACACACTGTGGTTTCTGGAAGTCCTTTCTTCTATTTGTAGTTTTCTTCCCTTGTCTTTAAGAAGTTCCCCTTTTGTCCAGAATACACTTCTGCAGCTAATTGAGAATGCCTTTTAGGACATTGATGGGAAGGTGGGAAGTATAGCATCCTCTGGATATATAAACTTTAAATCTCCATACAAATACTTGTTATTATTCATTGAGTCTTTCATTTTACATATCAGGAAAATGAAACTCATTGCCAAGGGTCACAGAGCAATTTAGTAGCAGGTGAAGGACTAGAGAGCTTGGAGTTCCTGATTCCCAGTTCGGTGCTCTTTCCACTAATCTATGCAGCTTATTTACATATACTGAAATTAGCAAATTTTAAGGCAGAAATTTACCTTTAAGAGTAGTTTTTATTTTTCAATTTTATTTTATTTTTCAGTTAGCTGGCATTTATTTTCTCTCCCTCTCCACTCCCCAAATTTGAGGGGAACAAAAGAAGAAGAAACCCTATACCTATTCCAAGTTGCATAGTCAAGCAATCCCAATTCTCCCATTCTCCTGAATGGTAGTCTTTAAAGCTGTGTCACTGTGGATCATAAGTGTAATGGCTGATCCCTAGAGTTGGATCAGTTATGAGATATGTTTATAATTCATCTTAATGCACAAGAAGTATCTTGGTATAGTTCCTTAAGATGAATATGTGTGGCTTGAGAAACTGCAGAGCCCTACCAAAAGGTAAGGTAAAGTTGACTGATGCTGTGTTTGGACTGTCATCAGTCTTTGTTCCTGGCTACTTTTAGAGCAGTGGTTCTCAACCTTCCCAATGCTGCCACCCTTTAATACTCATATGTGGGTGTATCTGCATGTGGGCAGACCCGCCTGGAGACAGATAGAGGAGCGGTATCTCGGTTCCTAAGACCATTGGAAATATGTGTTTTCCGATGGGCTTAGGCGCCCCTGTGACCCCTGTGAAAGGGTCATTCATTCCCCAAAGGGGTGACGACCCATAGGTTGAGAACCTCTATTTTAGAGCCTTCACATTATGACTATGGATGGCTTTAAAAACACACAGATACAATAAGGTAATTCATTAGTGATATACAAAAGATAAATGGCATTTGTTTTTAATACTGCAGAAGCACTGAAGGCAATGGAAAAGGTAGCAAGTCATATCAATGAAATGCAGAAAATATATGAAGATTATGGCACTGTATTTGACCAGCTTATAGCAGACCAGAGTGGGACAGAGAAAGAGGTAAGGCTTTCCATTCTCCCATGTATTGTATTTATGTATGAGGGGCAGTCTAGAATCATTGGCTTCTTGGGTCAGCAGGGGCCTGGCAAGTCATCTCATCTCAGACTGAATTAGGGAAGTCTTTGTAAATTGATTTATAATTGACCTCCCAGAAAAGGTTAGATTGCAATTGTAATAGTCTATTACAAGCTTTTATATCAGAAGAAAGCAATGAAGATTCTTTTTCGAATACATTTTAGACTTTGTATATTCCAAAGTTTAAAATTTTATTTCAATTAGAATACTTTCTTATTTATCTTTGTATATCACGAAATACGTATCAGAAACAATGTAATTTAAGCCTGAATATAATTTAGCAGGTTCTTACTAAACATTCAGATTAGTGGACATTTATTAGATTTTTGCTGGGGCTGAATACTGTGATACAACACTTAGTTACCCATCCTCATGGTTCTTAGACTAATAGACTAAGTTCAGTAGGGCAAGGTGACACATAGAGCAAAAGGGGCTGGACTTATGATGTCAGTGATGTAAGGATTTCCCAGTGAGAAAATTCCCTGGATCCAGATGGGGCGGCATCTTCTCCACAATTGCTGGTCTTAGAACTGAGAACTGAGCTTCCTTGCTCAGCGTCACGCAGCCCGAAGGTATCAGAGGTGGGGTCAAGACATGTCTTTCTGTCCTTCAGGCCAGTTTTCCATCTATTACACTACATTGCCTCTCATGGCATACAGAAATGCTGTAATAAAATTAAAGTACATTAGAGATGTGCACATTTAAGAGCTATGGTGATGGACAATGGGAATAGTGGATTATGGACCCGGGGAATGTGGGAAGGTTTCGAGGATGGATTTAACATTTGAGCTAGACTTTAAAAGATAGGGAGGAGTTCAACAGATAAAGGACAAGTAAGGTGTAAGGGAGGGTGTGAACAAAGCATGGTGAGTGCATGGGGCAAATTTAGGGGACAAGTGCTTCAACAGCTTGGGGGCAACAAGGTGGCACAGGGGATAGAGCACCAGGTCTGCAATCAAGAAGAGTCATCATCCTGTGTTAAAATCTGGCCTCCCATACTAACTAGCTGTGTGACCCTGGGCAAGTCATTTAACCATATTTGCCTCAGTTTCCTCATATGAAAAGGAGCTGAAGCAGGAAATGGCAAACTGCTCCAGTATTGCTGCCAAGAAAACCCCAAATGGGGTCACAAAGAATTGAACGTGACTGAAAATGACTGAACAGCAACAACAAAGTTCAGTTTGAGCACAGGAAATGGTGTAGGAATAGTATGAGATAAAGCTAAAAAGACAGAAGAGTCCAAGATTATAGAGGGTCTTGAACTTGAGGCAAAGGGATTTGAGAGTCAACAGGGAGCCACTGAAGATTTTTGAGCAAGGGGTGATGTGACTAAATCATATTGTTTAACAATCAGACAAAAACACTCAGCGAGTTTCTTCTGCGTGCAAGGTTCTGTGGGGGATGCAAAAAAGTAGAATATATAGTCTTTTGCCACAGTGAGTTTACAACCTAACTTGAGAGCTGAGGTATATCCTCACAGAAAAACATATAACAGTCCAGCAGTAATAGACAAAAACACAATGAGTGATGGGCTTATTGCTGCTGGAATTCAGAGTACAAGAGAGAGCAGTGTGGAGTGCTGGGGCACTTGGACAGAGCTTCATGGACCTGGGGGTTAGGGCTTAAGATGGCTTAGAAGTAGAGAACAAAGCAGGGAGGCCATTCTAAGCTATGGGGATGGTTTTAGAAAAATCAAGAAAGCATGAAAGGCACAGTTTGAGTAGACAATGGAAAGATTACAGCAAGCTTACAGTGGGAATTTGAGGTGATTGTATTTTTTTAAATTTTTTTAAACTTTTATTTATTTTAGTTTACATCATTCATTTCCATGAGATTTTGAGTTACAAATTTTCTCCCCATCTTTACCCTACCTACCACCCCAAAACAGCCATCCCATTGTATAA
>CM053586.1:73197582-73227940 GCA_028646515.1 Pseudochirops corinnae | reverse complement strand
CTTTTAGGCAATCTTCATGTTTCTTGGAAGCTTTTGGTGCGGGAGTTCTGACTGTGTTGTCTTCCTCCCGTTCCCTGCTTTGATCCTTCTTTTCCTCAAAGAAGGAATCTAGAGTTTGGTTGCTGTTCTTACTTTATTTCCTTTGCATGCTCATGGTTGGCCAGTCAATGATTTTTTTAGCTCTGTAGAACTCTGCTTCTAGAGGGGAAAGCTCTGTCCCAAATCGCTGGGGTTTTCCCAGCTTTCGGCGCTTTTAGGAGGCTGCTGCAGCCTCCACCAGCTTTGGCTCACTGAAAACGCACCCCAAGACCACCACCCAAGACCACGATCCGGATCCAGGCCACTCAACGCAAGAGTACTTGGCCTCCGAACTATCACTTGGCCCCCCTGCAGTCTGCAGGCCAGGAGCTCTGAAGCAGCATTGTGGAGGCGGCTGCAGGGCCTCAGCTTCTGCTGCTTCCTTGCCCTGGAGGCAGTTTGGCTGGATCCGCTTTTCTCTCCCAATTTTAGCTGAGTTCCACTGACCTTTCACTTAGTCTTTTTTTCTTATGGCTTGATAATTCTGGAAACTGCCACAGCTGCCACAGATCTGCTCTTCTGGTGGTCCAGCTGCGGCTCAGCTCGGCTCATCAGGCTGCCCCCAGGGCCAAGCTGCGGTTTCAGGCTGGGCTGGTTACAGCTCCCAGCGCTGAGATAGTCCCTCCTAGCCGAGCTGCCTTCAGTGGAAAGTATATTTGTGTGCGTTTTAGAGCTCTAGAATTTATTTAGAGTCATATTTTATGGGTATTTTGAGGTGGCTGTGTGGGAGCTGCCGTACTTTGCTGTTCCTACACTGCCATCTTCATTTGAGGTGATTGTAAAGAAACATAAATTTTTACCAGCTTATCACTTAAATATTTCCTCTATGTCCATCTGATTGCCTTACATTTTTAAGTAGGGCAGTTGGAAAGGTATACCTGCTAATTTTTAAGGTTAGTATAACTAATGAAGACAGTGATCCTTAATTTAAGTTTTGAAATGGCCTGGCCATTCTAAAAGTGAAGGAGAGAAGTGGATACAATGGCTGCAAGTTTAAGTGGATTTTAGTTCAAGGTAAGGAAGAATAAGGAGTCCAACAGAGAGAGTAGGAATAGGAAGTAAAGAGCCTGCCTTAGTAGGGAGTGAATTCTCATCCCTGGAGGAACTGATGCACTGGGCAGGAAGTTAGACTAGATGACTTCTTGGGCTCCTTCCAGCTATGAGATTCTGTATGTCATTTCCATGCTATTTTCTGGCTGGTACATAACTCTTTTTACATAACTCTGCTTTTAACCTTCTGACAGGGAACAAAATGGCCTAAGGAGAAAGAGACTATTTGGAAGCCAGCAGGAGTTTTAAAAACACTAATGTCCTAACTCTGTTCATTCCTGGCCTCGTAATTTTTGTTAATAGGCCTGCCGAGGTTTATGAATTAGAGAAGATAAAATGCACTTGATCCTGGACCATGCATTAAAGGGTCAGCATGGACACTGCAGTCTTATTAATGATGATATACCTGCATCATAAGATTCATCTCCTAGGTTTATAGATTATAAACTTTATGATAGATCATAATAAAAGGAAATACTTTCATAGATTATTTCCCATATCAGCTCAATATTCTCTAATACTTTATGTGGCAGAGGAGGTGTTGACCTGCATTGGTAAAGAGAATCTCCTCATCTGGGAGTTCCCTACAGCCATGAAATCCCAGGGCTGGTCTCCGTCTTCTGTCACTCACTGTATATTTTCTAAAACACCTTCATATTCATGGCACCAATCTTAAGTCTTAAATTATCATAGAGGTCATGATAGTGTGCATGTAAGTGCAATCAGTCACGCAAAGGAAGACAGAATGAAGCTGAGTGGTAATTGTGTATGTTCTTTTTTTGATGACAATATAGGTTACAGAACTTTCCATGGGAGAGCTCCTGCTCCACTCCACAGTTTCCTGGCTGAATCCTTTTCTGTCTCTAGGAAAAACAAGGAAGGATCTTGAACTTACAGTGTTTGGTTAGTATTTAATTAAAGACTCAGACTCTGGAGCAGAAAGCACTGATGGTGAATGGAGAGTCCATCTCTAACAAACCACTAAATTAGCCAATCACCTGATTTTGATGTGGGAGTTAGAATAGAGCTCCTTGTCATGCTTTGAGTTAGTAAGTGACGTAATGCTGGTCCCTGCTGTTTTAAAGAATGTGTCAGAGTCTTATCTACATACTTATTATCTTGTCCTCATCTTTCTCTCCCTACCCCACTTTCACCCCAAGCTGTTCAGCTTGGTAGTTCTCACTAAAAGTGAGAAGAACAGATCTCGTGAAGCTGTTTAGAAACCTGCTCTCTTATTAGCCTGCCATTTTAGTCTTAGCACAGTTCTCCCAAGGACAAGAGAGCAAGTGTAGACAGTGTTTAGTTACTGCAGTGAACACCGAGTGCTTGTCTCCTTCCCCCCCCTTTCCCCAAAGTAAATGCCATGTTCCATTTGAGAGAGTAGCTTTTAAATAAGCAGGTTCTTCTGCATAATTCAAATATGAACAGAAGGAAGCACTATCTTTTGCTTCACATCCTGGCATAGTTTGATGTCTTATAAAATAACAGTTATTTTGAAGGGCTTTGTTCCACTTTGGTTAATTCCTTTTCTTTTCTGTTTTTTTTTTTCTTTTTTTAGTTTTTAAGAGAGCTGTCATACTGGTTTATAAAGAAAATTGCAAACTGAAGAAGAAATTGGTAAGACTGGAAATAATAATCATTAAAATTATCCTCTTCTATGTCCCTGACCTTCATCCTTGTGTTAGAGTTAAAAACATGCATTAGCTGGTTTTACTTATTTCTGACATAGTGAAGCAAATCACATGCATGAGGTTGGAGAAGTCTTGGTGCCCACCCCACAGGTAAAACGTCCATTTTAGCAGCTGTGGAGAAGGACCTGTGAGGGAAATTGTTATCTCACTGGCAGGGACCTTGTACTTTAGGTCATTCCTAGCATCAGAAAGAACAGTGAGGAGAATAAATGCAGTGTAATGGTGGGAAAAGGCAGAGAGAAAGAACAACTACGGTTGCTAGGCAGGGGCTCTTCCAAATCATGACATTAAAAAAAGAAAAAGAAAAAAAGATTACTGCTTGTGTGCAACTAACAAACAAACCCCAGCAGGAAATAGAATGGAGGGAAACGAAATACAAAATGAAATGCGGGCAGCTCTTTTTTGCTTCAGTGTGTTGTCTGATTATAACCACAGAGTGAAAGAGTTACTGAGAATATGATTTTTTTTTCCATCAGGAAATTGCTGTTGCCTGTACCCACCCTGCTGGCCACTAGGGGTTCCAGGGCTTTAGAAAATATAAGTCTATAAGACGTGTGATAAATCAGTCAATCAGCCAGCATGTATTAAATACATATGTGCCAGGCATTGTGCATTTAATAGAGTACAGGACACGTGTTAACATACAGTAGCAACTTACAGTTCCTAACTGAGCACAAAAGTTATCCAGAGACACTACAGCTTAACAGGAGGAGAGCAAGTGTGTAGTTAAGAGTACTAGACTGGGAGTCAGAAAACCCAGGTTGTAAATTCTGATTGATTCCCTTATACATAATAGCAACCCTGTTACCTGTTCATTGGGTTGTTGGGTGATTCAATCTATGACTTCATTAGTCTTAAGCACTCCCTCCATCTACTATACCACACATATGGGAATAGAAAAAATTAGAAATACCAAGGGCTTCATTTGAAACAGTGACTCAATTGTGTGAGTGTGTATGCATGCACACACACACATTCCTGACTAATATTCACCAGTGTGGACTATGCCTCCATAGCAACAAAATATTGGCCAACTAGGACTTATTCACTCACATAAAATATAATGTTCATTAAATTTAACCATATTTGTGAAATCCGTAAGTTTTCCTTATTGATGGTTCATTATAGGCCAGTCTCCTAAATCAAACTAACATTCAGTTAGCTTTTAGACCTGAAGTAACAGCTGAGATAATTTATACATCTGGCAGGTCTTTTTCCTGTTGACATTACCTTTTGGCTTTAGAAACTATATTTTCACTGGGGCTTTCTTGAATTCTGACAAGGTCACAGAAGGGAAGAGTGGTAGCTATTTATGCCAGACTATAATAGGCTAAAAGAAGGATAAATAAGCTTCTTCCTCTTCCTGTGTACCCCCTTATGCTTCAAGTGTTTGCTACAGTGCCAAGGAAGAGCCTAGTTCTTGGCTGCTGAGTAACAGCATCATTGACAAAAAGCATGATGACATATTTCACGCTAGGTAGTGAGATAACATGTAACAAAAGCAGACACAAATACTGTTATTATAGACTACTTAAAACTAAAAATGGTTTATCATCTAATGGTAAACTCTTCTAAGTTTACTTCGTATATTAATGATGGTTACATAAGTAGCAGGTCAAATACTATTATCCTCATTTGAAATGGCGGCTGCTCTGCCCATTTTGACATTTGAGACAATCAGTTAACAAACAATAGTGTCTTTTATTTGCTAGGCATACCTGGGAGCTTGTATGTAAACATAGAATTAAATAACCTTTATCCTTAAAGAACTGATATTCTCCTGGAGGAGACAATATGTTCATATATAAATATACAACAAATAATAAATAAGTACAGAATGAATAAAAATAAATACAAAGTAGTTATGGATTAAGTGTACTAGCAGTTATGGAGATGAGGAAAGGTTTCCTGTAGAAGGTTGGGCTGGGGCTTGAAGGAAGTGAGGAACTGTGTGAGGTGGAGGTGAAGAGGGAGTTCATTTAGACATGGCAGATGGTCAGTACAAAAGCATGGAGACTGGAGATGGAGTCCCATAGGAGACAGAAAAGGCCAGTTTAGGTGGACCATAAAGTATGGGAAAGAATAATGCATGAGGCTGAAAAGATCTGTTGGATCCAGATTATGAAGGACTTTTAAAAGTTTGTATTTTATCCAAAATGCATCAGGAATCTCTAGAGTGTCTTGATTAGGAGAGTGACATGGTCAGAACTGAGCTTAAGGAAAATAATTTGGGTAGCTATATGGGAGATGGACTAGAATAGGCAAAGACTTGATGGAGGGGGACCAATTAGGAAACCATTGCATTAGTCTAGAGGAGATGATGAGGGCCTGAACTATGGTGCTCTCTGTTTGAACAGAGGATTAGATGTGAGGGGTGCTGTGGAGGTAGAAACAAGATTTGGCAAATGATTAGATGTGTGGGGTGAAGAAGAACTGAGGATGATGCTGAAGTTATGAACCCATGAGAGGAGAAAAATGATGGTGCCATTGACAGAGTTGGGAAGTTTGGAAGAGGGAGAAGTTGGGGGTGAGGAACAGGGAACATAATGAGTTCAGTTTTGATCATACTGAATTTGAGATATAGCCAGGACATCTAGTTTGAAGTGTCAAGCAAGCAGCTGGTGATGTGGCACTAAAACTCAGGAAAGAGATTGGACATGGATATGTTGATCTTGGAATCATCTTCATAGAAATGATAATTAAACTCTTTTAAAGGGAGGGAACTGAATTAGATCACTGAAAGTATACAGGAATTAGAGAAGATTGAAGACAGAGCTTTGGAAAATACTCCTAGTCATAAGAGAGAATACATACACACACACATGATTCCAAAATATTCTTTAAAAAAATTCAAGAATTTGAATAAATGGAGAGATATTCAGAGCTCATGACTGAGCCATACCAATATGATAAAAATAATGATAGAGATTTGGTGCTATAGCAATCAAAATACAAAAAAAAATCTTTTGGAGAAATAAAAGATCTCGAATCTTAGTGGAAACAATGAAAAAAATCCGAGACAATGCCCTTGAACTTTTACTTTTACTCAAGGTTTTACTCAGGTGTTTCAATGCTGAAGAACTGTTTACCATTTTTCTTTTAAAAAGGAAATGAAAGGTAAATTATTTACTTGTGGAAAACTGAACCACTAAGGGAAGCATTTGTTTTGGTAATTTGTCTTCTTTTTCTTTTTCAAAAATCTTAAATGATTCTGAAGGGTTTATAGGGTAATGTCCAAATTCTTTAATATGGCATTCAAGGCTTTCCAAAAGTTAACTGTAATCTGCTTTTCTATGTTTATCTCTTGCTACTCCCTTACATGAACTCCTGCTCAATCCAGGATGCCCGTGTGTGCGTGTGTGTGCATGCGTGTGTGTGTGTGTGTCCTTCCTATTCATATAGGCTGGAAGCTCCTGTAGGGTAGGGGCCATGTCCTATTCATCTTTTAGTTCCTTATCACCATGAGCATAGTAGAAGCTTCATCAGTATTATAGGTGGTGAGGTGGTACAGTGGGTAGAGCCCTGGGTCTGGAGTTAGGAACACCCGAGTTCGAATCTAGCCCCAGATTCTTGACAACTTTGTGACCCTGAGCAAGTCACTTAATCTCTGCTTGTTTCCTCAAAGCTAAAATGGGAATAATAACAGTGCCTACCTGCTGGAGTTGTTGTGAGGATCAAATGAGATATTTGTAAAGCACTTAGCACAGTATGGGGCACACAGTAGGCATGCTCTATGTGCTTATTCCTTCTTAGTCCTCTCCATCCCCATTTGTTGAGTGATGAAATAGAAGCAAGGTAAAGTTCACTGCAGATAGGAAATATAGGCAGCTCTTCCTTGACAAGAATGTTCATTTCCTTTTCATGGTTTTTCCATTTGTAGCCCTCCAGTTCCCGACCTTCACATGTTCACGGTGACTTGGACCCATTCAAATTCCGGTGGCTAATTCCCTTATCTGCTCTTCAAGTCAGACTGGGAAATGCAGCAGGTAAAAAAAAAAAAAATCCCACATAATACAGTAGCAGGAAAAAGAAAAGAAAGCTTCTCTGAACAAAAGAATTTTTGAGCTAAAAAGGACCTTAGACTCCAACTAAATTAAACCATCTTTTCACAGAAAAGAAAGCTGTGGCCCAGATGGCTGAAGGAAGTCAACTAGCTAATGGTAGAGCTAAGATGAGGCTTTCTGACTCCCAGGCCAAGAAAATGTCCACTGCAGAGTCAGTTATAAATTTGACTTTTTTTAATATTGGCAAAGTCAGTTGTCAAAGGGTGATTCTACTTTGTAAGCATCTTTCACTTTCTTCATTTTTGCTACTATGGCTAATTATTTTTATGGTTAACCTTTGGTTCTCTGCTGCATAACTTGAAATGCAATGTAGAAATTTATTTTTATTTAAGTAGTTTCTAAATTCAACTTTTAAACATGAGAAAATCTTTTATGTCAGAACATTTTTGCTAGATAGATTTTTCTCTCCACTCAACACTCCCCCAAACCCCAATAATGAGAAATGTTTACAATTCCTTTCTAAAGAACTGATGTCCCAGTGATGGATTATAGCCTTGTATAAAGTAGGCTATAAAGTGGTGCCAGTAGATCTCAATTTAAATCTCAGATCTAATACTTCTGGTATTACTGAAGGCAAGTTACTTAGACCTCTCTGAATGTATTTCTTCATCTGTAAAATAAGGTAATAATACTTACATAAAGCTGTTGTTATTTTCAGTCAAGCATTTTTTATGCACCTACCATGTTCCAGGCACTGACTTAGGCATATGGGGATTCAGTGAAGCAAGAGGTCTTTGCCCTCAAGAAGTTTACATTTACTCAAGTCAAATACCATGTACATGTATGTGTGTGTCCATACATTCAAAATGTGTGTATGTATGTCCATGTACATATATACATACATATATACACATACACATACATATACATATTTATGTATATAATGTAGTGACTTTGGTGGGAATTACCTCTAGTAGTTAGGGCATCAGGAAAGGGTTAATGAAGGAAGTAGTGATGAACTGCATTTTGAAGGAAATGAGGCATGCTGTGAGTTGGAGGGAGTGCATTCTAGGCATGAGGATTATAATACTGTGTGTGAGGAAGAGGGAGAAGGCCAGTTTTGTAGGACCAGAGAGTGTTTCAAGGGGAGTACTGTAAAGTGAGACTGGAAAGATAGGTTGGAGCCCAGCTGTGAAGAACTTTAAAACCAGAATTTATACAAGGTGTCCCTAAAGTATTAGTGCAGTTTTAAGCTTTTAGTAACTTCAGAAGTATAAATGCTACAAACTTATTTTTTAAAAAATCATCATTTAAAAGTTTAAGTATGTAAATTTCTTTCATATTTGTATAGTCTTGTGAATTCTGAATAATTCTAAAAATAAATTTAGCATGATGGCATAATGATTATATATTGTGTGTGTGGCTGAAACTTTCTTAGACAGGGGAATAGGTAGAGGAGATCTTCTCTATTTCCATGAGATTTTTTCTTCTGTGGTCTCATCAAACTGTCATGTACATCAAAACCTCATTCTTTATATGATTTTAAAAAATTTTCATCTATAATAGTTATGTTATGAAAGAAAACAAAAGAAAACTCAAGAAAAATTAAGTTAAAAAAAGTATTCTTTAATCTGTATTCATGTATCATCAGTTCTTTCTCTGGGGATGGATAGCATTTTTTGTCCTAAGTCCTTCAGAGTTGTCTTGTATCCTCGTATTTCGAGAATAGCTAAGTCATTCACAGCCGATCAACTTACAATATTGCTGTTACTCTGTACACGGTACATTTCATTTTGCACCAGCCCATGCAAATCTTTCTAAATTTTCCTGAGAACATCCTGCTCATCATTTCTTATAATACAATAGTATTCCATCATAATCATGTACCACAACTTGTTCAGCCATTCCCCAATTGATGGGCATGCTCTCAATTTCTAATTAGTTACCCTCCAAAAAGAGCTGCTCTAAATATTTTTGTACATATAGGTCCTTTTCCTTTTTTATCTCTTTTGGAATGGACCTAGTAGTGGTACTGCTAGGTCAAAGGGTATGTAGCTCTTTGGGCATAGTTCCAGATTGCTCTGAAGAATGGTTGAATCAGTTCACAACTTCCCCAACAATGCATTAATGTCTCATTTTTCCCACATCCCCTCCAACATTTGTCATTTTCTGTCCTATCAGATAATCTAATGTGATACTTCAGAATTCTTTTAATTTGCATCTTTTCAATCAATAATGGGTTAGAATATTTTTTCATATGGCTTATAGATACAGCTTTGATGAATTCATCTGAAAACTGATTTATATTTTCTGATCATTTATCAGTTGGGGAATGGCTCTTATTTTTATAAATCTTACTCAGTTCTTTACATATTTGATAAATGAGGCCTTCTTTGTATTTTCTTAAGGAGAAAAGAGAACATTGAAGAGAAAAGAATGGTCAATAGTGTCAGAGGCTACAAAGGTTAAGAAGGAGGATGACTGAGAAAAGACCATCAGATTTGGCAGTCAAGAGATCCTTAGTAAATGTGGAAAGGGCAGTTTCAATTGAGTGGCAATGTTGGAAACCAAAGTACAAAAGGGTTGAGAAGTGAGGAGGCAGAGGCAAGGATTGTAGAAGGCTTTTTTCTTGTAATGTGACTGTGAAAATTTGGATAAGTATAGGATAATAGTTTAGGAGATGGTGGGCGGGGGGTGGGGCACATCAGTGAGCTAAGGTTTACAAGAAGACTTTGGGTTCCATACATAGTATGGTTGGCTTTTCCTTAGTCTCTTTTCTTCAAGATCCTGGACACAGCTTAGTATGCTGGTCTGGGGGAAGGGTAGAGAAGACTATTTGGAAATGGTTAAGATTGGGCCTTGATTTGTCTATCTTGACCCCTTCTTCCCCCATATCACATACTCACACCCACTTTATCTGTTTGCAGAGCATGGCTCATGCCTTGTCTGGAATCTAGGATCCTGAGAAGTGTTGTCACTTTCTAATGCTAAGTGGGCCTAGGAACCAGGTTAGCAGAAGAGAAGAAACAAGGGCCAGGAAGTGACAAGTGAGTGGAGAATCGAAGGGCCTAGTTAGAGTTAAGTAGTGGGAAAAAAAAGAAGGCAAGAAAAATGGTAAAACAATTAGGAGATAATCAGTATGTCTATACAATATACCTACAACTTCTTAAAGATATTTTTGAAAGTGTCTGTTACAGCTACAAGTATAGTTTAAATGAAATTCAGAGGATATAATGGCACTCAAAAGAAAGAAATTTTGGCTAAAAGTCACCTCATCTCTTGATATTCCTCACAGGTCTTTCTAGCAGGAATCTTGGAGATTATGTGGATTCATTGTGTGTGTCTGGTTTTTTGTTTTTTTTTTTTTAATTTTGGATTCATTGTGTTTTGGTTTAGTTTTGCCTATTCCTTTTTTTTTTTAATAGGGACAGAAAACAATTCCATATGGGAGCTGATCCATACTAAGTCGGAGATAGAAGGGCGGCCAGAAACTATTTTTCAGTTATGTTGCAGGTACTGTTGGGGTCATTTTACTGTTCATAAACTTTGTAGTTTATGGAATGGAAATAAGTAATGGAAATAAGATAGGGTAATTTCATTTTGAAAAGTGATTTTTATTTTCCACTGCCACAGTTGTGGTTTAGATGAAAGTTAACTTGCAAAGAACTTACTCCTTAAGTAGCACCCAAGAACAGCAGTGTGTGTGTGTGTGTGTTTGTGTGTGTGTGTGTGGTGAAGTGGTGAAGATAGACTAATTAGAGGAGAAATTTAATTCCATTAAATTTAACCCCAAATTGAAAAGGGAGAAAATTTAGTCTTAATGAAGTTCATGTTCAGATGTTACAGGCAAGGAAGAGGCTGGATGGAGAGGTAAAATGCCATTAACGCCCTGAATGTTCTTGGTTTCCACAGTGACTATGAAAGTAAAACCAATATTGTGAAGGTGATCCGTTCCATCCTGAGGGAGAATTTCAGGCGCCACATAAAGAGTGAATTGCCACTGGAGAAGACATGTAAAGATCGCCTGATACCACTCAAAAATCGTGTTCCTGTTTCAGCCAAATTAGGTAAGGAAGAATTGTGCTAGATGTGTGCATTTAGGTAAAATCTAGATTTTTGATTTTCTGAAGAATATCATCTACTGTTATGCTCAGTTTACATAACAGCTTTGAAAATTGACAGAGAATTGTACATTCGAAGCCAGACAGACACATCCTATGGAGCAAGGAAGGGAGCCTGGGTGAGGTAAACTGACATAACATGTATCCCTTCTTTTAAAAGGAACAGGGCACCATGCTCTTTATTGCTTTTTTTTTTTTAAGGCAAATGAACTATTCTCGTCATCTAGTTTGTTTCTTAAAAAGAATGCATTATCTGTGAGCGAGAAAATCCAAGAAGGAGGTACAGTACCACCAGGCCCTCCATCAGTTACCAGAGCAGCAGATTAGCATTCTCCAGAACACAACAACATTGACAGAAGCAAAGATTATTGTACTTTAGACTCACTGTTTGGGCACATTCTTCAGCAGAAATTCTTAAACTGTCAATACCATCTGCCAAAATCTTAGTGAACTCATTTCTCTTAGCTTTCATTTTACTGTATTTTCTTAACCTCGATACGTTTCTGTCAATATGTCTTCTTTCTTTTAATATCAATTTAATCTTAGCTCATTTAATCTTTATCATGTTTCCTTATTATAGATCCCTTTACTTTATTTCTAAAACAAATGGAGGAAGGGAAAGTCTTTAATGTTTATTGCTCCTTTAAACAGTGAGCTTCATTTTATTCTTAGCAAATTGTAGTTTTTAACTCTTACAGTTCCCTGCCAAATTAGAATTTCAAAAGGCAGGGATAATTACTTACTGTGACCAGTTAGCAAGCATTTATTAATCACCTGTGTGGCAGGTACCAGGAATACAAAAAAGACAAATGAACCATCTCTGCTTTTAAGGAGTTTACATTCTATAGGAGAAAATGTGTGTGTGGCAATTTTAAGGGAAGCTCCAGCAGCCAGAGGAAATCATAGGATTGTAACTTTAGAGCTAGAAAGGAGCTTAGGCCATCTAGTCTAGCCACACCATTTTACGAGGAGACTCTGTACCCTGGATGGTAAGTGCCAGAGGTGAGACTCAACCTCAGTTCTTTGACTCTGGAGCAAGTGCACATTCCATTCCCTGCTGCTGCTTCCATGATCACAAAAGGAGATGAAGTTTGAGCTGAGCAATGAAGGAAATTAAGGATTCTAAGAGAAAGTGAGGAGAAAGTGCACTTTAGATGGGAATAGCTTATGCAAAAGACATAGGAGATGGAAGTGTGTGGGAAGACTTAGCAAAGTCAGTTTGACTGGACCAGAGAGTAGTGAGTGAAAGGAAGTAACTTATAATTATTATAAGCTAGAAAGATAGGTTGATTACAAATTATAAAGAAGTTCTTTAAATGTCAAACACAAGAGTTTGTATTTAATTCTAAAAGTAATAGAAAACTATGAGAATTTATTGAGTAGGAGAGACATGATCAGTGCTACGCTTTAGTAATATCACTTGGCAGCTGTATAGTCGATGGACTGTCAAGGGCAAGAGACTTATGGTAAGGCTAATTAGGAGTCTAAGTGGGCCAGAGATGATAAAGATGTAAACTAAGTGGGGACCTTATCAGTGAGGAGTATGGGACATATATTAGGTACTGGGGAAACAGAACTGTGAAGAAATTGTGATTGAGTGGATGTCCAAAAAATCAGGAGTTAAAGATAAATGACTTTAAACTTGGGTGACCAGAAGGATGGTGGTACCTTCAAAAAACAACGTTTGAAAGAAGAGTTAAGTTCTGGAGTAAACATAATGAATTCTGTTTTGGCATGTTGAATTTGAGATATTTGGGATATTCAGTTCAAAATGCTCAAAAGGCAGTTGGTGATCTGAGACTGGAGCTCAGGAGAGATACTTAGGGTGGATGTGTAGTTCTTGAAATCATCTGTATAAAGATGATAATTAAACCCACATGAGCAGAAGTGATGTTACTGAGTACTAAGAAGAGAATAGAATCTTGGACATAGCCTTAGAATAGTCTTAGCTGGGAGCGTGATATGGATGATAATCTTGCAAAGGAGAATTTGCAATTTAACTGCTTAGACCCTAAGCAGGACCCAGAAATATCAGAGACAAAAAAGATTAAAACATTTTTTAAAATCTGAAATTTAACAAACACAAAATAAAAACATTTGTAAATAGAAAGAACAGAAAAAGATTTATACATAAAACCATTCATTTCTCTTTCATACATCTTGCTTTTCCTTTTAAACATGTAATAAATTTAGTGTGTAACTTACAAAGTTGTCAAGTTAGACCATCTCTTCTTCTCTTTTTGCATTTAAAAAAAATGCTTCAATTACCTTCTTTTCTTTCTTTCATCTTTCCTCCAAACAATTCAATTGCTCTCCCACAAATGAGGTGAGAGGAACCCTCATAACAAATAGGCAGGCAAAACAAATTCCCACATTGGCCATGTCTGAAAATATGTTTTATTCTGCATCTTGAGTCCATTGCCTCCCTTTTAGAAGGTGGCTATCATGTGTCATTATTGCTCTTCTATAATCATTGTTGGTCACTGCATCATTCGGAGTTCTTAAATCTAAGATATTTTTCTTTAGATGTTGTCACTGTATCAAAACTTCTCGGTATCATTCTGCATCACTTCATCCAAGTCTTCCCAGGTTTCTGTGATATCATACTTTTGTAACTTCTTAAGAATGCAATACTATTCTGTTACATTCATATTTTGTTTAGCCATTCTCCAGTTGAATGGCACCCTCTTAGTTTTCAGTTCTTTGCAATTATAAAAATATCTGCTACATCTGTTTTGTATGAATGGGTTCTTTGGAGTACAGGCTTCAGAGTGGTATCACTTCACTTTATCAACTGTACTCAGTTTAGTGACTCTTTGAGCAAAGTTCAAAATTGCTTTCCAGAATGGCTAGACTACTTCACAGTTCCACCAACAGTGTGTATTAGTGTATCTCTTTTCCTGAAGCCCCTCCAACAACTGTGATTTTCCCTTTTTATAATCTTTGCTGATGTGATGGGTATGAGATGGAATCTGAAAGAGTTATTATCATTTGAATTTTTCTTAATTATTAGTGATTTGGAGCTTTTTAAAAATATGGTTGTTGATCCACTTGGATTTCTTCCTTTGAGAATGCCTATTCTTATCCTTTGACCATTTGGATACTGGGGAATGGCTCTTTTTATGTATTTGAATTTTATATATATGTGTGTGTGTCTATATGTATATATATATATATACATATAGACACACACATACATGTATATTTATACACACACACACACATCATGGCTGTCATACCTATATCACAGAAACTTCCTGAAAAGATTTTTTTCCCCCAGTTAAGTCCTTTCCTTCTAATTTTAATTACATTGCAATTGTTTGTGCAAAGCCATTTTAGCAGAGAAAGAATTGAACAACAATTACAATGTATCAAGACATGGAATTTTTGAAGGCTATTTGAATGGAATATAAGCTTTGGGAGGTCCTACTGACTTTGAAAAAACCAGTTATAGTTTGGGGATAGTCTGAAGACCAACTTTGCTAATTTAGAGAGGTTCATCACCAGGTTGGCTACAGCATTGAACTCTCTTTCTGTCCCTCTCTCCCTCAGTCTCTCTACTTGTCAATTCCAGTTTTGACCTACTATGTTTCAAACCTAAGGCAGCTTAGGCACTCACCACATTGGTGCCAGATGTCTGCCTGATTGGCATTAGCTCCACTGAACCTCAGAATTCCCCACTCAGCCGACCCATCAGTCAGTCTCAGCTGGGTTTACAGGCCTGTGACACTGACACCTTGCTCTAGACCAGTGGTTCTCAACCTGTGGGTCGTGACCCCTTTGGGGGTCGAATGGCCCTTTCACAAGGGTTGCCTAGGACCATCGGAAAACACATATTTCCAATGGTCTTAGGAACTGAGACACCACTCTTCTATCTGTCTCCAGGTGGGTCTGCCCACATGCAGATATGCCCACATATGAGTATTAAAGGGTCACAGCATTAGGAAGGTTGAGAACCACTGCTCTAGACTGATCCTTAAAATACTAAGACATGGAGGGACAGGTTGTGATCTGCATCAGTATTCACACTGATAAAGTCATTGATGTTAAAATACTGAGATATTGAATTCTCACAGAAAAGAAAAAGAATAACACTATTTTTGTGTATTGATAAGATCATAAGAGAACAAGGACAGCATGATGTTGTGACAAATGTATGAGATTAGGAGTTAGAGAACTTGGGGTCTGATCCTGGTTATGCTATCTCTGTGACCTCTCTGATCTTAAATTCCTCATTAGCAAAATGAAGAGATTAAATGAGATAATCTCTAAGATCTCACTCATTCTCTCTCAAAATCCTACTTATTTTTACAATTTAGTCACAAACTTAGAGCCTTTCAAATATACCATGGTGAGAAATGCAAACTGTGTTAGGAAAACCATCAAAATGGTATAATTTTATGGAAAAGCTCTGGTGCAGGACTAATTCCTCCTTAAATAACAAAAATGAGTAAATGCAATAGTCTTGATCTACTTAAAGTGTAGAAATCCTAAAAGGAAAAAAAAAGATATTCCATATCAAGTTATCTAGAGATATATCCAAGATTGGAAAGCTATTCAAATAAAAAATGACATAATTTTGTGATTTTTCCCACATCTTATTCTTTGAATAAGAGTAGCCTTGTTATTAGGTGGTAAGCATTTGTGGTGGAAGGAACAGGCCTAGATTTTATCAGTAATTGGTATTTTGATTTCATGTTGACAAATTTGGAATTTTTGTCCCTCTGACATTTCTTTCCTTCAAAAAAAAAGGTGAAGCTTTGTTAATTGGCCATTTTGAGAATACTACATCATCTTTTCCCTGAAATCTCAGAAGTAGAAATGATTATTGTTCCTTTTGTATAAGCACCTATAGTTATTTAATATGATAGTCATCTAAGTCACTGAAAGATAAAACACATAAAACTTACAAGTTGAGATGGAATTAAGTGTTAAATTGCTTATGCTATTTCAATATTTTAAATTATATTCCTATATCTTAAGGAAAATATATTTTTTTGATTGCAGCTTCGTCAAGGTCCTTAAGGGTCCTAAAGAATTCTTCCAGCAATGAGTGGAACAGTGATAGTGGAAAAGGAAACTTACTGGATTCTGATGAATGTAGCCTTAGTAGTAGTACGCAAAGCAGTGGTTGTCACACTACAGAAAGCAGACAGGAATCCAAGGATTCGTCACCTGAGAAGTACCCACAGACATGTTCATCTGATTTTTCAGACAGTCTTATTAAAGAGTCTGATATTCTGAGTGATGAAGATGATGATTTTCATCAGACTCTGAAAAAGAGCAGCCCTACAAAAGACATTGAAATTCAGTTCCAAAGGCTGAAGATCTCTGAGGACCCTGATGGTGGCAGTACAACTGATCAACAGCCCAGAACAGAGGTTGGAAACAATCATAACAGTGCCGAGCATCCTAAACTAGTGCGAGGACATTTCTGTCCCATTAAACGGAAAGCAAACAGTACCAAAAGGGATAGAGGGACTTTATTAACGCTACAAGCACGCCATCAGTCTCTTGACAGTAAATCTGAAAATGCTAACATTGATTTAAATTCCCTACTAGAGAGAGAATTCAGTGTCCAGAGTTTAACATCTGTTGTTAATGAGGAGTGCTTTTATGAGACAGAGAGCCATGGAAAATCATAGCGCTGACTCTAAAATTTAAATTTTAATCCATATATGATTTAAGTGGCTCATTTTGCTTTTCAACTAGTGAGTGGTAAAATGGAAACTGCCGGAAAACTACTAACTTTGGTTTTGTGCACTATATGTTTTCCCACAAAAGAATAGTTGTAAAGGTTTAAGTTATTTTAATTTATTGTATATCAGAAAAGTAGATTAAGCTGGTCAGAATCTGTAAATTACTTAGTTTATATCCTTTTTTGAGCAGGTATCAAAATTATTTGGTGTCTTTAAAATAAAACTGCATTTTAATTATTTTAAGTTATGTGAAAAAAGGTGGGAAATTTGTGATTAATTGCTTTTTTATAAGTCAGCTTTTAAAATCTGGGCATTTTCTTTCAGCTGTTTATCTTTGCTTAATTATGTTTTAAAGTTATTTTAAAATGTGGTTTAGGGGCACAATGTGCAAGAATTTCATTTTTGTAAGGTTATAAAAGAGGCTGTTTATAATAAACATATATATAAATAAATATATCTATGCAGTATATCTATTAAAAGAATGCTTGTACTTTAATCTTATTTGATTGTATTTATTTTCTTTACCAACCTGTACAGTAAAAGAGAAATAAGTCATTTCTGGTTATTGGTATTTTTATTAACATTTCTTACTGAAATATTATCCTTATGAATAAGTCTTTAGATAAGCTGTGTAATGCAGTATCTCTATCCCAAATACAGTAAATGGAAAACAAATATCCACATCTGAAATTTGACATTATGAATTTAAACATTATACACGTTATTAGAGTCCAAATGACAGCTATATATAATCTGAATGATTATAATTATCTGCATCCTTTATAGGCTTTTTGCTTTTGTTTTGCCTGAGTTCATCCCTGAAATTGTAGGCGAAAAGATTTGGGTCTTCATCACACATTTTTCTGTAGACATCACAGAGGTTCTTGAAATGTAAGATGGAGAGCTGGGCTGGCCGTAAAGTAGGGTTCACATCAGCCAGCATTAACATTTTTTCGGTGTTTTTTGAGCGGTCAGCTTGTGGGAATAGCATTCTGATGGAAGGAAATGGGGAAAAAAAAGTTTTATTTAAAGATCTTAAATAATCAATAGCACCCATGCTTCACTGAACAAGAAAGTAGGAGTCTGGGGTGTATGTACTGAAAGACAGTTCTTTTCCTTTAGACTGCAGTGTTATTATCATCAAAATCTTTTACTGTTAACTGCAGTTTTAATCTTATTGACAAATATGTTTTTATGTAGTAGCCTTTCTGGAAAAAATATACCCCAAGTGTGATACAGAGGAATTATTTGCTTTATTCTGTATGTCCTTCCTCTTCAGTCTTGCTCTGACTGATGCACTCTGGAGTGAAGGAGAGTAAGGAGGGTTCTGGTAACACTAAGTATTTGTCATCCAATAGCCAATTTACTAGTTAAGTTTTATTACTAGAAGACTGGCCTTCTAGGATGACATTTTGGGCCACAGCTCCTCAGGAGAACCATCTCTAGGTTGTGATCTGTGGGGGGTTGAAGAATGTCTGTCACACCAGAGTTAACCTCTCCAGTTCCTGGCATTTTATCCTTCTTGATCTGCTTAGCTGGTCCAATCTTGTCTACAATGGAAGTTAGATGAAGTTATAAATACCTACCTGACTCAATTTGGGGAAGTATTTTTCTCATTCAGAGGACAAAGACAAGACTTTCCCAGGTTCATTATCAGAGAGTTAGGGAGGTCAGAAACAAAGGAGAAGAATTTGTTTTCTTTTAGAGGGACAGAATATGGAATACAAACTGTAGGTGAGAGGAAGTAGATTCTATGAGAGGTTGAAACATCCATTCTCACCAAATCTATCAGCTAATATTCAGCCCAGACAAAATTGGACCATATGATGTTGGAAAAGATTAAGAAGGAGAATAACTCTAGGAAGGGAAAAATAACTAATCAGGTTTAATCTCACATTTGTTGTATAAACTGGATTAATTAGTAACAATCTTTCCCCTTTGGTGTGCAACTGTAACTATCCTGCATATCTGAAGTAGTAATAAACCCTCTAAAAATGCCTAGAAAAGTGTGCTATTTTCAGGGCATAATAAAAGACCTGTTTTCCTCCTGACAGCAGGTTAAGCTGGAGGCCAAAAGGAACCCAGGTCTAAAGAACAGAAATAACAGCAGTGAAACATCACTGGGCCCCAGCAGACTGAGACTGGTGTTTGCAGGGGGAAGAAAAGCAGCAGGAGTTTAACTCACCCAAGTAAAGCAGTTAAGGGTGTCATGTGATTTTTTACAGAACAAAGTGACAGTCGTGGAAATGAAACTCTGAATTGTTCTTTCAGAATTTGTGCTGACAAGAAACCACCTTTAGTTGCCCAAATTATCTAAGCAGGCCCTTGGACCTATGGATCCTATCTCTTTATGGCACACTGACATGGTCTGAATAGCAAGAAACAGTCTGCTCCACTCAATGGGATGTTTTTACACTTCAAAATAAGTTGAAAACCAGGCATATCAGATTATCTAAAAAAGACTTTTTAACAATCACATAATTCAAAAGCCTCCGACTTGATCAGTGTAGGTAATTTTCTGAATGTAGAACACAACGCTTGCACATATACTGGTAAACAATCCCCACCAATGGGGCGGCTAGGTGGCACAGCGAATAGAGCACCGGCCCTGGAGTCAGGAGGACCTCAGTTCAAATCCGATGTCAACCACTTAATGCTTACTAGCCCTGTGATCTTGGGCAAGTCACGTAACCCCAACTGCCCTGTCTTTACCCCTCCAAAAAGCCAAAAAAAACAAAAAACAATCCCCATCAACTGCTGCAGCCAACAAAACTGCCTGTGGATGAGGTTTCCACAAATTTAAGGCAGCAGGGTTTTTCAATCACATAGGATCAGGCTTCAACAAAGCAATTCAATTATTGATGAAAACCTACGCTCACTGCCCTTCCAACTTGGTAGGATAGTCAATAGAACCTGACAGAACTTGTGCTCTGCCAGTAAGACCATCAAGAATTCAGGGCTGCCTCCATTTTATGAGATGGTACTGGGGTTTAATGGAGGAATAGTCATAAACCTTGAGATCAGTCTATTTCTATAGTGTTAAAAGTACTGTAAAAAACACACTTTCAAAGTTACTCAAAAGTGTATAATGAGTCATTTCATTAAACTACGTGCTGAGGCCCTTTCTATTAACCAGTTGGCATTTTGTTTTCCTTTAGATTATAGAGATACTGTCAATTTAATTTTCCTCTTGAATGAAATTCTGACCCCAAAATGCCAAGGAGGCTGTCTAGTAAGGCTAGAAAGAAAAGATTTCTTGAAGAAAGACTGAGGTGTACTCAATCTGATTATGGCTGTCTCAATAGGAAGCTACATTCTGTCAAGTGGGCTTTTCTCCTCCCTGCTTCTAACACCTGTAACTGATCCATGGGTGATAATGAGGCACAGAGCAGCAGTTTAGAAAGTTCACATTCTTCTCAGTTCACCAGTTTGATTTAGGATTCTTTGGCTTTGGACAACACTGTAATTTTTTAAAGTACACAGACATTTGGGGATTTGGGCTTCTTTGTTTACTAACTTTCCCTTTAGTTACTAATGAGAAGCTGTAGCGTAGTGGTAGTAGTAGTGGTGGTGGCGGCAGTAGTATTAATAGTAGTAATGAGCATTTATATATTCCTTTGCAAAGTGCTTTACAAATACCATCTCATTTCATCCTCACAACAACCCTGGGAGAGGGAGGTACTATTGTTGTTTCAGTCTTATCCAACTCTTCCTGAACCCATTTGGGGTTTTCCTGGCAACAATACTAGAGCAGTTTGCCATTTCCTTCCCCAGATCATTTTATAGATGAGGAAACTGAGGCAAACATGGTTAAGTGACTTGCCTACAGTTACAAAGCTAGAGACTATCTGAGGCCATATTTGAACTTGGGTCTTACTGACTTTAGGACCATTATTCTAACCAACATATGTAGCTCCCTAAAACAAAACAAAGTATACTATATGGTGAATAGAGTGTTGAATTTAGGAGTCAGGAAGAACTAGGTTCAAATCCTGCCCTTGACACTTAGCTGTGTAACCTTGCTAATCACTTAAAAAAAATTACTTAAGCCTCAATTTCCTCATCTTTAAAATAAAGATATTGAATCACATGATCTATGAGCCTTCTGGCTCTAAATCTCTGAGTCTACAAACTTTATAGGATTGTCATAGCTTAATAATTAGTCACCCTGATGACATGTAGTACTAGCGATTTGTGACTTGTAATTTTTTTTTAATTTAAATTCTTATTAGCTATGAGGGTCCATATAAATATACAAAGAGACGTAGCAGGGGACAATGGAAATTGTGCTGGCTGTGAAGCCAGAGGGCATGGGATCACATCTTGACTCTGCTTCCAAGTACTTGTGTAACCTTCCTGAGACTCAATTTCCTCATTTGTAAAATGAAGAGAATGGGCAAGATGGCTTCTGAGGTCCCTTCCAGCCCTAGTCTATGATCCAGTAATCAATCCTACATCCTAACAAACAGAGATTAATTAAAAGGTATTAGATTTGGTATTTCTGTAAGGCATGAAGAAGATTAAAAATGTTAAAAACCTCAGATGAAACATTTTGGAGAAGAAATCATTCTAACATTCCAAGTAACTGAGCTTTCATAATATACAAGTTTACTCCATTAAGTACCATTTAAAACGTTTATTAATATTTTGGAGAAACCTTTCTGACACTATATAATGTGAATCAGAATATACTTAATACAACAGCCTTTTATTGATGAATTGATGACTGGGGATAATTACTATAAACTTCAGTGATTATATACTGTTCCCATGTTCTCAACATCCTCAGGAATTATTGGGATAGGGGTTCATCCTTCATCCAATCGTCCCAGACTGTTGTCCTTTCTGCCTTTTTTTGTCTTCTCCTTTCCTATTAGTTTGTCTAGCTATAGTAGATTTTCCCTTAACATTGGGGTCTTCCATAGTTTATTGTGGCCTGGAGAACCAGAATATCAAGCCTGTTAGATTTGTGTGTAACAAAAGCAAAATGACTCTAAGGAAGAGCCTGAAAGGTTCTCTTAATAAAGTGAACAAGTTTGGGTACATTCGTTTGGTGACATCATTCATGGGCCTTTCTTTCCCCCTCACTTCCAGCTTCTTGTCTATGTTCCAGAAGATTGGGAGTGTCAATATCCTAAGAAATAAGTCACATTTAAAACAAAATATTTGGCTCTGGCTGGATTAAGTAAATTTTCTTGAGTTTTGTGATAGTAAGATTCAGCTCCTTAAATGAACTAGTATTCAGGACTGATACATCATAAATTCTTAACAGCACTGAGGCAGTCATCAAATCTTTGTGTGGCTTTGAACTTTTGGACACATCCGTTACAAGTATGATAGAAATAACTTATAAATGGTACTTAAAATTCAAAGTGATGCTTGGAATTCAGTTCTCCCAACCCCGACATACAGTTTTCCTTCTGTGCTGCAGTAATCTTTTGTTGCTATTGTTTCTCCTTTGTTCTTGAAGAAGACCAATGGCATGAGAAAGGGTGATTTGTAAGTGAACTGGATTTAAGTGAGGCAGGGCTATGCAAAGTCACTGGCCTCACTCTCTCCTCCAGAGCCAGAGGGGTCTAGTGACAAGGTACTGATCAGGATGACTAGAGATGGCCCCCTCAGCATATAGTAGGTGCTTCATAAATGCTTATTGTCTGAATGACTGGTTGATGGCAACCAGTCCTAGATGTTCAGTTTGGCCTAAAAAAGGCAGTATCACGCAGGAGAGCACTGGAATTAGGAGTCAGGAGAGCTGGTCATATGTCCTAGAACAAGTAGAATGTACAAACTGCAGAACATATGTCACTGGCTTAAACTTTAGTAATTGTGCTATTAGGAACCAATTATAATTTGTTTTTACTGTGTCTACCACCTATGCTATTAAGCTGTAAAAATACAAAGAAGAAACTTCTTACCCAATCCCATGATGGCAGTATTTCCTTCTGAACTGAAAAGTACTCTGAACAACTTTTTCCACAAGCTTAAATGGCTGATTTATCTGTGGTTGCACCAGGGGAGTAAAATGAACCACTCCCACATCCACCTTAATTAAAAGAAAAAAAAAATGATTTTGATTAATCTTAGGTAAAGAGAGAACAATAACCCTCGGGAAGTTTCTCACTATTGTACCAAGTGCCTCTCAAAAAGTATTTATTTTCTCAAAAGCACAAAAAATTCATGTGTTAAATTTTAATCTCTTCTAGACTTATAAAATGTTACATTAGCACCTGTGATGATCCAAAGAAATGAGAGCCGGGTACAGCTATTCCACAATGAAATTTTTTAGACAAATATTCAATAATTACCTTATTTCAAAATGGCATTTCAACATTTGTGAAGGCTATCAGATTAGGATACTTTAGCTTTTTCATTTGCAAAAAAAAATACAATAAGCAGCCACTGACACTAAGGGCTATACCTCAAACCTAAAATATGGAGAAGTTTGGGATTCTGGGATTCATTGCATTCTAAAATCCCAGGAAAGGGATGCATTACATCAGTTTCAAGTTTGGGAACTAATATTGATCAATTAGCTGGACTGTGCTTAACAGGTTCAGAATTCGTGGTCCAACACTTTTCTGAGAGCAACCTTCATGATCCTCAGAGGACATAAACTACAGGATTCTTCAAAAGATCAGTGGAAAATTGTGTCACAGAAAGAATACTCAATGAGGAAAGCAAGAGACTTCAATTATAATCTTGAGCCTACCACTCAGTAGTGCTATGACCTTGGACAAGACACAACTTCTCTTAACCTCAGTTTTTTCACAAGTTAACGGCTGATCTTGAAGGTATATTATGGGACTGGGGCAGGGGGTGGTGTGGTGGTAATGTCAATAAAGTAGATAAAACACTGTAAAACATAAAGCCTAAATATTGTCTACACAATTTATATAAGTTGATTAAAAGCAAAATTATCCACTGACTCTATAACAACGTTGAACCCAAATCTGTGACAAATTTGTCAGCACTAACACTTTTGGTTACAAATGGCCAGATCACACATATAGATCATAGGTTAGTCATAAGTAGAAATTCTAAATATTAATCTTGAATTTGAACTAATATCTTTCTAAAACCTAGCACAGTGCCTGGCACATAATGGGTACTTAATAAATACTTGCTGATTCACTAGTCTTCTAGTTCAGGGCACTCAGCCCTGGGTTGCAATAGGCTCAGAGGAACTACACTAGATCATCTATGGTGGTATTTTACAAGCAGTATCCTGAAGAACCGTGGATTGAAAAGAAGAGATTTTGCAAAGAAAATGTGATAAAGGTTTGCTTTGTATATTCATGATCACTAAAAAGCTGGCATATTATTGATCAAGAATCAGTCAATCAGTCACAATAATTTATGACAGTACAATTAATTGAAAAGAGATCTGTCTCAGCAAGGTTGGTATAATATAGTGTCTAATCACATGCCTATTGTTTAATTACAAATAATTTTGTTTCAGTGACCACTATAGATAATTGGGAAAAATCTTAAGTTAAAGTTGTTCATTGTTCAGTCATTTCAGTTGTATCTAACTCTTTATGACCTCATTTGGGGTTTCTTGGCAAAGATACTGGAGGGGTTTGCCATTTCCTTCTCCAGGTCATTTTACAGATGAAGAAACTGAGGCAAATAAGGCTAAGTGACTTGCCACAGGTCACACAGCTAAGTATGTGAGGTTGGATTTGAATTCAGGTCTTCTTGACTCCAGACCTGGCACTCTATCCACTGTGCCACCTAGCTACAAGAGAAAGCAAAATAATTAAATACTATGACTCCAATTATAAAACAGACATCCATAAACCTAGTATCAAATTAGAAAAGAATGTGGCAAAACATTACATCTATCACAAATCTAGGTTTACTGCTAGTTAGCCTGATGCAGAGTGTCTTAAATTACCACATTACTAAAAATAGCTTGTTTAGCTATCCTAGCAAAATCACAAAATTATTTACAAATAATACAGTGAATTTTTAAATAATTTTTTTTTGCTTTTTTTGGAGGGGGGAAGTAGGATAATTGGGGTTAAGTGACTTGCCCAAAGTCACACAGCTAGGTTTTTTTGTGTGTTAAGCGTCTGAGTCCATATTTGAACTCAGGTCCTCCTGACTCCAGGGCTGGTGCAAAATAATTAATTTTTAAAACAAAGATATGACCTGAAACAATCTCATGTTCTCTTTTATTGGCCTTGATAATTAAGAAAAACGTGAAAACATTAATACTTTTTAAGGTCAGCTATCACATTTAATGTATTTTACATGTAGTTGGCATTTAAATGAGTTGAATACAGTAATATTTGCAATTATAAAACAATTACTGATAGTAATCAGATCCATCTTAATGGATAACTTATAATGTATTTATGGTCAGAATCAATCAGGAAGGATTTATTAAGCAAGCAAAAATAAGTAAAAAATATTTCCCTTATATTAAATACCATTAATAGCAGATTTTTAAAAAATGATTGAAATAGTTTGTCTAAAGCATTTTGCCCAAACTTTTGCTTAAAGTAAAGCACTGCATCACTGCAAAGCTGTTTGAGAACTGCTCTGGGATACAAAGGAATTGTCAGATAAACATAATGTTATTTTAGCTGAACTACAATTTCTCCAATTTAACTAGTTTACTACTGTCCAACTTGAATGAATGTTCTCTTCAAGTCAGACTCTTTTTACTATCATCCCCCTTTCCCACTCCCGTATGCTCTATGTTTATTACTTTGCCATTCTGTTCAGTTTAAAGGAAACAAATGAACTAGTATCATTTAATGAAAAATAAAGGCTGAACTTCCAAATTTCTCCGCAGCAAGGATCCTTCTTATTCCAGGCCTGAAACAGAAAACATGGAGAACAAACTGTCATAGCCCTTTCTCCCCAGCTAGTGGAGCCGCCTGTGCCCATGATGGTATACTACCACTAGGATATGGTTATCCTGGGTGACCTTAGTCACCTTCTATCTCTGGACTCAACTTCTGTGTCAGCTATTCTACCCCAAATATTAAAGGATATAATATAAGCTTACCTATCCAGCTCTTGCAACTTTTCCCTTGCTCTCCAATTTACGATCTTAAGGTGGGAGGGGGCGTGCTCTTCTCTACTACTGAATCATATTTATACACACACCCTGTTTTAAAAGTTATACTAGCGGCTTCCACATAGAAAGTTATCAACATACATGCTTCTAGGATCATAGATTAGGACTAGGAGAGATCTTAGAGATCATTTAACCCAACCACCATGAAAGCAAGTCTCTCCCTTTTATAATCTATCCTCTCTCTACAGAGCCATCAAAGTGATTTTCCTAAAGGGAAGATCTGTCCATATTACTCTGCTACTCAGTAAACTCGAGGACATCCTTATAACTTCAAGGATCAAATGTAAATTCCTCTGTTTGGCATTAAATATTTCATAATCTAGCCCCAATCTGCCTTTCAAGACCTATTATACATTCATGTAAACTCAGGTCCCGCCAAATGGGTCTTATTACTGTCCCTTTTACATAATTGCCCATCTTCCATCTCTATGCCTTTGTATAGGCTGTCTACTATGCCTAGAATGCACTCCTTATCTCTTAAAATCTCTAGTTTCCTTCAATTAATCAGGCAGTGAACAAATATGTATTAAGACTATTACTACTAAGTACCTGGTACCATGCACTAAGTGTTAAGGATACAAAGAAAGGAAAAACCATTGTCCCATCTCTAAAGGAATTCACATTTTAATGGAGGAGACAACAGGAAAGGAACTACAGACATATAAAATACACACTGGGCAAATAGAAGATAAGCCCACAGGGAAGATACATATCTAATGCAAAATGGAAAAAGGCACCACATATTTCCTCTTTCAAAAATATCTAGTAGATTAAGGAGGCATTAGAAAAGTGATCTGAATTTTTCAAAGAGAAGGACTACATATCATATAGTTATATAATTTATTCAGAGTTTATCTGAGCGTAATAAATCCTCATTTCAAATCTCTACAAATTCAAATCTTAAATTAGTCATCTCGAAGGTCTTTGACATTCCCCAATCAACCTTCCTCCTTTGCTACTGAATTCTCCACGTGCAGGTAACTTTGGACTGAAATAACAGAGAAAAGATCTACATCCAATAATAAATTGCTGTAGGGACAACATTGATCCAGGACCTAGGTCTGGACTCCGCACTGGCAGTTGCCCTTATTAAACTCTCCCTTAAACATAAATTTTACTTCGTTATAACTGGCTCAGAAGAAGACACACATCCAACTTATTCTAACAACTGCCGAAGCCTTCAGCCAGGCCTTATGCTTTAAGCACTCTTCCCCAAATCAAGAGATAACTGAGAAGGTAAAACAGAAAAAAAGTTCCAAATATGTGCAAAATGATTTCACAGGATTATAGATTTTGTGTTGGAAGGTCCACAAAAGGTCATCTAGTCCAATCTCTCAATTTTACATATGAGTAAACTGAGGTCTAGAGGAGTTAACTGATTTGCTAAAGGTTACTACACAAAGGAGCAAACTGCATCGCTGAGACCCTAACCTAGGTCCTCTAACTCAAAATAAAACACTTTCTTGATGTACTTTGCCTTTTCAGGATTTAAAATTCATAAACTTCGACCCCATATTGTTGAGACTCAAATTAGACTTTAGCCAATACAAAACTAATTTAAAGCTTATTCACTATTATTGAGCATTCAAAATCAATGTAAACACTGGAATTCTGCTAGTGAAGGCTGGACTTAATCAACAATTCTAGAGGCAAGAAATGTAATTGAGGAATATTTCTTTCTTGTTTTAAATTGACTAATAGCTGGAATTTCAAATATATGTCTACACTATTGGTTGTTAGATACAAAATGCAAAGTCTGTCACCGGGCTAACAGTTGAAGCCCTTTAAAGTCGTCAGGCACTTCATCAGATTCCACTCCCCTGGGATATCTTTGAGAAGGCAGGATTTACCTTTAAACTACAGTGAGGCACTGAACTAAACTGCGGCAAAGGAAGAAAAAATATAATGCCAAATAAAGTTTGGAACAGAGTGATAAGAGATTTCATAGGAGGAGGATCCCTTTAGTTTTAGAGATCAAGAAAGGCTATATAGAAGAAGTAGGATTACTATCAGTTATGAGAAGCAGTAAAATGCAGTTATTAAGAACAGTGGAACTGTTCTTATTGGTTTATGTCATTGTTTCTCAGGAATAGTTGAAATCCCACCTCCTCAAGGACTAATGACTGAAAACCTAAGAAGCTTTAGACAAGTCACTTTGCTTTTCTTGGGTTCAGTTTCCTTTTCTGTAAAGCATAAATTAAAAAAAAATACTTATACACATATCTCACAGGGCTCTTGTGACAATCAAGTGAAATGGTGCATATAAAGTATTTTAAGTAACAGTAAGTTGCTAAATAAAGCTTCTTTTGTTGGAAGCATAACCATTTATCCTATCTTCTGTGATCAGAACCCTTGATTTAAACTAGGAAGAGAAAATTCTGGGGATCTTGGAAGTTCCAATTTGACACAGAATCCATCCCAACTGGTACCTGAACCAGAATCCCCTCTTATGACAATAAAGGCCAATACATGGTCATCCAGCCTTCACCTGAATCTTCAGTGAAAAGGACATCTCTCTTTCCTGGGGCAGTTCATTCTAACTCTGGCTAAACTCCACCATTCACAAGTTCTCTCATATATTAACTTATATCCACACACATTAAGTGGTCACTAAGTATAAGGCATGGTACTCATCATCGATGATATCAAGATGTAAACAGCAGTTCAAAGCTCATTTGACTTTCCTCATTAACAAAGACTGATTACTCAATACTTTGTGCTTGGGCTTGAGAGAGGACAGACCTTGGTCTCCTAGCTTACAGAAGACTCTGAAGTACTAGATTCTCTTCAGGAAGATGACCCTGAAGGGAGAGAAAGACCCTGGGAAGAAGCCCATGAAGATAATAACGAGAAATGTCCTTGTCTTCCAAGAGCTTATATTCTGCTGGGGGATACTTATAACCAGGTAAGTAAATACAAGACAGTTTGACAAGGCTGAGAGAAATGACAACTAGAAGAATTAAGAAAAGATTTTACAAAGGATGAAAGAATCTTAGATTTGGATTTGGAAAGGGCCCCTCATAAAGGTCATCAAGTTCAAGGACTGGTGGGAGACAGAACTGAGGCAAATTGGTATGAAAGAAGGTAGCAGAAAATAAATGGGTTTTTACCTCAGCAGATGGCAATTTTATCACCACAATTATAGGAGGCGATGCAAGCTTGCTTGCAATAGGAATGGTAAACACTGACATGAAGTACCATTCTCAAATATCCTAGATGATAGAAGACAGTGCCATTTTGTTCTCTCTAAAGTACTGGGGAAGAAGGGAGATTAGGCAGGGCTTCTAGATTAGTAAATAATCATGCTACCCAACAGTTATTCCTTTGCTTCATCCCCAAATGGTGGACTATGATGAATGGCCAGAATGTACTCTGCTCATAGCATGCACTTGGTTCCTATTTGGGGCTGGTATCCAAGGTCCTTCTCTTGCCTGGTGTTCTGACACTAAAAGGCCTGGCGTCTACGTGTTTTATAGTTATGGAGCACTGAAGTATGTCCCTTTTCTTTTCTTTTTTTGGTTGCAGTTTTTTATGCTGAGAGTATTTTATTTTTTCCAATTACATATAAAGATAGTTTTCAAAATTCATTTTTAAAAAATTTGTTTATTTTTAGTTTACATCATTTATTTCCATAAGATTCTGAGTTACAAATTTTCTCCATCTTTCCCCTACCCACCACCCCAAAACAGTGATCCCACTGAATAACCCCTCCCCCAATCTGTTCTCTCCTATATCCTCCCCCATGCTACCTCTGACTTTCTGGTAGAGCAAGATAGATCTCCCTATCTCAGTGCCTATATATCTTATTTCCCAGTTGCATGTAAAAAGAAATAACATATATATTTTAAACACTTGATTTTAAAACTTTAAATTCCAGATTCTTTCCCTTCCTCCCTCATCTCCCACCCTTACTGGGAAGATAAGCAATTCAATATAGCTTGTATATGTGTAGTTATGCAAAACATTTCCATAGTGGATATATTGTGAAAGACTATATTTCCCTCCATCCCATTTCCCCTCACACTCGTTCTATTCTCTACTTTGTCCCTGTCCCTTTACAAAGGCATGTGCTTCTAACTACCCTCGTCTCCAAACTGTCCTCCCCTCCATCATCCCTCCTCTCATTCCCTTCCCCCCTACTCTCCCGTAGTGCAAGATACCCAATTCAGAGTGTATGTCATTCCCTCCCTAAGCCAAATTCAACGAGAGTAAGGTTGACCCATTCTCTTTTGCCTTCCTATTCTTGCCCTCCATTATAACAGTTATCCCTTGCCTCTTCTATATGAGATAATTTACCCCATTCTGTCTCTCCCCATCTCCTCTCATTATATTCCTCCCTCACCTCTCAATTTCACCTTTTAAATATCATCTCTTCCTATTCAATTGATCCTGTGTCCCCTGTCTATGTATACCTGTACACATATTATACACACACTCACATATGTATTCATATGCATATATGCCCTCCTATATAGACATATATGTATGTATACATTATGAGAAAAGATTAATAAATTACAATTATTGTTTTTCCATGTAGGCATGTAAATAGTTCAACTTTAATAAGTTCCTTATGATTTCTTTTCCCTTCTCATGCTTCTTGTATTTGAATGCCAAATTTTCT
>CM053586.1:73162936-73197082 GCA_028646515.1 Pseudochirops corinnae | reverse complement strand
AAATTAAAGCAATTATTAGGAGTTATTTTGCCCATTTATATGTCAATAAATCTGACAATGTAAGAAAATTTTAACAATATTTTTAAAATATAAACTGCTCAATTTAACTGAAGGAATATAATGCTTAAATAAGTCTCTCTTAGAAAGAGAAGTTGTACAAGCCATCAATGAACTCCTTAAAAAAAGATTCCCAGGAGCAGATGGATTCACAAGTGAATTCTATGAAAGAACAATTAATTCCAATACTATATAAACTATTTGGAAAGAAAATAGGCAAAGAAAGACTCCTACCAAATTCCTTCTGTGATACAAATTTTGTGCTGATATCTAAGTCATGAAGAGCAAAAACAGAAAGAAAACTATAGACCAATTTCCTTAATGAATATTGATAGACAAAATGTAAACAGAATACTAGCAAGGAGCAATATCACAAAGATCCTATACTATGACCAGGTGGAATTTATTGCAGGAATGTAAGTCTGGTTCAATATTAGGAAAACTATAAGCATAGTTGACTATATCAATAACAAAACTAAGGGAAACCATATGATGTCAATACATGCAACAAAAGCTTTTGACAAATTCATTGCTATTCACTCCTATTAAAAACATAGGAAAGCCTAGAAACAAATGGAGCTTTCCTTAAAATAATAAATAATATCTCTTTAAAACCATGAATAAACATTATCTGTAACAGAAATAAGTTAGAAACCTTTCCAATTAGGTCAGGGGGTGGAGCTAGGATATCCATTATTTTAGGATATCCACTATTTTATTCAATATTGTACTAGAAATGCTAGATACAGCAAAAGAAGAAGAAAAAGAAATTGAAGAATTAAAATAAGCATTGAGGAAACAAAATTACAACTCTTTGCAGATGAAATGATGATATACTTAGAAAATCCTAGGGAGTGAACTAAAAAACTAGTCAAAATAATTCACAAATTTTGAAAAGTTAAAAGATATATAAAATAAACTCATATAAATCATGAGCATTTCTATATATTACCAACAAAGTACAGCAACTAAATAGAAAGGGAAATTCCATCGAAAATAAATGTAGACAATATAAAATACTTGGGAATCTGCCTGCCAAGACAAACCCAGGAACTATATGAACACAATCATAAAACACTTGTCACACAAATAAAGTCAAATCTAAACAATTGGGAAAATAATAATCGCTCATGAGTAGACTGAGCCAATATAATAAAAATGTCAATTTTACCTAAATTTCTTTACTTATTCAGTGCTATATCAAACTACCCAAATTATTTTATAGAGTTAGAAAAAATAATAAAATTCAAAAGGAAAAACAAAAGGTCAATGATATCAAAAGACTCAATGGAAAAAAATGTGAAGTAAGGTGGTTTAGCCACAACAGATCTCAAACTGTATTTCAAAGCAGCAATCATACAAACAATCTGGTACTGACTAAGAAATAGAGTGGTATAACAGTGTAATAGATTAGTGACACAATATATAGTAGTAAATTATCATAGTAATCTAGTGTTTGAAAAACTCTAAGATTTAAACTTTTAGAACAAGAACTCACTATTTGACAAAAACTGGAAAGCAGTTTGGCAGAAACTAGGCATATACCAATGTCTCACATCATATAGCAAGATAAGGTCACAATGGGTACATGATTTAGACATAAAGGGTCATACCATAAGCAAACTAGGAGAACATGAAATAGTTAACTATCAGATCTATGAATAAGGGAAGAATTTAGGACCAAATAAGATACAGAGGCATTAAGAAATATAAAATAGATAACTTTAATTATATAAAATTTAAAAGTTTTGCACAAATAAAACCAATGCAATCAAAATTAGAAGGAAAGCAGAAAACTGAGGAAAATATTTTTGCAGCAAATTTTTCTGATAAAGGTCTCATTTTAGAAATATATAGAGTACTGAGTCAAATTTATAAGACTACAAGTCATTTCATTCCCCAACTGATAAATGGACAGTCAGTTTTCAGATAAAGAAATCAAAGCTATCTATAGTCATATTTTTCAAATGCTCTATATCAGCAGTTCTCAACCTGTGGGTTGCGACCCCTTTGGGGGTCGAATTGACCCTTTCACAGGGGTCACAGGGGTCACCTAAGACCATTGGAAAACCCGTGTTTCCAATGGTCTTGGGAACTGAGACACCATGCTCCTCTATTCGTCTCCAGAGGGTCCACCCACATGCAGACACACCCACATACGAGTATTAAAGGGTCATGGCATTAGGAAGGTTGAGAACCACTGGTCTAAATAGTCGTTGATCAGAGAAATGCAAATTAATACAGTTCTGAGTTACTACCTCCTACTTACCAGACTAATATGACAGAAAAGGAAAATGACAAATGTTGAAGGGAATGTAGGAATATGAGACACTAATGCATTGTTGGTGGAGTTGTGAAATGATCCAATGATTCTGGAGAAAAATTTGGAAATATTCCCAAAAATTTATAAAATTGTGCATACCCTTTGACCCAGCAATAACACTACTAGGTCTGTATCTGAAAGAGATCAAGAAAAAAAAAGTAAAAGGACTTATATGTACAGCAGCTCTTTTTATAATGGTAAAGAATTAGAAATCAAGGGGATGCCCATCATTGGGGAAAGGTTAAATAAGTTGTGGTATGTGATTAACTACTATGCTATGAGAAATGAAGAGTGGGATGCTTTCAGAAAAAAAACTGAACTTACACAAACTGATGTAAAGGGAAGTTAGGGAAACATTGTATACAGTAACAGCAATAGAGTATGATGATAATTTGAGTATGACTTAGCTATTCTCAGCAATACAATGATGTAAGGCAGTTCTGAAGGACTCATGATAAAAAATGCTATTCATCTCCAGAAAAAAAAAACTGGTGGAATCTGAATGCAGATTGAAGCATTCTTTTTGTAACTTTATTTTTCTTGGGGGTTTTTTTGGTCTGTATTTTCTTTGACAACATGACTAAAATGGAAATATATTTTAGATTACTGAACATAAATAACCTATATCATATAAACTGTATCATATAACCTATATAAAATGTAGTGCTTGACTTCTAAACTAGGTGGAAAGGCTAGAGGGAGAGAGAGAATTTGGAACTCAATTTTAAAAAAAATTTTAAGTTTTTACATGTAATTGGGAAAATTTTTTTTTAATTTAAAGGAAGATTTAAAAAATATAAGTCATACATGTCAGTGTCATAGAAGATAATCTAGACAAGGAACAAATGAGAAGAGTATTCCATATTAATGGAATGGTTTTCTGTATATTTTTATTTGGAAATGACATTGTGCCAATTGTATGAAGCTCCCTTGCAAAGAGATCCAAAATCACTAACAGATCAGCCTATCTATCCACTATGAAAAAACAAAATGGATGAATAATGCACATTGCTCAGATTGTATCTATTGGGTTAGTCCCTTGGTAAATATGCCTTGGACAGGTGCTACTGCCATGCTCCTCCTGGGACAATACTGTTATGGAAAATAATTGGGAAAGGGAAGGGAAATTCTCACGTGGGACAGAAAGACAGAGACTGAATTGGGAGGAAAGCAAAACTAGGGCAGTTAATAGAGTAGGTCATTAAACATGTGTTCCTAGACTAGTTTGTTCTAGATCGGGTCAGTCAAACACTGGAACAATTGAGGGGTACTCTGCTTCCTGAAAAAATGCAGAAAGGAATGTTACAGCCTGTAGCAATCCTGTTCTCCTTTGGGAGTTGCTGAATAAGCTAGTTAGTACAGTAAACTCTAAATAAATGTCAAAAACTTCCTGATGTTCCTAGGTAGAGAAATCTTTTATGCTATTCTCACCGGGAGTATCTTCTGTGAAGGGATGATCCCACAGGCAACCTGATTTACCAGGTACGACAACACAAATGTCACTTTAGTTCAGTCTGGGGGGAATTCATTGCAGAAGAAATTGAAAAACAACTTACATTGGACCAGAACACTACAATTGCTATTGGAGGCCAAGCCGGGTGGTTCTAGGCACTCCACAAGCCAGGAACTTCCATCTTCAGGGTCTGAACAACCAACCTTGTAGTGTGTCTAGGTCTTGGAAATAAGAATCCATCACTGTCGCAACTCTGCGGTCTCTAGAAGCCCTTCTAAAGGCTCACAGTTTGCAGAAAACCTTGATAGTGCAATTCAAATGAAAGCTTTCTGTATAATTGGATAACAAGATGCCCCACCTGGAGCAGGGGTAACACTTACAAACAATTAAGAAGAGAATTGATATGCATGGAGGGTATTCCTCACCTAGGGCAGCAGAGGTGAGGCTCAAGTCAGGAGGAAAACAGGTATCATCATTAAGGCAGATTTGGCAAATTTCTGGGGGTTCTGCAAAAATACAAGATCTACGGAATTCAGACAAGGAGATGAAGTGGTTGTCAGGGAGGAAATTTAGAGCTGAGGGCATTTGATGGAGATTAGTAGGCTGAAATTCAAGGATTGTCAGAGTATTGATACTTCATCTCGCTGGAGCTACTTTTTCAAAACTTAGGTCTAATTTTTTTTTAATGTGTGTATATGTATGTGTGTGTGTATACACACACATATATACACACGTGTGTGTATATCTATACACACATATACACATATGTATATGTTTATATATTACATACATAGTCTATATGTGTATGTATGTATGTATACACACACATATATGGACTATGTACCCTGTGACTTCAATTAGCCATGATGCTACTGGGTACCCTGGCATGCTTCCTCCTGACTCAGCTACCCCTTCCAACCTGTGAGCTACTGTACTATAAAAGAACCACAAGCTGGTCCCAGAATTGCATAGGATGCAGGGACTGGGCTGGGTCCACATGATAAATTTTAGCATTGTTATTGATACCAGAGACAGATAGACAGAGACAAAGAGAGACAGAGACAGAGACAGAGAAAGTAGACCTGTGATTTCATACTCCTAGGAAATTCCCACATGACAAAACACCCTCTACCAATAAGTCAGCACCTTCTCTGCCGTTCATAATCTTAGAGAGGCCCAAAGCACTGAGAAGTGAAGGCTCTTGCCCAAAAGTTCAGATAGTATTGCCAGAGCAGGATTTGAACCCAGGCTCTGGACTTCAAGTCCTATATTCTACTACAACAGACTGCCTTTAGCAGCAGTTATATCAACACCTGGCATTTATATAATGCTTTAAGATTCATGAAGAATCCAGTTGCCAAAGCTTGTTGATTCCACAATATCACTCATATTTGAAGTCTTTCTTTTCTCCTCGGACACTGCTACCTCGCTGGTGGAGACCTTCATCACTTCATGCCTGAACATAAAATAGCTCTCTGGTTGTTCTCCCTGCCACAAGCTTCTCCTAACTCCAGTACATCCTCCATCCAGCTGTCAAGTTCCTCTTCCTCAAAGAGGTCTGACCACGTCATTGCCTAGTCAATAAACTCGAAATTTTCCTATTACTGCTAGGAGCAAATAAAACAAAATCTTTTTTTTTTTTTTTTTTACTTTTAAAGTCTTTCATAACCTAGCTCCCTCCTAGCCTTCTAATCTCCTTAGACATTACTTACCTCCAAATACCCTACAATGTAATGACAGAGGCCTCTTTGCTATTGTGCTCAGAAAATATCCTACCTGTGCATTTTCACTGTTTGTCCCCCATATCTGGAATTCCCTCCCTCCTCATTTCTGCCTCGGCTTCCATGGTTTTCTTTAAGTATCAGCTAGAATCACACCTTCTATAACAGCGGTTCTCAACCCGTGGGTTATGTTCAATTTAAATACATCCTGCATATCAGATAGATTCATAACAGTAGCAAAATTACAGTTATGAAGTAGCAACAAAAATAATTTTATGGTTGGGGGTCACCACAACATGAGGAACTGTATTAAAAGGTCGCAGCATTAGGAAGATTGAGAACCACTGTTCTATAAGAAGCTTTTCCAGAGCTAGCCCACTGCTACTTACAGAGATTATCTCCAATATGCATTGTTTACATCCTATTTATAAATAGTTGTTTGCATATTGTCTCCCCAATTAGACTGTGAACTCCCTGAGGGTAGGAATTGTTGTGGTTTTTTTGTTTTTGTTTTGCCTTTTTTTGTATTTCCAGCTCTTAGAACAATGCCTAGCACATATAATAAAATGGGATTTTTTGACTGGCTGAGGAACTCTATAATACATACATTATCAGATTTTAACTTCACAACAACCTTGTAATAACATAGGTAGCTCAAATATTCAAATGATGTCATCTTAGAAATGCAAATACTTCTTCCTATGATACATGCCATGTCTGCCCATACTGTGTGAGGGCTGTCAACATTTTTATACAACTTCAGCACACTTAATATTGGGTGTCTTCCTGACATTCTCTTGGCAAAAGAAAACCAATGGAAACAGGCTATCCAGTAGTTATCAGACAGAGAAAGAGACAGAGATAGACAGAGAAGACATAGACAGAGAAAGAGAAAGAAAAAGAGAGAGAGGGAGAGAGAAATAACACGGGATATTATAGTCTATTTTTTGGCCAATTGCATGATAGTAAAGAGGGATCTACTGTAGAAAACTATTTGTGAAAGCTTCCTTATTTCTTATTAACATTCTTATTAAGTATGCCCTTGCTATATGTGTGTTACAGCCCCTCAGAAATTTTATACAAATAAAAAAGTAAGCACATATGTCAATAGTTGTTTTTCCAGTTGTCTTTGTGGTTGTGGTTGTTGTTTTAAATAAAGTCTAAGATTTTTTTCCTATGTATCTTCCTTTTCTTCAGATACCTCAAGAGTCATTATCTCAACACCCTCACAGTTATGTCACCTCAGTCACTGATCTCCTTAATACACTCTTGGTCTAATGATTAGACTCTAATCCACATACTTTCCCTCTATTTTTGGCACCATTCTTTAGAATGTCCTTAGGCTGTTTTTGCTTAGTTGGCTCTCTCATCAAGCTTTCTTAAAACTGGTTTTATCCACTGATTGTTTTCTATGTCTTATGTTCATAAACTTCTGTCACTCTGTTGGATTTTCGAAGAAGTTTGTATTCTAAAGCAGTATTCCTGTTGGCTTCCATATCTCTCTGTTTGGCAAGTAAGTTAAGTGTTTGCTGACAGAGGCATTTTTAGGCTTTTTTTTTTTTTTGCCAATTCATTTACATTGATTAAACTTCTTAAAATCATTACAGTTGGTTCCTGTGTCATTTCATTCACTCATAGCCAATTCTTCAACAAGAACTTTTTTTACGTAGGGAAAGTTAGAGTTGTTTTAATTGCATGACATATCTTTTTCTCTATTCTTTTCTTTCCAAGTTTTTATTTAATTTAATCTTTGCTCTGATAATTTGATGATCTGACTAAGCTGAAAACAGCTGGTTCTGGTGTGGTACATGCTATGAAACTCTATGCCTAATCCTCTTCCACCCTGATCCACCCCCATACATCAGGTTGGATTCCCAAGGGTCAACAGCTATAACTCCCTCTCAGGATTTTATTAGCAGCCCTAAGTGGTTGAAGAGTATTTATCCAATGCTACTGCTTACAAGCTCCAACCATTGTACTTCCCCCCATGATTATGAGTTGATATCTGTTGGCCAACTAGAAAATTTGCTTTTAGAAACAGATATTTATTATGATGGTACGGCTAGTACAAAACAGTTTCCCAAGACTCTATGACTTACTCTTTCACAAGTAGACACAGAGGTCAAGGATAAGTGGGTTCAAGCTTATATAACAAATGTGTCAGAGGTAAGCTGGCTCCTGGAAATCTTTTGCTGAAGCATTTACAATGTCCCTTTCAGATACGTGGAAATTTTTGTGCTGGTCTCCTTTCAGACTAGAGCCTTAAATCTGCCTTTCTTCATCATGTCCAGTCTATCCTCAACAACTGATATATTTTCTGTGATTTACTACTGTGTGGGAGGCACTGCCATGTCAGCACCTACAAAGTATGGATCTTCTTGTCCTATAAAGTTTATCTCTGGATAAGAGGGTGGAAAAGAAACCAAGGCCAAGCCCATAGCTCTTCTTTCCTTTCCAAAGGATTTCTTCTCAGAGGCTTAAATGGAGTTTTTATTTGGTTCCCAAGTTGCCTGAACTCTGAGTTCATCTTAAGGTATCAGGGTATTATCACTTACTTTGGTACAGTGGTGGTAATTGATCAATTGGTTCAATCAACCTTCACCCTTATACAAGAAAGACTCAAATCAGAAATGAGTCATGTTCAGTCACTGAAAAATATCATCAATTTCATTTCTTACAATGTTATTCTATATTTCCCTTGTGTAGACTCTTCTGATTCTTTTCTCAAAGGAAGAATTCGTGACATATAAATGAGATTTCTGTGTCGTCTACAAGTTTTTAGCTATTTCATTCCGTATTCCTAAGTCATGTTTTCTAATATATCTTTTGCCATCTTTGCTTATTCTCCTGTATTCTTCTTTGCATTGAAACTATTTAGTTTATTATAGTATGACGATTTAATTGGTAGATTCTTATTGAGTTCTTTGAAGAATTTGTCTACTTTCTCATCTTTTGCAATAGACGCTAGTGCATAAGCTTCAATTATTTCCAAGGTCATCTTTTTGCAAACACTTATCATGAGCCCTTCAATATGACAAAACCAAGTATCTCATGAACTATTTTTCATCTCCTTTAGTGGCAGAATAAAATCAACTCTGCCAACTCTTTTATTTACCTCTCCAGAGAGAACCTGTAAGCCATCTTTCCATTTAGCAGCAACTTTCTTCTCTCTTCTGATTTTGCTTATAGTGAACTTGTCGAGATTAATATGATTCATTTCCTCCAGCAGAATGTCCACTCAGTGATCATTGAAAAAAAATTTTACATTTACCAAATACCAATAGCCCATTTAAAGCTTATAAAATCTATAAAAACTGTGTGAATCTTAGAAGTCTTTGACCCATTTTCCTGCCTTTCTTCCTCCATCATCTCAGAGGCAGAAAGGCCCCACATAGGACTGAGGGTCACTGCATACTTTATTTATTTCATAGATTTTCATGATCAAAAACAATCCATAGTAGTGGCCAGCCTACTGAGTATGAGTCTATATCTAGCAAGGCTGGTCATTGGATTAGGGTTAGCCTTTCCAACATGGAAGAATGTTCTACAGCTTGTGTTATGCTGCCATAACCGTTGAGAATCCAGGCTCACTTTTGTGTCCCAAAGAAGCATGAGAAGAGGACTTTGTGGAGGGTAAGGTGAGTATCACAAGAATTATCACCTCCCATTCTACAAATGAGGTGAAGTATAGAGAGTAAATTTCAGAGCTAATATTCAGGTCTTTCTGATTGTAAGTTCAACATTCCATACACTCCACCACTCCAGTGTACAAGTTGCTTATTACCACCAATGTCTGTGGTGGTAAATAGCAATTTTCTCCCAATAATGCAATTGGTTGGAAAATCATAGAACAATATATTACCAAAAGAGTCAAAATTAGAGACTACTCAAAGGACAATAGAAAGACACATAGCAGGTATAGTCAAGCTTCAGCATATAGATAATTACTTGGCAAAAAAAAAAAAAAGATGTGAAATTAAAAAAAACCATTAAGGACTTGAATGATTAAAAAAGAAAGTGGACTGATCATATAATAAGAATGAAGGATAACAGAGAAATAGTCTAACCACTACGCTGGAATTCATGAAACGTTAAAAAAAAAAAACAGAGAAAAGCCTTGGGCACATTGAATATATTTCTATGGAGGATTTATAGACTGACATGGGCCAGAATAACACTGGATGAATAGAATTACAATCTTTACCAGTAAAAGAAATGCTCCCACCAGTGAAATTATAGGTCCATTAATGCACTGAAGTAAAGAAATTTCAGAATCAGTAATAAAGTAATGAATTAAAATTATTTGACATGAAATCACTATATAAATGCTTATTAATTGTATTTTTCTGGGGGAAAACCATTTTTCAACATTTTGTCATTAATAAAGAAAACCATTCTCAACAGTTTAATGGGGAACATCATATTTATAGGTTTACTTTTCTACTTTGATGAAATTTATAAAGATTGACTTAGATTTTATAGAAAGTAAATTTTAAATTAATCAGCCAGCAAAAATTTAAAAAATATATATTTGAACAGTTCTAGTTTTTGTAATTAGATTGACTAAACTCATAATCTAATTAAATGGAATTTTATAGTTACATAATAGTGTGATTTATTTAGTTGGCAATTAATTGAAATGAAAAAAAAAAGTCAGCCTAGGGAAGGACCATTACTTTGTCAGAGCAAAGCCTCCTGTTCAACTGAATCTTCTAGGTCACATGTATTAGTCTGTGACTTTGGTATCAATAGAGGAAGAAAAAAGAGCTGATGCATAAGTGAGATGGGGCAATCATCAGTCTAGATGGCTATTTGGGACAAGGAGCTTTTGCTTCCATGGGATGTCCTCTGCTTTACAAAATCCCAATTGGAAAATGTGACAGTGAATAAATGTGTCAGTGTAGGACAATAAAAAAAAGCATTGAATTGGAAGGCAAGAGAAGTAGCTCACAGATTTAGAGCAACGAGTTAGATGTAGAGGTTAATTAGTCCAACCCCACCATGGAAACTAAGCCCCCAAAAGTGAGGTGAATTACCCAATATCACACAGGAATCCTAAAGCTGGGATTGAAATCTGGTTCTTCTATACTCCAAATCCATCCCTCTTTCCATTGTGCCATGCCACTAGTTAGCTCAGTGAGCCTGGCCAAGTCATTTACATTTAAGGGTCTTAATATCTTCATCTGAAAAAAATGTGCATTGAAATAAATTTTTCTAAGCTATAAAACTATATTACAATAAAAATGATGTGTATGGTAACATATTAATCATTGATGGATGCTTTAAAATTATGTTAATTTTGGATAATGAAGCCCATCAACTTTTTGCTTGTCTTTGTAAAAGGTCACATTATTTGATGGTTTACAAAGCCTGTTTTGCTTTAGATAGAAAAATAGATAAAATCATATTTGAAGAAATAGGATATGTCTGTGATTTTTTTTCTTAGACTTTTGGAATTGGAAATGGGGCTGTGCTAGAATCAATTAAAATCAGCTTCAGAAAGTCAGTTGTTAAATTTTCAGTGTGAACTTTGAAGTCTTTGAAAGTCTGGAAATGCTATCAGGGCTTGATTTATTAGATCAGTGTGTGTGTGTGTGTGTGTGTGTGTGAGAGAGTGTGTGTGTGTGTTTCTGTGTGTGTCTGTGTGTGTCTGTGTGTCCGTGTGTGTGTGAGAGTATGTGTGTGTGTGTGTTTCTGTGTATGTATCTGTGTGTGTGAAAGAGAGTATGTCTGTGTGTATCTGTGTGTGTGTGTGTGTGTGTGTGTGTGTGTGTGTGTGTGTGTGTGTGTGTAGACTTAGTAAGAGGAAGCTAGATGGTACAGTGAATAGAGTGTTTTGCCTGGAGTCAAGAAGACTTATCTTCATGGATTCAAATTTGGCCTCAGATACTTGCTAGCTGTGTGACCTTGGGCAAGTCACTTAACCCTGTTTGTTAATGGCAAAATAAAATGGCACTTTGCTAAGAAAACCCCAAATAGGGTCACAAAAAGTCAGAAACAACTGAACAATCATATCAAAAATTAAACTTAGGGGAGGCTAGGTGGTACGGTGAATAGAGTACCAGCCCTGAAGTCAAGAGAACCTGAGGTCAAATTCAGCCGTGTGACCTTGGGCAAGTCACTTTAACCCCAATCACCCTATCTTTCCCTTTCCAAAAAGCAAAGAAAAAAAAAACCAAATCAGACTTAATAAAGTGAAAAAGAAAATATGAATAATGAAGTTTAAATTTTAAAATGTGTCTTGAGGGTTTTCCTCCCAAAAAACTAATTATTAAACATCTACCAGCACTCATCTTATCGTATGGAATCTGAAAGATCATCATATCTAAGCTCTTAATTTTACAGATGCAGAAGCAGAATCAGGAAAAAAGGGAAATAAGAGTGATGCAGTCAAAGATATGTCTAAGGCCCTGGGTTTTAATCCTACCTCATTTTCCTCAGTTATAAATTGGAGTAGATGACTTCCAAGATCCTTTGCACCTTTAAATCTTATGAACATGGCTGACTTCCCAGGTTACACAACTAGTTAAATGACAATCTGGAATCAAAACCTAGGCGTTCCAAGTCCCTGTCTTGATAATTGTAGTTCAATATAATTATTTCCCCTTTTAATACATCGTACTTTATTTTATGCACTTAAAGCGTTATTCTGAGAAAGGATCCATAGGTTGTTTTTTTTTTTTAATTAGGCTGCCAAAGGAGCTTACGACACCAAAAAGGTGAAAGACCCCTGCATTAAATATCATTGGGGTAGTGAAACATGCAGACCTACTGGTCTGCTAAGACATGGATGAAATTTTATCTGCATTAGTGGAGGGAGTACCCACACTGATAGAATCATGGGACACTAAAAATATTGAAGGATTTTATTGATAATATGCAAGTAGGTAAAGGATTGTTGACTTTGTCGGCCTAACAGATTTCTGGTGTGGGATCAACATAGATCACATTCCATCTGGGACTTCATAGCTAAGTCCTAGGCAATTGCCTGAGACAAACATAGGCAAGACTACTAACCAGAGTCACAGACCTAGGGCAAGTCACTGAGACTCTCTGAAACTCCTTTTCCTCACTGTAAAATGAAAGGGTTGGTTTAGATGGCATTTAAACTCATCTGCCCTCTAAATCTCTGATCCTGTGATCATACAGCTTCCTCTTTCCTATAAATATTGAATGAGTTCTACTCCATACCAACCAGGTTTCTAAACTGAAAAAATTCACTTACATTGTAGGCACTAGAGATTTAGAGCTGGGAGGGCACTGAGGGGCAACTTAACCCAAACTTTTCATTTTACAGATAAGGAAACTGACCCCTCAAAAGGTTAGTTTGCCCAAGGTCATCCTCACTTCGGGATCATCTTACAGCTACAGGTCTTATCTTAGTCTCGGTGGTGTTACACAAATACAGGACTGACTGGTTACAGATTTTAGCTGAAGAAGCTAATAGAAGGCTCTCTCTTGTCACTAACCTAGCTCTGGATGAATGAGTTTTAATTTGACCCTCAAGAGTCAGTCTAGGCAAGAAATAACAATGAAAATGCCTGAGAACAGCAATTTGAACCTGCCTGTTTCACAGACAAGCCTATTTTATGCATCAATAGCAAATAAATCAAGAAATTGGATGGACTTGCTGAATGTCTTTCACTGCTCTAAGTAAACCCATCTAGCTAGCGTAACAAGCAGTTCTGAAGATTGGAGTGTAAGCAGAGAAGAAGTATTGATTGATTGCTTTATTTAGGATAGAACTGTAACACCACCTATGCAAGGCATTTCGCATATCTAGCTAGGTCTGACCATCTTGTTGTTATAAACTCTAGGGCAAGACAGATTAGATACTAGTATTTAGAGTCGGGTTCCATAAACTAAAGTCAGTCCCAACAGTAAAACAGTATTCTACAAAGTGCATTAACTCATGAGCAATTCCAAGCAACCATTGATGCATTAACTTCCTGTGATACTGTCCTACAAGGGATGTGAAAGGAAGTAAAAAAAAAAAAGTATATTTATAGGAATATATCAAACCTAAGTTCTTAAAATGATGGTTTCCCACTAACTATATGCATTTTTTAGGAAATAAGTCTAAAACTGAGAGGATAAATTACTGATTTAATCTGCATTTCAGGAGACAATCAGATTATTAGATGTAAGAGGCATCTTGGTGTTGTGGCACAGGCCTCGGAGTAAAGAAGACTTGAGTTTGAATCTAGATTCAGACACTAGTTGTTTGATCACAGGAAAGTTCTTAATATCTTTAAATCTCCTCATCTGTTAAATGCTTAATTGTTATCTTCCTCACAAGTTTTTGAGATTCAAATGAGATGATACATGTAGACCTCAATATTAATGTCGGCTTTGTTGTTACAATTGTTAGACTCAGGAAACATTCCTCTACTGAAGCGTTTGAGAGTAAGTGCTCTTAGTCCAAGTTCTGTGAATGTGGTTGTTGTTGTTTTACTTAAGACTATCTTTCAGTATATTTGGCTTCTTTGTCATCCTATATATTTTATTTGATGAATTATTTGTAGAAGGAGACTGATAAGGCAGATTGTAGATGTAGTCTATAATACAAAATAAGGTCAAATGTTTTCCATCCTTTAGAGTACAAACTTCTTCTCTGTACAGAAGTACTACTTAATCTTTTACTAAAAATACCTGAGCTCTACTGTCCTTTTTGGTAAAGTGCCTCATCTGTTCTACTAAACATGGCTCTGGCCAGGTTAATTATATTCCCAAGCCATCTTCTTACAAGCTACCTTGCCTTCCAGATCAGAGACAATACCAAGGAGCACTTAATCCTTTCAACTCAGGAACTCCCACACAAGGGCTATGATGCCTGAGTGCTTCCTGTGACCTATCATAGCTAGTCAACCTCCAGCCATCCTTCATTTTACTCTTCTAACTCCTTGACCATCTTCTTGCCAGTCACCTGGCTTCTCAGGTAGGTTGTCTTCATACTCTCTTTCTTACCTTCACCCCTAACTTTCCATTTCTGAAATCATAATCAAGTCAACACAGACATTGCTCCTAGAAAAGGTTTCAACCCACTTCCCAATGGCTCCATTTTCTATCCCTTTAACTTTCCAAATCAAAATATTGCTTCATAATCACCACTCTCCTATATGTGTTACATCCATAACACCCTATTGGGATGAAGGTGCTTTGAGGTCAGGGAATGTCTTCCTTTTATATCGGTATCTCTAATATTTGCCTTAGCACTTTCTCATAACAGAATAAACACTAAATTCAGGGTTTTCTTTCATTCATTCATTCATTCATTCATTCATTCATCTATAGTTAGTCATATAAACTTCCCCACTCTATAGTCTGGGAACCCAAAAGAAATCATATTGAATTTTTTAAAAAGCAAAGTTTAATCAAAAGTTATTAAAAGACATATTAAGAAAGCTACTGATCTGTTCCTGTAGCACAGACACTTAGTAACTTCAAAAAAAGACTGTAGTAAAAATGTCTCCCCTTTTTATAACCCTCAATCTTGTAATCCCCATTGATACTTCTAAAGTACCCACAAACCCAAGTCACACATTGGATAATAGAGTCAAGATTAAAAATGATCTTGACACACTTGAGAATTGGATTGAATCTAATATTATGAAATTCCAAAGGAATAAATGCAAAGTCTTAGTTTCAAAAAGTGAGCCTCCCGAGTACAGAATAGGATTCACATGTTTAAACCGGAATTGTTCTGAAGAATTTTTTAAAAAGATCTAGAGATTTTAGTGGACTATATGCTGAATATGAATCAGCAGTGTGATGTGACAGTCAAAAAAAGATACTGCAATATTAGATTAGATTACCATTGATACTGGGCTCCTAGAAATAAGAAGAATATAGTCTTTCTACATTTTACCTTGGTCAGAATGAAATCTGAAGCATTGTCTTTAGGTCTAGATGATAAAATTTAAGAAAGATGCTGATAAGCTAGAACATTAGGCATTTAATAAATACTTATTCATTGATTGATAGGTAAACCTGTGAATGTCCAAAAGAGCAGCCAGGATGATGAGTAGCCTTGGGTCCATGTCATATGATGGTCAGTTTAAAGAACTGGAGATGTTTGGCCTGGAGAAAAGAAGAGAAGACTTAGGGGAGACATGATACCTGTCTTCAAATATTTGAAGGCTTGTCATGTCAAACCACTGGGTTTGATTCCAAAAGGCAGAACCTGGACAAGTCAGCATAAGTTGACAAGGGGCAAATTTAGACTTCATGTCAGAATGAAATAACAACAACAAATCTTCCTGATAATTAGAGCTGTCCAAAATTGAAAGTGAAGTTAGTGAAAAGTTTCACCTAATGAGAAATCTTCAAGCAAAGGTTGCAGGACTAGTCAAGTAAGTCAAAACAGAGATTCTTTTCAGTGTCAGAGGGACTAAATAGCTGTTACCAACCCTTACAAATCAAAACTATGAATCTGTGATATTGACAAGTTATTCTGCAGTAATACAGTGAACAATAATGCACCATAGACATGTTCCTTTTTTAAGCTCTAATTGTTGTCTCAGAGTACATAGTCTGCTTCTGAACATAACCACATTCCTACAGCTGCTTTGGCAGGAAGTGGGGAGAAGGGAGATTGTCCTTTGGAGATGTTAGTAGCCTCCTCATGATCTGTGGGATTGGGGGATTATCTGCCACATTAGATAGATGGACAGAGTTTTGTAGGCTTTTAAATTGGACAAGAGAGATCCCAGAATATAATTTTCATTTGAGCTTCTTGGCAGCATAACGACAAGGATCAGAAGACTTCTAGTTTCCCCTGTGTCAGGGAACCAAAAACAATGAAGGCTTTTAAAATGAATTTTTACCAATGTCTTTTGGTTTTAGGTCACCTTTATTTCAGAATATATATCTCCCTGTTCCTACCTAGCAAGTACTCCTTTGTAACTAAGAATAAAAAAGAGGAGGCAAAGGCAGTTCAGCAAACATGTCAACTGACTCTGACAATACATGTATTGCTAGACTCCTATAATATCCCTGTTATGCAAAGAAGTAAGGAAAGTGCATTTTATTTTGAAATTAAATTTTACTTTTTTAAACTAAAAAAACACATTTTTTCTCTATCCCATCTTGCCTCCACTGACAATAAAGAAATACAAAACCCTTGTAACACATAAACATAATCAAGTCAAGAAAAACAAATTTCCACATTGATCATGTCCCACGTGGTATGTTACATTCTACAGTTCATCCCCTCTCTGTCAGTATGTATATGACTACATATAGCCATATAAAATGCTCTAGATCATTATTGATCAGAAAAAAGCAAATTAAAACAACTCTGAGGCACCATCTCACATGTATCAGATTGGCTAAAATAATAGAAAGGGAAAATGACAAATGATGGAGGGTATATAGAAAAATTGGGACACTAACACACTTTTGGTGGGATTGGGAACTGATCCAACCATTTGGGAGAGCAATTTGGAATTATTCCCAAAGAGTACTAAAATGGTGCATATCCTTTAACCTAATAATACCACTATTAGGTGTGCGACCTAAGGTGATCAGGGAAAAAGGAAAAGAACCTATATGTTCTAAAAATTTGTATATTTATAGCATCTCTTTTTGTGATGGCAAAAGAACTGGAAAATGAGGGGATGCCTATCAACTGGGGAACGGCTGAATAAGTTGTGGTATATTGTTGTGATTGAATACCACTGTGGTGTCAGACATGACAAGCAGATTGGTTTTAGAAAAACATGGAAATATAAAAAATAATGCAGAGTGAAATGGGCAGAACCAAGAGAACACTGTATACAGTAATAGCAATGTTGTTTGAAGAGTAACTGTAAATGCCTAAGCTATTCTGAGTAACATGATCATTCAAATCAACTATAAAAGACTTACAAAGGAAGATGTTATCCATCTCCACAGAAAGAATTGATAAATGGAAATATGTAGTATATGGTTCCACAACATACACACGTGCACACCACACATACACACACACACGTTGGCAGGGCTGGGAGGGAGGAAAAGAGAGAACTTGAAATTGAAAATGTAATAAAAAATAAATAAAATTAATAAATGTGTTGTTATTATATAAATTGTTCTTATCTCTTGTTTAGGGCCAAATTTGGTCCTTTAATTACACAGCACAACTTCTTTTGTTATTGTTGTTCTTTCCACTCATGTTGCTTTAGGCAGTATTTTTTCTGCTTTGGTTTACTTCACTCTGTATCAGTTCATAAGTCTTCCCATACTTCTCTGAATTCCTCATATTCATCACTTCAAAAAGTATCATGAAAATCCATTACATTCATGTAGCTAGGTGGCACAGCAAATAGAGTGCTGGACCTGGAGTCAGGAAAAACTGAATTCAAATCCAGCCTCAAACATTTATTAGCAATGTGACTTCAGGAAAAATCACTTAGCCTCTGTCTCAGTTTCTCAACTGCAAAATGAAAACAATAATAGCACCTATTTCTCAAGGGTATTGTGAGGATAAGATGAGACGATATTTGTAAAGCAAAATTAGCATAGTGCCTGGCACAGAGTAGGGACTATGTGTATACTAGTTTTATCATTATTACTATTATTACAATTTGAGTTAATCCCCATTTGACCCAAGGGAAAAATTTGGAAATCACATGGACAGTTTGCTTAGATTTGTCCAGCTAAATATAAAGATACCTTTTATATAAACTCCAAAGAGTTGTGGAAATTAAAATAATTTGTTATCTAGAAGAAATGAGAAGTTAAGCATTTCTCTCATTCCTATGTAGCATAGAAAGAACTTACATCCCAAAGATTTCCTAAACTGAAACCATTAGGAAGACTAGTTTGCTCTGGCAAAAGTGCATTTGTTTTCAAAAGTGCCATTTCAGAAAACTCCCTGAATACTGCAGGTGTATGTCCCAAAAGATCCAATACAAGGACTGACTGTTTTACTCCTGTTTAGTGCAGGGTGTTACAATGATCTGATCTGCAATCAGTCTTCCTTTCAGGCTGTTGGATGTTTTTTCAACATCTGGAGTTGGCACAAATTAAAATCAGCACAGAGGACGTTCCAGGTGGAGGAAACATCATAAAGATAAACCCAAGGACAGAAAATCACAGGGCATGTTCAAGGAAAAGTTTGTAATACCAAGGGTAGTAGGTAGATATAATCCGTTTCTGGGATCAATGTTTGTTCCTATTGACATTCAATTCATAACCAAACTAATCCCTTTAGATTCATCTATCCTATTGTCACCATCATCATTTGAAGAAAGATGACCCCTCACCCTCTGGATTACACCCAGTAGAACAAGGGTCAACTCAAAAGTCTTAAACAGGACTGATAAAAAAAAAACTTTCTATTATGTTTATCTTGTTTGAATTCCTATCTATCCTTTAAGACCCAGTTCTAATACCACTTTCTCTAACTCAGCACTCCTGACAATAATGACCTCCCCCTATCAACTAGATCTCACATAGCTCTTTGTTTTATACCTCCCTAATACATTTTTCATATAATGCCCACATTTTAATTATCCATTTATATTTCATTTCTCCCTACTAGACAATAAACTCCATGAGGGAAAGGATTAAGTGTAAATCCTGTATCTCCTTCAGATCCTATCACCATGTTCTCAATTCCAGTGTTTAAAGAACATGTTTGAATATATAGACATATATACATATTCACACATAGATACATATACACACATAGATACATCTACACATAGCTACATATATACTTACATTTGTACATGTTCATATATATATATATATATATATATATATATGTACATATATCAGAAGGTTATTGCTCTTTTGTGAGGCTGTTCATGCCCACATCTATTCAGCATATTTTGATTTCTTTGTAGTCAAGTCCACAGTTGCACCCAATAAAGAAAAAAAAAGAGCCCCTCTGGTTAAGATATTTCTATTCCAACATCTTCACTCCCCCTCAGCAGGCAATCCCTTGAGGCCTTATTGATACGAAAGTTGAAGTGAGTCAGTTTCTTTGAGCTTCCATCATTCCCCTGACATTTTCATATCAGAGCCCAAAATCATCAAAAAAAAAAAAAAAAGAATATAGAAAGACTGAATTAAAGTCCTTTGCCTTACATTCCTACAGGTATGCCCAAGCCAACTGCCTGTATTTTCAACGACAAAATTTCATACATTCCCAGTTAGGGTTGAATTCAGAGACGTAGATTGAAATTAGAAGATCTGTGTTTGTCTTCTTGCTCTTCTATTAATAGCTTTATGACTTTGGACAAGTAACTATCTCTCTGAGTCTCATTTATCCCACTAGAAAAACAAGAGTATTAGACTAGGTGATCCCTATTCAATTTTGTTAACAAGCAATTACTAAACACCTGCTCAGTAATGGACTCTGTCTTAGACTCTGAGAATGTAAAAATAAAAATGAAACAAGCCTTCTCTCAAAGAGATTACATTCTACTAACCTTTCAAAAATATCATGTACACAGGCAGGCAACAATAGACTATATGTTAAAGGAATACAAAGAAATGGAGGGGATGGGGAGACAAGGAAGAGACTAACAAGAAAAGAATTCTTTAGGAGGCAGCCCCTGAATTGAGCCCTGAAGGAAACTGGGCATCCTAAGAGGGTGAGGTGAGGACAGAGGTTTTTTCCTAGGCATAGTTTGTGTTAAGTCACAAAACTGAGAAATGTAAGGTCATGTGCATGGACATATTATTGAGCTAACCAATTTAGCTAGTTTGATTGGATTATCAAGTGCATGAGAAGGAGTAATGTTCCATCCCTCTAGATCAGTGGGTTAGAGATGGATTGTGGAGCCATTTAAGTGACAAATGGAAGATTTTAACTTAAACATTTATCCTGGAGGCAACAGGGAGCCATGAACCTTCCTGAGATGAGTAGTACCATGCCCAGACCTGTGTTTTAGTAACATCAATTTGCCTACTCTGTGAAGGATGAATTAGAGAGGCAAGGCACTGGAGACTGGGAGACCAATTAGGAAGTTATTGAAACAGTGCAGGTAAAAGGTGACAAAGGTCAGAAGAAGGTTTGGGGCCATGTGAATGGAAAGAAGACAAAACATAAAAGATATTTTGAAGGTAAAATTTAAAATATTTGGTACTTGATTAGGTCCAAGGATAAGTAAGAGTGACATACAACAGGTAGTTGGTGATTTTGGACTTGAGTTCAGTGAAGGAAGGAAGACAGGATGGGTAGATTTGGGAATCATCTGCATAGAGATGATTATGACACTTTCCAGCCTTAATTCTCTTGATGTACCCTTGTAGAAGTTGACACAAAAAATATAGCCCAGAAAAGTCAGGCATCTGCATAGTTTGGGAAGGCAGGAGGGGATTGTTAAAATGAAATTGTTCTGTTTTTACTCTGTTCAGCACCTAACAGATGGCATTTCTCTACTGTTTAGCCTGCTTGTCTTAGAGGAAGAATTCCCAGGACTTTTAAATATGAGAGTTGTCTGTCTTGTTGCTCAATGCTAAGCCTTTTCAGAAGCCACTGATGGACAGTTCTGAATCACTTTAATATTTGAGGATTAAAGGCACGATGACCCGATAAGTAAACCTACGGAGATGAAGCCAGTTTTTAATTCAAGTGTCACTTATTTGCCTACAGACATTTGTCTGGTAAGTGAAATAACTTAATGAATAATTGAAACTTTGCTATTTGATACCTTTTTAATTATTCAATAACAAAAGAAAGTAACAATATCATTGCCAGAGAGTTTAAATAAATATTGCTTTCATGAATTTGTTTAACTCTTACACTCTGACCCCTATGTCAATGCTGTGGCATTGAGAGCAAAGATTGAGAAGCTTCCTTCAAATTGGTCTTTATTTACCTCATCTGGCAAAAGGTCTTAATGGGTCAGTAGAGTTATAGGTTAATATTTGCATCTACATGAAGATGATATATTCTAACCTCTCTGGTTTTAAAAGCATTTCTGAGTTACCACTTTTGAACCAAGAAATCAAATATTTATTTGAGGACGAAAAGACTTTGGTGAATGTAAACATCGGGAATTGAGTATCATAATCTGAGTTTCAGTGTAGCTGATAATATAACTGATCATCTAGTGAAATCACAACAGGATTATCTTTATTAGCAAAGTACAAGAACAGTACTTAAGAATCACAAAGAGATCGAAGGTTTCTCGAGGGCCCAGTGAAGGATATGGAACATTCACTTTTAGTTATTTGTTAGCTCTGAGCCAACCCCCTGGAGGACTAAGTGTTTTCCATGATCATTAAAAAGTCTTAATTGTTCACATCTCTTTTCCACATTCTCTGAGTACATGAAAACAGTCATTTAATATTAAGCTACAATAGCTAATAAAAACAAATTCCCTGCAATTTTTTTTTAAATTTCAAGAACCAATGATTTTCCTATTTTCATTTATTTGTAATAAATTTGTAATAAAACAAAGCAAGTATACCAGGATTGTTTATCTCATCTAAAAAAAAAATATTCATTGGAAGAGACAAAAAGACCTAGGCCTCACCCTCTCTCACTTAAAATATAAAATGGATAACAAGGTTGATATTAGTATGAATAAAAATAATTTACTTTTCTATAGTCCCTTAAAATTAACAGAGCACTTTCTTCCCAACAACCTTGCAACGTAGGCAGTAGGAGTATTTTTACCTCCATTTCATAGAAGAAAAAATTAAGGTTCTGAAAAATTAAATGACCAAATTGTTTTGAGCGCATGGGACTTTAGTGAGCAGAAGAGCTGACTACTCTCTTAAGTCCTTTTTCCACTGTTTAGCAGCGAATGCTTTCTAAATAAAAGCACAAAACTTATACAACCTAAAGAAGTTTATGAAGGATATTTAGAAATTGCAGGGACCATGTCTTGGATTTAAAAATCAAGAAAAGAAAACACAAGTACTAAAATTTTATTTCAGGCACTTTTAGAGGAAAGAATGTCTCTTTGTCCGGGGTGTAGTGATCTGTAGTTCTGTGCCATAAAAGTGCTAGCATTCTCAGATTACATGAAATATGGTAGCATTAAGGTGGCATCCAGTTTTCCCATTATATGTAGAATGAGTTTAATCTCTGATAGATGTTGGTGATGCTTTGCCACTTTCCTCACTTCTCAATGATTCTAGTGCTGTTGTTGTTTATCTTTCATTCTTGAAGAGGAACATGACCTCAGGAAGGTGATGCCACAACATGCAAGTGAATTGGGCTTAAGTGAGGGAGGGCTGTGCAAAGTCACCAGCCTCACTTTCTCCTCTGGAGCCATCTGGGAACAATGGCAAGATACAGATCAGACAACTGGAGACTGCACAGGATGCAGTGCGGGACCTTGGCCTTTCCAAGCTAAGGTCTTTAACAAGTCTCAGTTTGACCGAGGCAATGCCCAGTCAGTGATTAAAGTTTAACAGGAATTGTGGTAGAGAATGGCCTCTTTGTGATTTTGGAGAAGATAAATAGATGAATTTATGTGAAATGGATTCTTTAAGTCAATTCAACAGAGATCAAGGAGGCAAAAGAAGAAGGAAATGGAAGTAGGAGTAAATCTGGGCCAATCCATAGCTGATCTTTCAAATGTACTATTGACAGCATTAGGTTGATGGCCTCATTTCATGACCTTGGTATGTAGCGTGTGAGACATTATTACCTGTACATTTTTAGAGCTGATGATACAAATAAACAACAATGAAAAGAATAAAGACGCCACTAAGTTTATTCAACACTTAAATTTTTTGCCTCAAACTTCAAAAATACTGTCTATATAGATACAGTCATCAAGTCAATTTCCCAGTGGTAGTCCAGCTAGGATCCTCAAAATTCTGGGTCTACAGTCAGGAACACTTGAGCTCAAATCCAGCCTTGAACACTTATTGGCTATATAACCTTGTGCATGCCATTTATCCTCTGTCTGCTTCAATTTCCTCAGTGATAAATTGGGGATGATAATATCATCCACCTTCAAGGAGATCACATTTGGAAAGAACTGAGCACAGTTCCTAACACACAGTAAGCATTTAATAAACACGTATTGCCTTTCTTCCTTCCATCTTGTTTGAATGTAAAATCCTTCTCAAAGAGAAATTCTACTCCCCTACTCCCCTACTCTGCTCAGTGTAGCAGCCTGGACTCTAAATGAGAATTCTGGGAGTTGGAATTTTTGCTAATAATCCCAACCTATAAAAGATCAAGAGTCTTGGACTGCTTTGTGTGAGGTTTGGGTAAATACTAGACCATGTAAAGTTTAGAACTGGGAAATGACGGAGCTAGGAGAGCAGACAGTATCGTCTACCTTCCCTCCTGAGTAGCAACAATAGCAGCTAGGAGCTGGAGAAAGGGCACAATGACCCCATGTGTCTAAGAGAGGTCATTCATCACCTTCCTTTTTCTCCTACATTCTCTTTTGATAGATCTTTAAAACTAACATTTTATGTTTTCACTTTCCCTGCTTTTTTATTGTTTCAATAGTATCGTTAAGCTTGGTTTTTCTAGATAAAGAAATTAATCTTTGTTGTTTTTGTATGTCCTAGTTCTTCTGCCAAGTGTGTAAAGACAAGAGGGATGACTGATGTGTTATCTCTCAGAGTATACATGCTGCAAGGCTCCCTGTCCAGCTTGATGGTTTAGAAGTCATCTGGGGGCAGTTTGAGCAGACATTGATTTTTGTTTTCTGTTTATCAATAATCCAATGAATCCCTTGATAGGAAGGGAATTTTTAAAAGGATTGAGAGGATTTCCTACTCTTGGATGTAAAAATAAACCTAGAGTCTATTTCATTGTAATCTTGGGTATGATGCTGATGGAGAGAGGTGTGATTTGGGAGAGTAGCTCCTCACACCTTGAGAGTGAGTAAAATATAGGTTTCTTCTTCCTTTTGGTTTTACTTTCCCCACCCCTACCACCCTAGGATTTGTTGTTTAGACCTATCTGACTCTTTGTGACTCCACTTGGGGTTTCTTGGCAGAGATACTGAAGTGATTTGCCATTTTCTTCTGCAGCTTATTTTACAGATGAAGAACGGAGGCAAACAAAGTTAAGTGACTTGCCCAAGGTCATATAGCTACTAAGTACCAGTCTCATAAAATTTGCTAGTTTTGCTAAACAATGACCCTAAAACTAAATTCTGTGCCCATGTTTTGTGCTATTGTGCCCAATATCTTTCTGTGGAATATTTTTTTCTTTTCTTTTCCCTAGTTACTCTAAAATTGTAAGTTAACATCACTTGGATGCATTCCACTGGAATTGGTAGGGGAAATGTTACCCATTTGGACTTACTACATCAATGCTTGGATAATTAATAAACTCTGTCTGACAGACTTTTGCTGAAAATGTGGAGTACTGAGTTTTTATTTTGCTGGGCCTTTCCTCTGACACATACTAGCTATGTGACCATAACACTTAATCTCTTAGTGACTAGGCAGTTCTCTACAAGTTGCAGCTGAGGAACCAATCTGCCTTATTTGAAGAAATTTCAACTCCAGAAGTTCTCCACACCAATCGGATCATAGATGTGGGGATATTTCCACCCAGTACTACAAGTTGTAACTCCTGGGGTCAAATGTAAGAGTTCTAATCCCTTTTTCCTATAATAACCCTTCAAATACTTTAAAACAGCTTTTTAAAAATGCTCAGCCATCCCAAATATTATTTCTCTGGGCTATGCATCACCAGAAACTTCAACCAATCTTAAACATCATCAAATTCAACTTAATAATAACACTTAACATTTACAAAGCACCTTAAGATTTGCAAAGCACTGTGCATATGTTAATTCACTTGCTGCTTCCAAATGCCAAGTGTAGTCAGTGATATTGATCCCCATTTTACAGATGAGGTACAGTAAAGTTAAGATTACACAGGTTACAAGCACAAGGTTACATAGGTTACAAGCCCAAAGTTACATAGCCAGCAAGAGTTTGATGCAGGATTTGGACTCATATTTTTCTGACTTGAAACCCTACTGCTCTATCTAACTAACCTTATGATACTGAACGCCTTATAGTTAAGCAACCTGCCAAGGTCACCAGACTAACTATTGGCAGAAAAATGGGGTCTAGAATCCAGATCTTCTGACTCAATTCAGTATTTACTGTACTTTACTGCCTCAGCATACCTGATAACAGTTCACTTAAATTGCCTTCTCATATTGAAACTAAATCTTCTTCCACAATCTTTTTCATGTTCACTTCATTTTTCAATTCTTGCAAAATCAGCATAGTTCTCCTCTGAACCTTCTCCCAATGTCTCTTTATCACGTTGCCCAGAAGAAGGAAGTACCAAAGAAATTAGTACTACCAGCCAGGCCGAAACATTATTATGTTCACTCCTTACAGCAATCCTGGGAGGAAGGTGCTATTATTATCTTTATGCTGCAGATGAGAAAGCAGAGGCACAAAAGTAATGATTTGACCCAGATTACACAACTAGTAAGTGTCTGAGTCTGGATTTGAACTCTGGACTTCCTGATTCTAATTCCAGAGCTCTACCCATGCTATTATCTAGCTGCCTTAAATCATATTTCCTCTGATGTCTTTGAAATTCATGCTCCTCAAGTTCAGGGTACATGTAAGACAAATTCTGAATTCGTTTCTTCATTACAAACTATGAAATAATGCTTTGGGTTTCTCTGATTAGCAGTTTGCCGACTAATGTAGAAATTATGAAATAAGGAGCAATTTTTTTTCATTACTTCTCCTTTTGTGTACTTAAACAAATATTCATTAACTGCCCATTTTGTCATTGTACAAGACACTATGCATAGAGATATGAAGATCAACAGAGATCCTGCCCTCAAGAAGCTTAACTCTAATGAAAGCAAGGGTAGCTAGGTGTTGCAGTGAATAGGGCACCAGCCCTTAACACTTACTAACTGTGTGACCTTGGACAGGGCGTTTAACCCTAATTGCCCCTCAAAAAAAAAAACAAACCTCTAATAAAAGGATCAGACTTAGCTATAAATAACTACAGTCAGAGATCTAAAGGAAAAGTTCGCCTGTTTGCTTCTATGTCTCTTTCACTGGATCTTCATCCTGGCCACACCTGCTTGGTGTCCCCTAAAACCGCTTCCCTGGGCCTTCTTTTTGTATTCCTCTCTACTATGTCATCACTTCCCATGGATTCAATTGCCATTTCTATGTGGATGATTCGAAAACTTATATATCCAGACCCAATCTCTCTTCTGAACCCCAATCTTGTATCACCCACTGCCTTTTTGATCTCTAGAACTGACGTCCCATAGGATGAACTTAGCACGCCCCACACAGAGTTCATTGTTTTTTCCCAAAATCAACCCTTCTTCCAACTTGTTTCTACCCGTACAAGGTCCTGTCTTCTCAGTCACCCTTGAACCTTGGTTCAAGACCTCATCACCTCAGGACTATTGCAACAGCCTTCTAAATTGCCCTCCTGACTCAAGACTCTCCCCATTCCAATCTAACCTCAGCTCAGCTGCCAAAGTGATTATCCCAAAAAGAAAGTGACCAGACCCTATCAGTAAACTCAAGCATCTCCCTATAACAACCAAGATCAAATATAAAATCATCTGTTTAGGAGCAGCTACGTGGCACAGTGGATAGAGCACTGGCCCTGGAGTCAGGAGATCCTGAGTTCAAATGCAGCCTCAGACTCTTAACACTCACTAGCTATGTGATCTTGGGCAAGTCACTTAATCCTGATCGCCTCACCAAAAAACAATTGTCTGTTTGATATTTAAAGCTTTTCACAAGCTAGCCCACCCTTACCTTCCAGTGTTCTTACACTTTAGTCTCCCCCATGCATTCCACAATCCAGCCATGCAAACTTGTTACGTTCTTTTCTCCAATCTCCTAACTTTGCCTTTTCACTGGCTATCCCTCATGCATGGAATGCTCTCTCTCCCCATCTCCACTCTTTTCTTATCTGCTTTCCCTTAAGACCGAATTTCAATCCTACTTTCCCAACTCCTCTACCCCCACCCTCCCTTCTGTGAGATTATATCTGAGATTTACACTGTGTACGTTTTCCATGTACATACGTATTCACATGTTCCCTCCCTCATTAGAAGGTGAGTTTCTTGCAGGCAGAGACCATATTTTAGGCTGTATTTGTATATCCAGTTCTTAGCACAGAGCTAGCTGTAAGTACTTAAAAATGTTTATTGAATTATAAGGGCAAAGAAGTGGCATGTAGACAAAGCAGAGCAATACTTTTCCATACCTTGCCTAGACTTCGATGCTTCTAGATAGTTCTGCTTGCTCTTTTACCCCAGATACTTACTTCCCAGGGAATTTGAACTCTGAGGGCATATGCTCAAGGTGGATGGGGAAAAGAGGGGGAAAGTGATTAGGATGCCTGTAGCACACAAGTGCTATGTGTCCTGCTGAGGATTTTGGAGACCTTAACATTTACCCTTTCCCCCTGTGGAGGTCAGATATGCTGCCATGACATGAAGCAATATTTCTGATGCCTGATTTGCAAACTCTGTGTGTCCTACATTCTTCCCAACTATTCCACTGCCAGACAGTTCAGTGCCTAGGTCAAGCCAAGCACCAGACCAAACAGCTTCCTGTGGTGATGGACAAGTTATTTTCCCAAAATTTGCAATTAGTTATTGTGTTGTTTTTTTTTTTGACCACCCAGCCAGTTTCTGACTTATGGGACTAGAAGGGGCTAGACTTACCACTTTCAATAGCAGAAAATGTAAGAGATCTTTAAAGTGACAGTCTGAGCCAGGGTAAAAATTGTCACATGGGTGGTACTCGAATCAGTGGGCATTAGACTGGAATTAAGACTTTCTCTTTAGAATGGAGAAGATCTTATCTCATTCCAACCAACTTATTATCAAACTCCTCCCAATGTCTTCCTTTATAGAAGACAGAAACTAGACTCGACTCACTTGACTTTGCAAATACTGCCCTTCCTGGTTTCAACCCCACAGAATGAGATGTTTCCATGCCACGTAACACCTGATTTATCTTCCCCCCCCACCTCCTGCTTTCTTTTATGTGTTGCGTCCCCTTTTAAGATTATAAACTCTTTGAGATCAGGAATTGCCTTTCTTTTTGTTAATTATATCCCTAGAGTTTAGCATAATGTCTAGCACATAGTAGGTGCTTAATTAATGTTTATTATATACCACTGGATATTGTACACCAGAACACTGATGACTAGTTCTTGCATGGGATGCTGGGAAGTGAAGAAGCACCCTAAAAAGGAGATGAATGCCATCGTCATAGGGATGGAAGGGTCTTTGACCCAGTGCCAAACACTGGACTTAATCTGGAATCCAAATCTGGTTTGATCTTGGTACATAGGAAAAAGAAAAAGTCTTATATGTATCTTTCTCACTTCACTTTTCTTCATCTTCTCCGCTCTCTAAATCCAACAGGAGTGGAGGAAAAACATAACACTTCCATCCTCTTAGCATCATAATTAGAGAAGACCCACAGAGATGTGGGAATCAGTTTAAAAAAAAAAAACATTTCAAGCAATAGAGCCACCTTTGTGGGGGTTTGTCAAAGCAGTAGGGGCTGAGATTTCAAGGAGACAAAAAGGGTAGTTATTGGCTCTCAGTGAATAATTAGACTAGTCACAAATTTTAGTTATTTGCAGAGTGAGGTTCAGACTCAGATTTCCAAGATTCTGGAAAATGCAGCTGTATTACCTGGGGGTCCTAGGAAGCATCCCTGACATAGATATGTCTCTACGTGTCTCTCTTGGTGCATAAGTAGGCAGAAAAACAGTCAGGAAAACTATGTGCTATCTTTATTTCCCTTCTTTCCAGTCATATTGTGTGCCATAGCAACCCTTGGTGCCATTCCTAACATGAGAATATCAGCATTCTGTTATAGGCAAGTCTATGATAAGGACATTCAGAGACAATTCTGGCTCCATTTCTGAGTGTTTTGACTCTGCCCCATCACTCTACAGGCCTCTCAAGATGCCAGACATAACAGGGGTTTTTTTTGTATGCATTTTGCATGAAAGAATTTTTAGATTTGGAATTGCAGACAGATTTACCAAACACAGAAATGGGTTTGGGATTTTTTTTATTTACATATTGTTTTTTGAGCTAAAATTTCCCAGAAGTCAAATGTATCTTAGTCTTCTGTGTATGTGATAAATATATCCCTTCTTTTCAAAAAGATCTGTGGATATATTTATTGAGGTGATAGTCTATGGCTCGTAGACTCTTAAGAGTAAAATGAGACCTTAGGGGTTAGCTAAATCTAAGCAGGAGTATCCTCTGCACAATCTCCAACAAGACATCATCCAACTCTACTTAAAGACCTCCAATGATGGGGATCTCATTACCTAACAAGGCAATTCAGTCAACTTTTGAATAATTCTAATTGTAAGGAAGTTTATCCCAATATTAGAGAAAAACCTCCCCTCCCTGAAATTACCTTCCATTTTCCCTGATTCTAGTTTCTGGGACCAAAACAAGGAAGCATAATACATCTTCCATATGATAATCCTTCAGATATTTGAATATAGCTATCATGTTTCTCCTAAGTCTTCTCATATCCACTCTAAATATCTGAATTATTCCCACAAATCATCGATTTCTTACTCTCTTTTTTTCTCTGTCTCTGTTTCTATCTGCTATCAGTTTCACTCTCTCTCTTTCTCTCTCTCTTCCTGATTTTACTGCTTCCCATGGGTTTAATTATCACCTCTGTGCAAATAACTTTCAAATCTGTATCTCAAGGCCTAGGCTCCTTCCTAAGCTACAGTCACAAATCAGTAAATTACTATTGGGCATTTGTAACTGAGTGTCCCATAGGCATACCAGATATAAGTTCCAAAATGACAAGAAGAGGGACTGCATTGATCTGCTGGATCAATTAGAGGTTATCCAAAGTGGGATGCACTGCCTAAGAAGAAAGTTGGGTCTACATTCACATTGGTGATACTGTAGGTATGGATTGAACTAGGTAGTCTCCTAGGTCCATCATAGCTCTGAAATTCTCTGATTCTGTGCACAATGTTACATTTATCCATATTGAATTTCAACTGATTACATTGGTCTACTGTCCTAGTTTATAGAGATCTTTTTTAATCCCATTTCAGTCATTCCATGATCTGGTCATTTGAAAATTTGATAAAATATGCCACCTAAGCTTTTGTGCAGATCATTGATTTTTTAAAAATGCTGAACAGGGCAAAGACAGAACTCTGGGACAAATCACTAAACCTCCCAACAGATTAATGTTAATCAACTAACTCTTGGGGTGTCTCGACTTAAATTTGTTCAGTTCTGTATCACTTAAGTCCAATTCATGCCTAAGTCATCATCTTTGAGAACAAAAGATGAATAACAACAATCCCAACACCTACCAACACTATCTCATAGCCCATATCTCTCCATTTTGCCCATATTGATACCATGAGAGTCTGTCAAATTTCTTGCTGAAATCCAAGTGTCCTACATATATGATATTTCCCTGACCCCAGTTCAGTATATAGATACTTCAAGAAATCTATGGTCTCACTTAAGAAAATACTCCCTCAATGGGTGGAAGTTACTACTCATTCACTGTCTTTTCCTATACAAACTTTATCCATATTACTTGAAAATAACAATGACAACCAATATTTATTAAGGTTTGCAAAATACAGTTATTATTTCACTTGGTTCTCACAAAACCCTATGGTGTAAGTTCTATCTTCCCCATTTTACAGAGGAAGAAACTGAGACTAAGAGCAGTTAGATGACTTGTCCAGGGTCATGAAGCTAGTACATTTCTTTTAGATTTGAACTCAGGTCTTCCTGACTCCAGGTTTGGGGCTCTATTGTCTTCCCTATAGAAATACTCCACACAAAGTGGGAAAAACCTTAGTTTAAAAAGTCCAAGGTCTCCTACCACATTTGGGGTTATCTTCAGTTATCCTGAGTGGTCTTGCTAGTGAATTCAGATGACCCTGGAGGACAGAGTGAGATTAATGACTTTGAACAGTTCTGCCTCACTTAAATCCAATTCACTTGCAACTCAAGACATCACCCTCCTGATGTCATTGGTCCTCTTCAAGAAGGAAGGACAAACAACACAATACCCAAAATACCACAGGCTTCCTTCTTGCTCTCTTGACATTGTGAGCATACCAATGGAGGAGGTAAGCTATCCATGAGTTATCCTTTACTCTCATCACATGACTGGTTCATTGTCTTTTCTAGCCATACATCTCTCTGCTGAACCCATCCTGTCTTGCAATGACTCCCTGGTCTAGTCATCATCAAGATCCCAGGGTTTAGATACTGACTGATTCAGGGGGATTGAAGAAGTCTAGATGAGAAATTGTGGGGGTGTCTGGCAGAACCTGAGCAACCCTTGTTAACATTCTCAAGGTTTGTGTTTTACAACTGCAGCAACCTGTTCTGTCTTATTGGTTAAAATAGCAATTCCCTCCATTACACTCTTTACCTTCTAATATATTTAGTTATGATCAAGGTGTTGCAAGAATTTATCAAATGTTCTGCTTTTAGCAGAGACTAATCTCTATGAGCTGTCCACATAGTTGAAGTCCCCATTATAGCTAAACCTCTCTTTCATGCCAATTTTGTGAGCTGTGTTCAGAATTCATAAGCAATTTCTTCCATCTGTTTCGGCAATCTGTAGCATTAGGTTGTAAACCAATTTAAAGCACAAGCTCTTTTTTTAATCCCTGTTTCTTTTGCACTTTTCTCTGTAACCCCTGTCTTTAGCACTTAGATCAGTGTTTTAAATACTGTAGGCAATCAAGAAATAAATGAATAAATAAATAAGTGTAATTACTTGTTGAATGAGTGAACAACTGGGCCCTGGGGACTTTTCAATAGCTGCTGCCCTAAAGGATTGGGATTCACCTCATTGAGGCAGTTCTATGTTAGGTAGATTTCCATACAAGAAGTTATTCACCAGCAGCTGCCCCAGGCAGCTGTATTGTCTTCTATAGGTTCTCAAAGTGAGCAATACTGCCCCCTGGAGGTGCTGGAACTATCAAGGTGGGAGGGGAGCATTACTAGCCTTTTGTGCAATTGGGGAGCATTGACTAAAAATAAGGGAGTGGTGGAAGCATAAGGAAAGAAAAGAAAAACATTTTGAAAAACCATTTATACATGTTTGATCTGTTGTATAACAGAGGTAAAGTCATAGTAATTACATTATTTTACAAATAAACACACAAAATGCAGTTTATAACCAATCAGTGGTCAAGTCCATCAACATGTCTTAACAAGCAAGTATTGGCAGGTGAACTGTTTGGTGCATTGTCAGGAAGTCCAGTATGCATTGGCAGGAATATGCACATGTAACAACTTATTTAGGATACTATATGGCTACATGATGCAATATTGAGTCATCAAAATTTCAATGCAGGAAAAAAAAACCCACAAATTTACAATAAATAATTAAATTTAAGATGAGATGAATCTTTTTTAAAAAAAAATTTATTTTTTTGAGATGATGCAAATTTTTAGAAAAAAGGGCTAAAGAAAATAGATTTGGGGGGGGGGGGGTGTTGTGTATTTTTTTTAAAGTAAGCCAAATAAGTTTGGGGACCTTTGGTCTAGGAAGGACTGCAGATAATTTGGTCCTCCTAGACCAAAATTTCACAATAATTAAGCATTGATCGGGCGGGGGGGGGGAGCCAAGATGGCGGCATAGCAGCAGCAACATATCGCAGCTCTCACATAGCCACCCCAAAATACCCATAAAATAGGACTCTAAACTAATCCTAGAACTCCAAAGCACACACAAAGATACTTCCCACTAAAGTCAGCTTGGCTATGAGGAACCATATCAGCACTGCGAACCGAAACCAGCCTGGCCTGAAGCCGCAAGCTGCGGCTGTGCCCCGGAGGTGGCTGGGCGGGAGGAGCCTCTCAGGTGAGCGGATTAGCACCAGCTGCGAGTGGGGATTGCGAAAGTGGGAAATAAGCAGTCCGGCCAAAAGGCCTCCAGAGCAGAAAAGCGCAAAGGCAGAGGTTTTGCACCCGCCTCCGCATTGCAGCTTCCCGCCCGCAGCCTTCAGACAGCAGGGGGACTGAGCGCTTGTTCTCAGGCCAAGAGCTCTCGTGTTGAGCAGGCTGGATCTGGATCGCCATCTTGGGCCTCAGTTCTAGAGTCTTCACTATCCAGTTAGCCAGAAGTAAATAGGAAGAGTCCCAGCATCTTCCTGAGAGCTACGGCAGCTGGGAGGACCCCAGCGATTTGGGACAGAGCTTTCCCTTCTGGAAGCAGAGCCCCATAGAGATTCAAAAAAAATCATGGTCTAAACAACCATGAGTAAGACTAAGCATAAGAAGCAAAGTAAGAACAGCTCCCAAACCCTAGATTCTTTCTTTGGGGAAAAGAAAGATCACGGGAGAGAGAGGAAGGAGGAGAGCGCGGCCAGAGCGTCCCCACCAGGGGCCTCCAATAATCATGAAGAATGCCTTAAAGCTAGAGATGGGCTGAAGAAGGATTTTGAAAACCAAATAAGGGAAGTGGAAGAAAAATTGGGAAGAGAAATAAGAATGTTGCAGGAAAATCATGAAAAGAGAGTCAGCAGTATGACTGAAGAAATCAACACCCTAAAAAATAGATTAACTCAAATGACAAAAGAGGCCCAAAAAGCAAATGAGGAGAAGAAGGCCTTCAAAAGTCGCCTTTGCCAGATGGAGAAAGAATCTCAAAAGTGCTCT
>CM053586.1:73135609-73162436 GCA_028646515.1 Pseudochirops corinnae | reverse complement strand
CTTTGAAACATTCTTGCTGAAAAAACCAGAACTGAAAAGAAAATTTGACACTCAAATACAAGAAGCATGAGAAGGTAAACATGGAAAAGAAATCATAAGGAACTTATCAAAGCTGAACTATTTACATGCCAACAGGAAAAATAATAAATGTAACTTTTCTCAGTATGAGGATAGGTGAAGGAAATACAAATGTATATATACATATACATACACATGTCTATATAGGAGTGTACATATATGCATATGAATACATATCTGAGTATGTGTATATAAGTGTACATTGAGGGCACAGTATCAATTGAATAGGAAGGGATGATACTTTAAAAGGTGAAATTGTGAGGTGGGAGAGGAATAGAATGAAAGGAGACAAAGAGAGACAGACTGGGGTTAATCATCTCATATAGAAGAGGCAAGGGATAACTGTTACAGTGGAGGGGAAGAACAGGAAGGCAAAAGGGAAAGGGTCAACCTTACTCTCATTGAATTTGGCTTAGGGAAGGAATGACATAAAGTCTAAACTGGGTATCTTGCCACACAGGAGAGTAGGATGGATGGGGATGAGAGGCGGGATGATGGAGGAGAGGGCAGGGTGGCAGGGGAGGGTTGCTGGAAGCACACACTTCTGTAAAGGGACAGGGACAGGTAAGAGAATAGAACAAGGGGAGGGCAGGATAGGAAGGAGAGACATATAATCAATCTCTCACAATACATCCATTGTGGAGATGTTCTGCGTAAGTACATATGTACAACCTGTATTGAATTGCCTGTCTTTCTAGTGGGGGTAGGTGATGAAGGAGGAAGGGAAAGAACCTAGAATTTAAAGTCCTATAATCAAATGTTAAATATATATGTATATGTATACATAATTATAATAATTATTATTAACTACATGCAACTGGGAATTAAGATATACAGGCACTGGGGTAGGGAGATCCATCTTGCCCTACTGGAAAGTCAGAGGAGCAATGGGGGAGGACATAGGAGAGAGCAGAGTGGGGGGAGGGGTTATAAGTGGGATGGCTGTTTTGGGGTGGTGGGTAGGGGAAAAATGGGGAGAAAATTTGTAACTCAAAATCTCGTGGAAATGAATGATGTAAACAAGAAAATAAATAAATTAACCACCCCCCGCCAAATTTGGGGTCAGAAGACCTGAATTCAAATCTTGATGTTGCCTCCGGTTACTTCTGCAACTTCCTCTAATTACTTTTTTTTGAACTTCTCTTCCATTGTGTGAAAAATGAAAGAGTTGGATCAAATGATCCCTCAAGTTTCTTCCAGCTTTGAATCCTATGGTACTATGAATGAACCGAGAGATGTGAACATTTCAAATACTATCTTAATCCTCCTTACTTAAAAAGATCCACCAGTTCTTCCAAGACATTAACCCACATTAACTCTTTCCCCCCCCCAAACAGAATTCTCATTTTCTTGTGGCTTAACCTGTGTGTTTTTGTGTGTGTGTGTCTCCTAACCCTTTTTATTTTCTTTGCCTCCTCACAATAGCTTCCTGTTTCTTCCTCTTTAAATGACTGATGCAAAGCTGTCTGGGTGATGTTTCAGCTTGTTCAGTTCAAGAGGCAATGGAAGAAATTGAACAAACTCAGCAGAAGTGCTTTGGGCACGAAAGGAAATGTTGGATGTAGGAAAAGGGTATTTACTTTGATACTTTTAAATCTCTTCAATGGATAGGCAAAGCTAAGTCTGAAGAGGGATAATTGTTTCATAATACCTCTACATTTTGTCCTGTATAATGCTCCATCAACAATGGATTGAGGACATATGTATGTATGTATATATATATATATATATATATATATATATATATATGTATGTATGTGTATATATATGTATGTATATATATATATATATATATCTCTTATCTGTGCCTTTCAAACTCCAATTTTATTTTTATAAACACAAAATCTGATCTGTAGGAAAAAAACCCAAAAGAATTCAGTGACATCAGGGTTCAGAGGTATTTGGTATGCACATAGAATAGTAATTCATGTAAAAATTATCAGTAAAATAATGAGGGACATTAACCTTTCAAAGAATTGATTCCTTAAAAATTGGACTGTTGGTATACATATTTCAAAACTACAGATTCAAATGCTACCTCCTATTGGAAGTCTTCCCTGATTATCCTGGTCAATGACAACCCAAGCCTTCCAACCTTACATAGCACTTTGTTTTTTGACTTACTAAATAATTATGTCATGTAATTTATTGTGGAACAGCAAGGTGTTCCTGGAATCAAGAAGATCTGAGTTCAAATGTGACTTCAGACCCTTACAAGCTGTGTGACCCTGGGAATTTCACTTAACTTCTGCTTATCTCAATTTTATCATTTGCAAAATGAAGAAAATTATAGTATCTCACTCCCCAGGTTTTTGTGAGGATCAAATGAGATAATATTTAGAAAGTGCTTAGCAAAGCACCCACCAGGTAGTATGTGATACATAAATGTTAGCTATTATTGTTGTTATTACAGCTATCTGTGCTTATGTCTTATCCCCTTACTAAATTATAAGCTTTTTGAGGGCACGTTCTATTTCTTATTGATATTTTCAATCTTTCCCAGAGTTTTAATAGTACTTTTATGTACCATGTGTAATGAATACATTATTATAATAAAAAGTAATATAATATGACAACATATAAAATATGATTTAACAGTATAAAATGAAGACATAACAAAATATGACGTTATATCATGTCATACCATACCATATTATTTTATGTCATATTATGATGCTATATTACTTTATATATATCATGTCAAAAAGGAGAAAGAAGGATTTGGGGGAGGGCAGGTAGAAAAGGGAAGAAAGTAAGATGAGAAAGAAAAAATAGAAACGAATGGGGAAGAGAAAAAAGAGCTGATTTTCTCACCCAGGACTTCCCAATAGCAATGAAATCTGAAGTTTAGTTCCTTTTATTATCTTATAAATATCATTTTATGCTATGTTACAGTATGTATTATATTATGCCTCAATATCTGTGATCTTGCTAAGTTAATTCCTTAGAATCATAGATGTTTTGGAAGCCTTATTCAAGTCTTCCTGGATTTATGTCATTATGAGCCCCAAATATCTCATTATTCCTATGGTAGTCTGGCGGTGACAACTGTATGCCATCTGTATCAGTCGTATTTATTTGAACCAATAGGCCCTTTCTGGTTTTTTTCACTTGTTTGTTGATGGATCCAAATGTTTATTTATTGGGTAAGGGATACATAACAGCAACAATGTGCCATTTCTGTCTCCCTTCCTTTCTTCTTCCCAAGTCCCCAAACTCCTAAACCCTAGGGCATTCAGTGGCAAAAATGTTGGTATTTTTTTATCAACTGGGAAGTGGCTAAGGGACGCTCACAACTATCACTAGTCTGATAATCCCATGGTATTCAATTGGGACAACCTAATGTAAATGTAGGTATGAGCCATTTACACAGAAAGCATAATGGGTCAACATAAATACTTTGATTAGTATCATCACCAGACATTGGCACAGTAGGGACCAGATATTACAATACAAGCTATACTAATGGCAGCTGGAGAACCAAGGAACATAGTATGTAAGTTCTCTGAATGATCCCAGAGATATGAACTGGGGTCAGACACAAAATAATTCAAATATTCAAAATAGTGGCATAGTGCAAATAGAGCTCCATATTGTGTGCTAATAAGACCCTCTGGATTGATGGCTACTCGAGGAATTAAGTCAATATTGTTGCTCAGTCATTTTGGTTGTGTTTGACTTCACAACCCAATTTGGGGTTTTCTTGGTAAAGATAGTGGAATGGTTTGCCATTTCTTTCTCCAACTCATTTTACAGATGAGAAAACTGAGACAAATAGGGTTAAGTGACTTGCCTAGGGTCAAACATCCAGTTTGAGGCCAGGCTTGAACTCGGTTCTTCCTGATTCCAATTCCTGTGCTCTATTTACTGTACTACCTAGCTGTCAATAACACTTAGCTATCTAAATGGACTTTTGCAAACTCCACAAATGCCACATTTCACAGGCTTGGATCCTTTCCCGTACTTCCCCTAACAGACCAGGTTTCCCCCTAGGAGTTCCTTAGGAATTCCAGATCAGATTGATCCATCATCCCATGCAAGTGAGAAATATGAGATGTACTATATTTTAATAAATAATTACAGGAAAGCTACATAAGAAAAACCACCTATCCATCTTAGGACCATTGTTTATGTCATTTTATTGCACTACAGACTTTTGTCTATAAGAATTTTAAACTATCTTACATATTAGTTCTTAGGGTTATGTCCCTTTCTGACTAATTTGTGGTGCTCGGCACTTTCTTACTCCTATCCCTTGTTCCTCAGTATCCTATTCTTTAAAATCAGGCAGGGGAAGTATGTGGTTTCTAAGAGTCTTTATCTAGCTGGAACATTTTATTTTCTCTTATTTATATTTAACAACTACCAACAAACAATAACAGTTCTCTATTTGAGATCACAGACTCATTGAATCTCTGTTGCAAAATAATTGAGAGCCATTTCAAAATGTGATGTTTGGATAGCATGGTCAGTCTTTTCTGTAAATGTTACTATATCATATTTATTGTGAAAGTTAGATTTAGTTCATCAAAGCTATATGTGGTCTAGAAACCGATTTTCATCAGAGATCAGCTAATTTGAAATATCTTGGTTCCAATTTTGGAACCAAGCCACTTACTTTTTAAGGCAGGGGTGGAGGAGAAGGAAGAGCTGTTTTTATTGTTACCACAGAATCATCAAATAGGGAGAAGGCTGTCATTGAGGGTATAATTTTCAATATTAATACATTTGGGGCACTCTATAGAACCTCCATAATATTGCCCTTTAAGATAAGTCATTTGGTAAATGGAAACATTTTACAGAAGTCAAATATTGTTTTACTGAATACTTACTGAAGAAAGTCCAAATTTCTCAGCCTGGCATTCAAAACTCTCCACAAACTGACTCTAACCTACCTTATTCCACTTTATTCTTTCGATGCTCTATACATTGTTGTCAAAGCAGAAAGCATGCTACGTTTTCTTGCTGCTGCGGTACCTTTGTTCATGTGTTAGGAGGGACCTTGCTTCCACAAAGAGATAAACCCCACTGTACTAAGCCCTGGTCAGATTTCATATCAAGTACTATGTTCATTTCTGGGCACCCTTCTTTAAGAAGGACAATGATAAGCTGTACTGGGTTCAGAACAAGGCAAATAAGATGGTGAAGAACCCAGTGTTCATGACATGAGGCTTGTTTGAAGGAGCTGACTGAGTGTGTCATTTGTGTTCAAGTATTGGAAGGGCTGTTGTTTGGAAGGGATATTAGACTTGTTCTTTTTGGCCCCATGCAGCAGAGTCAAGAGTAATGGCTGAAAGTTATAAAGAGTCAGATTTAATGCCAGGGAAAGCTTCCCAATCATTTAAGCTATCTGGAAAGAGAATGGGTTGCCCAAGAAATGGTGGATCTCCATCCTTGGAGGTTAGTAAGCAGAGGCTGGGTGATCAGTTATTGGGGATATTATACCAGGGGTTCCTTCATCTAGCAGATGACTTAAAAAGGTTCTTTCCAACTGTAAAATTCTGTGAGTCCATGACTCTGTGATACTCCCAATACCTAGAATCCTTTCCCCTGATTCCACCTCAGCCTTTTAAATTCCTATTCATCATTCGAACTCCAGCTCAAACATTGTGGTCTCCATGAAGCCTTCTCTGAACTCTCCCATTTGGAAGAGAGCTCTCCCTCCCATCATTTTTCATCATACTTTCCTCATATTTCTCCTATCATATTCTATTTTGTATTTTTCATTATTTTGTGCATATGCCTTATCACTCCCTATTGGATTAAAAACTCCATGAGGGTAGGGACCTTGCCATTAATTTTTATATCTTGCCTAAGATGTGACATTCTTTCACATTGTGGGCACAAAGTGTTAAATGATTGAATGAAGATTATTCCTTGAAGTTCCTCTAGATTTGCAAAGGGGGGAAAACCCATAAAAAAATTCTGTCCTTTTGGCATCTATCCTTGAGTCTCCATTTTTATGTCTCTTTCAAGGGGATACTCACTCATCCAGAGCCAATGTATTGCCAAGCTCCTTGTCGAAATTCTATAATATGCTGCAGTAAGTCTAATATAAGCAAATTTAGTAGCGTGGTTCGTTCAGGCTTTGCTAGTGCACTCTCAGGAGAATGCACAATGAATAGCTACAAGGTCCTGCTCCTGTTCTGAAAGACAATTCTCATCATTAGCTCCCAAGGAAGACACAATGCCTCCTGATACAGAAGTGGTTTTAGGAAGAGAGTCTTCTATATGAGCATGGACTAAAAAAAAAGAAATGTAGGATTTTTTTTTTTGTTTAGAAAGATGAAAACTGAGAGGATATCATCTTTTTCATCACTGACATTTCCACAGCACTTAATGGTTTACAAAATACTACACATGCATTTGTCCTCTCAAAAACCCTATGATGTAATATTATACCAATTTCACAGATAAGAAAGCTGAGGTTCAGAAAGGTTGTGACCTGTTCAGTGTTATGCAACTAGGAAATGACTGAATTTAAAATTTAAATTTAACTGAGCAATTACGTTTCAATGTCTGCTATGTGCAAGGCACTATACTTGGCACTAAGGAGACAGACCAAAAAAAAGATACAGTGTCTGCCTTTCCACTTATATGGGCAATACCTGGGCTCATCACATTTTACCTGGACTATTGCATTAATCTCATAATTGGTCTCCCCATATCTAGCTTCTCCTCTATCCAATCCATCTTGTACCCAGTTGTCAAACTGATACTCCTAAAGTGTATTCCTGATCATGATTTTCCTCTAAATTCAGTTAGTCTTGAATACAAACTCCTTTGTTTGGTATTTAAAGCCATTCACAAACTGACTCTAAAATCTCTTTCCAGATTCATTTAATTTTTCTTCTCCTAAAATACCCCATTCCAGTCAAACTTACTCATTTGTGGTTTCCTGTACACTATCCATCTCCAAGCCTTTGCACAGGCTTTCCACTATACTTTGAATGTTTCTCTTGCCTTTCATCGTATCTCTGCCTTCAGGAAGTCTGTTTTTTTCCTGCAAGGTTCATCTGAAGTTCAAAATATTTTTTCTGACTCCTCTAGTTTTTAATGTTTCTCCCCAAATTAATTTTTTGTGTTTGTACTCATTTGTGTACATGTGCTTCCTCCCTACAAAATAAAAAGAGTGTGAACTCTTGCAGGACAGAGATTTTTATTTCTGACACCTAGCACACCACCTTGTTGGTAGCAGATGCCCTATAAATTCTCATTGAGTTGATTTAAGTTCCATCTACAACAGTAAGATATAAGTAAAGTCTATAAAGTCATTAATTTTCCCCCAGGAAGTTCTACTAGAACTTGGGTGAATGCTATTGGACTTGAAGAATTAGGATAAAGAAAAGAAATGAAATCTTCACCCTGGCTAATTATACTATAGAATTCATTAGTCAGGGAGATTATAAAGACTGGTGATATGAAAATGTTCAGCAAAGGTTTATTTTGGATGATTGATTAATAGCAGATTTAAGTGAAGATGTACACATTTGGGAGGGATTCCTCAGACCTTTTGAGGCTGGTCTTTCTTGGTTCCACTCAGACAATATTGAACTCATGCACCATTGATCTGACTTAGGATTTTTTTGTTTGTTTAAAGTAATTGTCTTGATTCCAAGATCTTCTCTTTGCCCTTACTCATAACTATGCCCTTTTTCCCATAACTAGGGATCACTCCAATATAGGCGTATATTTTAGCTTTTACAAATTGATTTCCATTTATTCAGATGATGCTATATGGCTACAAATTATGGAATCTCATGATCTCAGAATCATTAAATTTCCAAGTCAGTAGGGACTCCTGATTTAGAAATATCTCTATGACACCTTCCGAAAGGGATAGTGCTGTAGTGGGAAAAGTATTGGATTTGGGGTCAGAGGACCTGGATTCAAATTCTGAGTTTGACACATCCTGCCTGAATATCTGGGTAAGTCATTTAACCTTTCCAGACCTCAGTTTCTTCAATGATAAAACATGAGGCAGATGGATTAAGTCCCTTCTGTCTTTAAATCTATCATGTCAAGCTTCTTTTCTTTTCCATGGTCTTCTTAGTGTCTAATAGAGGTAGATTGCAATATCACACTATTCCAGTAGGTTCCACCCTCCCTTTCATAATATAGTCTGGTTTAAGTATCCCTCAAGGCCAAACTTCCAGGTTCAGTAAAGTAAATTAGTGCCCAGCCTTACAGAAAGTTTGAAGTTCAGTATAATGAGCTCCCTTCAAATTACAAGTGCCTGTACTTTGAAATGTAAAAGGTCACCTCTGCTAGAATAGCCTGGGGTCAACTCAGCAAGTATAAAATTCTCTGTGGCAAAGAGGCTTGTCCACAGGAAGGAGCCTCCCAGATGTGGCTTATTCTTTCTGGGGCTCTTAGAAGAGATACAATTATAAAGCTGTTCTTCACTTTAAGCACTATGACCTCGCATAGCCTCTCTCGATGGTCTTTAGTACTTTTGACTTTTTTCCCCACAATCATTAGCTTTAATATGAAGCTCTGGACATTGCTGACTGTGATTACATTCTAGCTGCACCGCTGCTTTGTTCTATGACCTGGGGTGAGACTTAACTATGCCTCAGTTTATCCTAATTAAAGATAATCACATTTGCCACCTTCCTAATGAGGCAACTGTGAGGAATAATATACAGGCTAAAATGGTTTGAGGTCCTCTCATGAAAGATGCTAAGTACAGTATTATTATATGCCTCTTCTAAAGGGAAGAATATAACCTGGACCACACCAACTCAATTTGCTACTACACATATGATTAGTACAGATGATCCCTTCCAGCAGGAGGCAGAGCTCTAGTGTGAGGGAAAAGGAGTATAAATAATTTCTCTGACTAAACAGATTAAATTAAAGACATTTTTCATTCATTACAAAAGAGAGAAAGTCCTCCCTTATTTTATTAATACATTTAAGTAGACCAAGGATTTTTGTCTTTCTTGGTCTCTTTCCCTGGCTCCCACTGGCCCCTGCTGCCTTTTTTATTTGAATTATCTGTTTATTTGATTAAGTTAGGAACCCAAAGGCCATTTTCCATGGAATGCACAATAAATAAATACCCATTATCACAATTATATATTATTAAGTTGATGAAGATAATTTATGAAGAAATGTGATGGTCTCTTTTTTTTTCCATAATCTATTGCACTTTAAAAACAAAATCATAGAATATGGCATATATATGCCTATAAATGCAAATACACACATGCACACACATATGTAGTTAAGGAAGTAAAGAAAACATGATACTTTTTTTAGCTGTCATACTTCCAGGGACTCAAATCTCCTCAGTATTTGGGGAACCTTAAAAAAGTAGTAATCCAATATACTCACATCAGTAATCTCCCCTTTACTCCTCCTTTTTTTGCATACCCCCTCCCCCACTTCATTTATCATTCTTGATGGCTCACATAAGTAAACTGGCCTAAATTTATTTCCAAGTGTTCTTTTCAAAAATTGAGTGTGAAGCAGAATTAATCACACGTGTTAGACCAGAGTCGAAGGAGTTTCTAATATCTACAGGGCATTTGTACCCCTTGGCTTTCCTCTGCTTTTCTGTAGCTTCCCACCATGCTTTTCAATCACCTGTATTTCCTTCCCTCATCTCAAAGGAGCGTGGCATTACATTCCTGCTCTCATAAAAGAGAATGTTGGCCCTTCTTGCTGCTGTTGAAAATGTCTTTTCAATAATATGGCAGCTTAATTTCACTTTCTCCATTGCAAGTCATCATTAGCTCCTTACTGGTTAGCATGTATTCTGTCCTTTTGGGCAGCCAAAAAAAAATAGTTAGGAGTCCAAGGGCAGCTTCAAATACAGGGTACTATTACTAGACTCCAGGAAGTGGCAGGCAGCCCATTTAATTTTCTCCTGTGCTTTATTTTGAAGGTTTAAAGGGTGGTGTGGCAGGGTGGGCAAGGGAGTGGAAGGAGGTGGCAATTTGCTGTTATAAAGACCTGAGAGAACACTGGCATTGGGAAACAGGTTCTGACTTCAGACTTGAAAGTTGAGGCTTTGTTGTTAGGAGAAATTACTGCCTTTTTATGTTCCAACCTGTGCATTACACATGGAGGGGAAAAAATCCAGTCTAATTGCAACCCAGCATCCAGCCTTAACATTCCAGCTCCAAACCCCCACATCATTTCATTCCCCTCCTTGTTACAGAAGGGAACAAACTGAAAACTATAGCCCAGATCTATAATTGTGAAGAAGCTGTTAGATAAATATGTACTTCTTTTGCTATGCTGAACTTTTAAAATTACACAGATGCTGACAGCTAAGGAGAAGGAATAGTATTTATATTGCAAAAGCACGTGGGCGGCCCTGACAAATATTAGTTATATAAGCCTAATGATAGCTGTATTCAAACAAACACAAAGTTGCTTAAAAAGGGATGGGGGCACTTCATAAACTTTTCCAAATGTTTTAGATTTTGATGAAGCAGATTACACATGTAATTTTGCATCTAATGGGCAACCAAAACTAGATTTTCACTAACTTTTGGACAGCATTAGGATGCATGGATTCTAATTCCAGATTGATTATGTCTGAGGGTGTGACCTTCGGCAAATCAGTTAACCTATCCCTTATAAAGGCTGAGTTCAAGTGCTCCTTTTTATACAATGCTTTTTCTATTCCTTGATCTTTGCAACTAGTGTCTCCCTCCCCTCACTGTAAATAATTTGCATCTATATTGCATAAATTTGGTAAATCAGCCTATGATATTTATGTACATATTGTTTTCCCCAAATAAAATTAAACTTCTTGAAGGCAGGGATTATTTCCTTTATGTCTTTGTCTTCCCATTTATGGGCAGCTAGGTGGCACAGTAGATAGAGTACCAGGCCTGGAGTCAGAAAGACTCATCTTTGTGAGTTCAAATCTGTCTTCAGACACTTACTAGCTGTGTGACTCTGGACAAGTCACTTAACTTTGTTTGCCTCAGTTTCCTCACCTGTAAAATGAGCTGGAGAAGGAAATGGCAAACCACTCCAGTATCTTTCACAAGAAAAACCCAAATGACACCACAAAGAGTCAGACATGACTGAAAAATGACTAAACAACATTCCCAGTCGCTAGCATGGTGTCTGGTACATAGTATGTATTTAATAAATGTGTGTTGAATTTAATTTAATCCAATATTGTCTTCCCAAGTTTAATCATTAAAAGGACAGCTACTGGCATCCTTAACAAATGTAACATGATCAGATGGTTAGAGAAATGTAAAATAGTTCGATGTAAGTATCTCTAAACTTCCTTTCAACTCTAACGTATGATTCTAGGAATTTGCCATCCTTCACTTTGACTATCCCTTCCTCATTGTTCTGATATTTCCATAGTCATTCTCAGTTGCGTCCCCCTGGTGGCCTGCAAATGAGGGGCATGTTATCCTCCTCCCTTTTCAGTTCCAAAAATTCTGTTCTTAAGGTGTCTTTAATATATGCATCAATTTTGCATCACTAGTTTTGTGGGGGTCTTTTCGTCTCTTTCAGCAAAATCAGATTGCTGTTCCATTATCCTGAGGACCTTACATGTAGATGGATGGCTTAAAATTGAGCTAAAGAAGAAGAATTTGATGAGGAAAATCTAGCTATGAAACTTCTGAAGATTTTAAAGGGATTTTCCTTCATAAATAATTTCACTAAAGCTCAAATAAAAGAATTTTGGAACTAGAAGGGAACTATGGCCATTTAGTCCAAAGTCTTCATTTTACAGATAAAGTAACAGGGTCATAGAGAAAGAAATGACTTGCCATCTCAGTAAGTGGCAGAATTGCTACTTGAACCCTACTTTTTGCTCTCAAAACCCAACACATTTTCCACTAGTGTTTGCTGCCTCTTGGAGATGGAATGGACCTTAAAAGTCATCTCCTTTAATCTCCTGCCCTGTGAAGGTATCCGCTCCCCCAGTACCCTATACCTAATACATTCTTATCAAACCTTTTATTGACCATTTTCAATTATGTCACTGTATGATTCAAAATGAGGTAGCACTGTGATGCCTACCCACCCCCCCACCGCCCCAAAGCTAATGCAGTCAGCATCATGGAAAGAAGAATAGCTTTTAGAAATAAGGAGGTGACAGTCCCTCTGTCATCTGCCCTGGTCAGACCACCCCTGGAATATATTATTTAGTTCTGGGCACCACAGTTCAAGCACATTGCTCAGCTGAACAGGCTAACCAGAATGGTGAAAGGCCTTGAGATCATTTCCTATGAGTTTTAGGGGATGCTTAACCCAGGAGAAAGACTTAGGAGGAACATGATAGTTATGCTCAAGTGCTAAAATGTTGCCATATAGAAGAGGAATTCTATTTGTTCTCTTAAGCCCTAGAAGACAGATGGGAGAAGACTGGGTGAAAGTTACAAAAAAGAAAAATATAGACTTGATGTCAAGAAACACTTTCTAACATTTAGAATTGTCCATAAGTGGAATCTGTTACCTTGGAAGCTGTTGTTGTTTCCTCCTTTGGAGATCTTCAGACAAAGGTTAGATGCCTACGTGGTGGGTATGTTTCAGTGGGAATTTCTTTTGGGAATATAGGTTGAGCTTTATGGACACTAACGTTTCTTCTGATTTTGAAATTATCTGATTCTCTGAAGGCATTCTCTTCAGGGAAGACTCTAATTGATAGAAATTTTTTCCTTTACATTAAAGAATACTTTGCCCTACTGTAACTTCTACCCATTGAAATTCTGTTCTCTTTATTACATCTGAACATACCAAAAGAAATTCTCTTGCCTATCTTTACTATTTTTTCAGCCCCTTCAGCCCCTTCTGAGGTTTAGCATTCTTGGCAGTAAAGGGAAAATTCAGGATTTTATTTATTTTTTAAATTTCTGAGAAAGAATAGAATTTGTGAGTTTAGAATAGTTGTTAAGTAAGTTCTTGGCAGATTCTAAGTGAAATAGAACTAGAAATGATTGTGGGGCTACATTAGTACGCTGGTGTCAGAGGACAATGGTTATAGACCTTCCATATTGCCATGCCATTTTATTCTTGGATTTTGCTTGACAACAAACTTTTTGGGGGATGCAAAAGTCCAAGAATATCAGATCATCACTGTGGGTTTGGCATATATTAAGCACTTAGTAACTACTTTTTCATTTGTTCATTCATTCATCTTTAATGATTACAAACATTCTTAATTTTGTCAACCTGCAATTCACTATGTATGTTTTGCCAAGCTCTCAGAAGGAAGTTAAAAATCTGACTGTTTTGGGGAAAGAGGAGTTAAATTTTGTGAGACAGCATAACAGATCTTACATTTCTTTGTTATCATCTGTAATACTTATTCTGGTGCTTTCCATATAGCCACTCTTGATATGTGTTAACTAACTGAATCCACAGAATACCAAGGAAGTCTTACATAAAAGAGGAATTAGGGAAGTGAACAAATAGGAGGATGGTGTCTTCTGTCCCTGGATAATGGTTTCATTTTCATTTGGTTTGAAACTTGAAATCATCATAATGGTTTTATTTTTTATAGGATTTAATTGTAGAAAGGGATCTTTGAAATAAATAAAATGCCAAACCAAACACCCGAGGTTTGGAGAAGTTCAATGATTTCCCTAAGGTTACATAAACAACTAGTGATAGATCTGAGCCCAAGACCCTTTTATTCTCTGACATTGACTGTCATAATTGTGAGGAGTCTGTAGGCTTTACCAATTAAATCCAAGACCCTTCAAAAGTGAAAAATCCATGGACAGAGGGGACTAAATTCTTTCAGAGCTTTGCCTCTCTTGTTCCACTTCCCAATGGCCAGGTTCATTTAGCTCCACCTAGATGTGATGACTAATTCAAGAATAGTTGGGAACCAAGTTAGGCTAGAGAGTGGTGTATCTATGTGTGTATGTGTTGGGGAGTGGAGGGAGGGTGGGTAAGGAATAAATAACAGACAAACCTTGAATGTGCCTTCTATTATGTAGTAATAATCATCAGTTTATGTGATGTACTGATGGCATTTAACTTTTCTGTGCCACAAGTAGCCCCTGAGACTTAGGTCTTAGACACATTGTGACCTTCATTGGTGGACAGAGTTCCCTCTGCTAACAAAGTTATAAGGAAAATACTCTAATAGTTATTTTCTTTCTCTTCAATTGTTATCTCATTTATTTTTCTGGTAGCTCCTACCTTATATGAAGTCTGAAATTCTATTCATTTTTTCAAATGAACTCATTTATGAAATATTAGTTTGGAGTTTCAAAATTTGTAGTCAAGACACTTCTTACAATGCATTCATATCCTTTGGTATAGTAGTAGCAGAAGTCAGAGGTGGAAGAAGCTACTCTTCACCACTAGTAAGAGACCAGGCAGAGGGCCACTTTTAATAGTCCCAGTGAAAGGTAATAATGGTCTGAGTTAAAGTGATAACATTGAGGAGGTAAAGGAGGAGTCAGAGCTGAGGAACATTTCACAGGAAAAATTGAGAGGACTTAGCAATTGACATAATGTAAAGGGAGAGAACAGAAACAGAGACAATCCTGAGACTTTGAGTCTGGGTGATTGGGAGAATGGTGATACCATTAAGGAAGGAGGGAGGTGGAGAGGAGGAGCTGATTGGAAATGAGGAAGATGAAAAGCTTAAGCCCTTCGTGTCTCTAGTTATTTTCCATGACTCACAAGTGGAAGATGTTATAACAATATTGCAACAATATTTTCAAACCAAACCTGGCAAAGAAATGTTGCCTCTTGATATAACTGCTGTCTCGTCACACGGCCAATTGTCGCATGTCCATATTTTAGCAAAATGAGCAATTACATGTTCTATAATGGCAGTGGAGCAATAAAATTTATGTCTTGTCATCTTTAACAAGATTAGACATAACCCTTCTCATAAATATCATACTGAATGGAGATTTTTAAGAACATAAGTGTAGTTAAGGATCCTTGAGTTTATCCCTTGTAGTTAATTAAAATCCTCCCCAAGAATTTGCAGATGATATAAGGTAGCTGAACATTTTGCCCAGGGAAGATCTATGTGAATGATTTGTCCCTACCTTGTCCAGCTTCAGCTCTGTATGTGGACCACAACTTCTATGGTATATAGATTTCAAAATCGAGGCAAAGGGAGTGACTCCTATCCCTGCAGCAATGCACACACTGACTCGATAGTGAAAAACATCTGTAACAGCAGCTCCAAATGGTCCATCCACTGCCAGTCTAAAGGCACAAAGTAAAATGCAATTTAATGTTCTGGAACAGAATCAGGAAAATGTGATTTTAAGGATAACTTTTTGAGCCCACTCCCCCCTTCAGGATCTACCTAATGTATAGTTAAGAAGCATAGTTCTGGGATTGGTCAAGGAAGTTCATCACTAGGAACTTCCTAAACTAGTGAAATAGTTCAGGCCCAGTTGAGAAAGGAAAAAAAAAAACAGAAAAAACAAAAGCTATGGGTTTAAGATTGTTCTATTTGGGGAGTTGAAACTTGACTTGAAGATGTATGGGGCTGCTTTCTTGTAGTGACAATGAGGCTGTTGTTATGGGCAGATTCAATTGGTGAAAGGACAGATATTGACTTATTTTGGCACCTCCTGTCTCTCCTATGTGATGGGCTCGCTTTGCAGTCATTGGAAGTTGTGTCCATGGAATCAAGGTTAGAGAAATAAGTCCCTTTTATCTTAAGGGACAAATGAAAAGCAGAAGAACTAAGCTGAGTTGGAAGACCTATCTTGCCCTTTTGGAATGCAATTCCTTTCCTTTCTCACTTGTTTAATCAGAAGATTTAGTGTATACAAACTGAACAGGTATACTGTATGTCATTCAAGTGTAATGGAAACCATTCATTTGGATTTCTTGAACGTACACTATAAAGTCTGTTCTCAGGGAAGTCACTGCACCTCACCTACATCATAGATAACTAGGCCAGCAATATAACATGTTCCATGATAATGGTGTTTTAATCTCTCTATTTTTAACATGTTGCTTATGAGATGCTGCTGAGGAGGAATGATTTATACTCTGACCTCTGTTCCATTAAGCAAATTCTATTCTTAATATACTGCCATATCATTGGGGAAGGATGATAAAAATGACCAACATTTATATAACACTTTAAAGTTTTCAAAGAACTTTATACATGATCCTCACAGCAACCTTGGGAGGTGGGTACTATTATTATGCCCATCTTATAGATGAGGAAACCAAGACCAAGAGAGATTAAATAACTTGCCCAGAGTCACACTATTAAGTGTGTGTGGAAAGATTTAAACTCATATTTTCCCAATTCCAAGTTCATTGCTCTATCCACTGCACAACCTATTTGCCAAAAATGAGCAAACTCAGAACTTTCTTAACTTATATATCATATTTTTATCTTATAGTCTCCTATTGGTAATCATTCAGTCTTTTCTTTACCAGAATCCTGATGATTTGGGGAGATACCAATCTTTGGAAAGCAGCTTTGGAAAGCATCTAGGTAGCATAGTGGACACAGCTATGAATTTGGACTCAGGAAGACTTGTATTTGAATCCAGCCTCTGGCACTTACTAGCTGTCTGGCCCTGATCAAGTTATTTAACATCTCAGTTTCAGTTTTCTCATCTGTAAAATGGGGGTCATAATAACACCTGTTCCACAGGATTGCTATGAGGCTCAAATGAAATAATCTACATAAAGCTTTTTGAAAATCTTAAAGCATTCTATAGATGTTAGTTATTTTGGACACCAGATTTTCTGAGTACTTTCTTCTTGTTTGGTCAGTCCCAAAGGGCAGTACTAAGAGCAACAGGTGTAGTTACTAAGGAAAATATGGTTTAATGTAGGGAAAATAGTCCTGGGTAAATTTCCTCAATGTTATCCTGGATTTACTGAAGTACTCTGATACACAGATTCTGAAAGAAAGAGAGAAGGAGAGCAAGAAAGAAGGAAAGAAAAAAAGAAAGAAAGAGAAAGAAAGGAAGGAAGGAAGAAAACAAGAGATACACCCTCACACTTGAAGAAGACTGTCATTGTAATCTTGCATGCTGAAGATAATACACATTTTAAATTGAAATTTGATTCTAACCTTGGAAGCATCCAGGGATCCTTAAAAGTTGTTGCTTCTGCTCCAAAAACCTTAAACAAAGCTTCTGTCCAATCACCTGCCCTACGTATATGTACACTAAAAAAGTCTTCCTCAGGGGCTGAGGTGAGGGTGAAAGGATGCCACTCCAACTGGGAAATGGAAGGGCACTGCAGAAAGACATACTGTCCAGGCTCCATCTTAAAGTCACGCTTTTTCATATGAAGTTCCAGAACTTCAGAGGGATGAGTTACCACCTAAATTATAACAAGAAAGTGATTGGCCTTTTCATTCAAGTTTAATTACAGGAAAGGAAGAATGAAATGGTTTGTGAAGGCACCCATAAGGCTCTTTGAACTTGTCTTGGCATTCGACATCATCTTAAAAGTTTATGTGGTCAAAAAAAGAAAAATACCAGCTATTTATTTTATTTCTAAGTATGATGCCACATCTATAATGTGGGTAACTCCTAGATGGGTAGTAGTGATATCTACTGGGGATGGAGAACCTGTGGCTTCAAGATCACATGTGGCCTTCTAGATCCTTGGGTGTAGCCTTTTGACTGAGTCCAACTTTTACGGAACAAATTCTTTTATTAAGGGGATTTGTCCGATGAAGTTTGGATTCAGAGAAAGGGCCACACTTGAGAACCTAGATGGCTACATGTGGCCTTGAGGCCCCAGCTTCCCCACCCCTGATAGGCTATGGCTGCATGGCCCACATTTTTAGACCTCCCCAGGGGTGTGCTAAACTGAGTCAAAGAACCTACAGATTAACAAGATTTTCTACTAAACATATATTTTTTATAAAAAATAGAACTTTTTATTACATAGCAATAACAAATACCTCATATCCATATTTACATAAATGACATTCAAACATTTTTTCATGATTAAGTTTTACTTTTAATTATTGGTTTTTAAGTTACTTAATTTTATTAAATAGATTGCACCTTTCAATAACCTATGACTCTTCTCATACTACTCAATCTAACACTGTATTTTCCTCATACTCCAGAAGAAAAGAACTTCCATATTCATTGCAAACATTTTATCAGAGTCAAAAGTCTATGTGGGCTTATAGACAATTGCTGGTTCTGGCTTTGACTTTCAGGGGAATGTGGCATCAAGAATTTTTTTCCAGTTGAATACACAAATATATTTGCCTCCTAGAATACTTGATCTAATCTATAAATATGAAGTCTAATAAGAATAAATATGGAGTAATACACTTGGGTTCAACAAATCAGTTTTCAAAAGTACAAGTTGGAGGACTGGGGCAGCAGGATTATAGGCTATCTGAAAAAGTGAATGCAATCTTAGGCTGCATTAAGAGACATAACATCCAATACTAAAGAGGAGATAATCCCACTGCAATCTGCTGTGATCAGGATACATCTGGAATACCTTACTCATGTCTGAATACTATACATTAGGAAAGACATCAATAGGCTAGGGTGCATCGAAAAGAGGGTAAACAGAATAGTAATGAATCTTGAGATCAAATCTTTTGAGCATCAGTTGAAGGAACTGGGATAATTAGCCTAGAGAGGAGAAAACCTGGAGGAGAGGAATGATACCTATTTTCAAGTATTTAAAAGTTTATCATGTGAAGCAGGAATTAGATTTGTGTCATAATAGAAAAATGCTAACCTTAGAGTCAGAAGAACCTAAGTTCAAACCACAACACTGATATTTAGTACCTGTTTAACCTTGGTCAATATATTTAAAACCTCTGGGTCTGTTTTTCCATTTGTAAAAGAGGAATATGTTAAATAAATGACATGTAAAGTTCTTCAAATCCTAAAACAATATTCCTATGATCCTATGCTTGTCTCCAAAGGATGGAACAAAAAGCAATGGGTGAAAGCTGTGAGGAGGCAATTGTAGACTTTAAATGAGGAAAAAAAAAATTCTAATAAGTATTACCATCCCAAAGTGAAGTGATCTATCTCATAGGGTAGTAGATTCTTCCTCTCTCTATGAGGTCTTCAAACAAAGGCTTAACGACCATTTGAGCATATTATAAAAGGGTGTTTTATACAAATAGGGACTGGATTTCCAGGTTTCCTTCTAATTCTGAGGTTCTGTGATTGTGTGAAAGCCTTTACAAATAGATTTTCCTAGCCTATGAGGAGGAGAAATTTTCTCAATGCATATTTATATTTTCTGAATCTCAGACTAGCTACCTCAGTGTGTGTGTGTGTCAAGTGGTTCTGGAAGTGAATCACAAACATTTGTTCTTGTATAAAAACAATGAAAGTGATGCTTTTGCAAGGTAGGTAAAGGTGGGAGCAGTTGACAGGTCCAGGTGAAAAAGGTCACCAGAGTAGTAAGTATATCTAGCTATTTTTCAGAAAGAGAAGTTGAAGTGAAAAGAAACATGGTGGAATCCCTATTGCTGCCTCATAAACCATTGGCAGAATTCTGTAAACTGGTCTGATCACTAGACCTACCTTCTCTACTATAAAATTAGTCACACTAAAAGATGCTCAGGATGCAAGCAATTATTAGAACAGAAGATGAGCCTCTAAATTATAGACAGCTCTGCAATAAAAATGGCAAATTAAAACTTGGGCTAATAAAAAATTTTCATCTACACTCTGGCTTTTATTCCTACATAAAGCTGCATACATACCTTAGTAATGACAACTTTCTGTTGAAATCGCCAGAACCTAATTATCCTTTCACACATATACAAGACCATAGGGCCTAAAACCCATTTCCAAGCCTGTAGAGAATAAAATAAAGAAAAAAAGGAACTGAAAATATGATCTCAATATTTTTACTTTGGACCAAACCAATATATGACATGATGGGATTAGGATGTTTCCCTTGTAACTCTTGCTGATTATCTAAGAACTAATATCCTTTTACTAAATGCTAAACTATCCAATTAATCTCCGAAGTTCATGGGACGTGCTTATTTAAGGGATTAAACCCTTTGGTATTCCTTTTTATGCTTACTTGATCAATTATATCTTTATATTAATTAGAAAAAAATTAAATTTTAAAAAAGAAAAGAACGTTGAGAGCCTATTTTGATTGAGAGAGGATCATAAATGCTTCCAATTCCACCAAGTTCAAGGTTTGCAAAGCAACATTAATTAACTTACAACTTGATAACATACTACTAATCAATAACTTTGGCCTGTGCTGCCTTGTGAGTTAGGGATTTACATACCCACATACCACTTCACGGAATGTTAAGAATCAGGTTCATTATATAGTACACTAGTGGCGGGTTTACCAAGTCAACAGAAAAGAATGACTATCAGGAAAACTCGAAACTATGGTCAATGCCAAATTTACTTATATGAATATAAAAATGTTTGGACAATTCCTATATTCCAGTTTCTACTAAGACCCTTGAGGACAGAGACTTTTTTCTTACTATCTTTGTATTTCTCATAACCCCTATAGTAAAGAATAAATACATATTTGCTGGATAAATGATTGAATGGACTAACCAAATGCTGTTCTCTTTTACATATTGAGCATATTGGTAGTTATAGGGAAAGTATAAGATATGCTCCTTGCTTTCAAGAAGCTTAGAATCTCCAGCCACCACTGGAAATTTTAATTTACAAACATTTATTAAATGCCTACATTATACTAATAGGGCAGTTAGGTGGTACAGTAGATACGGTATCTGACTTGGAGTTAGGAAGACTCATCTCCCTGAGTTCAAATTTGGCCTCAGATGCTTATTAGCTGTATGACCCTAGTCACTTAACTATGTTTGCCTCACTTTCCTCATCTATAAAATAAACTGGAGAAGAAAATGGCAAACCATTCCATTATCTTTACCAAGAGAACCCCAAATGGAGTCATGAAGAATTGGACACAACTGAAAATGACTGAACAACAACATTCGGCTAGTACTTGTGCATATAAAGACAAAAACAAAACAGTCCCCACCTTCAGGGAGTTCCTGAGGGAAGACAACATGTATATGGATAAGTAAATATGAAATATGTACAAAGCAATAGAAAATAAAGTTAAGTGGTAAGAACTTTTAAGAGTTGGTAAGGAAATTCTCATGTAGTGGAAAGAACACTGGACATGGTATTGAATAACCTGAGTTTCTATCCTGGCATTGTCTGTGTGACTATGGGGAAGTCAATGAACCTGCTTGGACTTCAGGTTACTCATCTGGAAAATGAAGGTATTGTCATAGATGGGCTCTGAGGTCTCTTCCAACACAAAATCTATGACCCCATGATCCTACTTTACCTTTCTTTGCTTGTGCAAGTCTACCCTCTGCAAATTTCCAAAAGAAACATTATTGTTAATCTAAACTCTATTCACCACGTTGACTACTTTTGTCCTGGCACCTTTAACACCACCTTTTGGACAAGGTCTGTGTCTTACACTGCTTTTGCAATTCCATAACACTGAGTTGAGTGTTAGTCACATAATAGAAACTCAATAAATACTTTTTGATTGATTGCTTTACTTTTCCAATCTTCTATAACTCTCTCTTTCAGGTTCTTGACCTCTCTCTTCCAATTACTTTGAGTAAAGCCCTTCTGTTTTACTTTTGCTATAGCTAAGTTTTTCTTCTTGCAGTTCTTTTTGTCTCTTTTGTTTGCCTCTGGGTCTATTCTCCTCTCAAAAGTCAACATTCATCAAATGCCTTACCTTGCTGCATGAAGTCTCTTCTAAAATTCAGCACTAATCTTATAAATCTTATCCATCCAAAGGTTTGTTTTATACTGACAATATGAAGCACATTTAAACCAACCATTCCCACCTCAGGAAGGCTTAGCAAATGTATCAAACCAGATAAGAAATGGACCATTGTCCTATAAGTTTTGGGGAGATCTTGAATTGATGGTACAGAAAAGGAGAACAATTATGTCAGGAGGCATGGACAAGAAGGGGGTGGGGTAGAAAGGAAAAGAAGAGGCAAGGGAACAAAATGGCAATTCTCCTAACCCTACATAAATCTGGGGAGTCTCTGGAGAAGTAGATTGGACAGAAATCATAAACAGAATTTTTTTGTATGTGAGCAAACATACTGATGATTTAAATTGTCTTGTTATTTGAAGTTTTGGGCATGGCATATTTTCCTCATGTCTAAATATCTGGTCTTTAATTTTTCTTTGTCTTCTTGGTGATTAATATTCATTTGGGATATTTTTGGACCAAATTATCCATATAATCATCAACTTTTTACTTAAATTTTGAACTTCTTGAGAGCAGGAACTTTTTCTTATTTTTTGTTATATCTCTGAATCCCATTATATTATAGAAAAGACCTTAGACATTATCTAATCCTCATTTTACTCTCTTTTATAAAATGGGTTAGCTAAAGGTTTCTCAATATTACTAATCTTTTCAAAGAACTAACTTTTAGTTTTCATCATTTCTATAGGCTATTTTCCATCTTCCTCTATTTTGTCCTCTAATTTTCAAGATTTCCCCTTTCGTGTTAATTTTAACATTGTTTATTTGATTAAATGATTATAAATTTACATTTGGAGGGACCTTAGGCACAGAGAGATTAAGTGATGCCCACCTAGGATCACACAACTTATAAGCACTTTCAATTTCAGTTCCCTGTCCATTGTGACATTTTCCTCTTGCTGGATTTTTAGTTCTTTTAAAAAATTCACACCCTGGCCAATAATCCTCTCTTTGTCTATTTTATCAATATATAATTTATGTTAATAATAATTTTATTTTCAAATATATTTCTTCTTATGGGACTGTTTTACCTATACCTCCTGCCCCTAAATTTGCTATGTTATTTCACCATTATCCACTTTCATATAGTTGCTATTTCTAAGATTTGTTTTTTTTTTTTACCTACTCATCATTTAGGATGTCATTATTAAGTCTCCCTTAAATTTGTCTCTTTTCCTTGTGTTTCATGTATTTGTTAATATTTTATTACGTTATAGTCTATTTATGTACGATCATGTGCAGTTTTATTTTTATAAAAGTACCAGTTTATGATGAGAAATATGTATGTTCTTTAAAGTTCCCATTCAGAAGATGCCATAAATCTTTTAAATCTAACTTTTCTAACAACACTTTCAGCTCTACATTTTTCTTTAACAAAACAGACTTTTTGTTATATTTTTCTGGTTCTGGGAGAGGCATTAAATTCTTGATAATCAAATAAATTAGATCAACAATTATTGTGTTATATGCTTTCTATGTCTATTTGCAATTCAGTTAACTTTTCCTTTACAAATTTAGATGCTATGTCATTTGATTCATATCCTTTTTTAAAGCATGATATTGTTTTAACGTCCATTGAATCCGTAAGTACAATATAGTATCCTTTATCTCTCTCAATATTACGTGTTTTTAATTTTTGCTTTGTGTTCACAAGGATGAAATTCTTGCTTATTTGGAATTAGCTGATGTGCAGGAAATTTTATTCCAAACTTTCGTTTTCATTTCACATGGATCTTTGTCTTTTAGAAATGTTTTGTTCATGTAGCAAGTTGTTGAATTTTTAAATTTTCTTGTAATTTCTGCCATTCCATTTCAATTTTATTGGATTGCTTAATCTATTTACATTTCAGGTTACACACCAGTTAGGTTTATGCTTTTCTTCATTTATTTCTTCTAAACTGATTTTTAACCCCCTCCTTCTTGAAGGCAGCACTCTGTCTCTGTAATTAACTTTGCTTATATCATTTTGATGTGAGTATATTCCCACAGGCTCTCCTCTCTTCCCATGGAACTGTCCTTGAATTTACTTAAATTATTAATTTCTTTTTGTTTTATTTATTAATTAATTCATCATCCTCCCTTCTATTTTGACTCTTCCCTTTCTCCACTCAGAAAAGTATCTGGTTCAAAATCTTTTCCTTACCCTGACAACCTTAGCTTATATGACATTATTTTGTGGCACTCTTTTCCAAGAAGTTTTCATTTACTTTGTACTCTGTTTTATATTTATTTCCCTTTAGACAACAGTGAATTAGATGATCTCATTTATGTTGTGTTATGCTTTCACTTGTTCCTTTTATATTCTCTTTAAATATCTCATGAAGTATCTCCTGGTGTATTAGATTTCCTCCTCTATGCCATTTCTGTGTTAATGTGTTTTTAGATCTTACCATATTCTCTCTTTCCCTTATGTAGGTATATGTTTTTGTACTCATTCACTTATTTCATATTTCTTTTTTTTTGTGGGGCCTTTCTTTTGCTATGCTTCATTTGTTAGAAATATCAGTTCAGGAATAAAGCATTGTTTCATGGAGGGTATCACTATATCGGAAGTTATAATGACTAGTTCTACGCCATACCCTTTTAATGATCTCTCAGTGCTCTGAGGACCAAGTTACCCTATATTTGATTCTGTCACCCTAGTTGCCAAATGTTCCTAGTGGCCCACAAATCCCTTCTCCTGGTTTTGGGAATCCCCTACTCAAAGGAAGTAGTTGTCTGCTGTGCTCATTTCCTTCCAGATGAAATCCACTATTAGGGCATTGTCTCTTATCATTACTCTCATAGTTATCTGCTTTGATGGCATAATTTCCCTTGCTACATTGAAAGTCACCTTCCAATGTCCAACATCTTTATAATAACCTAGACACTTTTCCCATTACTTTTATTCTACTTTTCCCTAATTCCACATTCTCATTGATAAATTTAAAAAAATTATCATTTCATTTCCTTTTTACTCAGCACTGGGATCAATTTTTGCTCCTTTCTGTCTTGTCTTCTCTCTTTCTATTTTAATGATACCTCACTGTGTCATCCCTATCATAAAAGATATTGTTTTGCTTATAAGGGAGCGTGAGATTTAGTCCACAAAAAAATCATTCCACTCTTACTCTTCCCTTTCCTTGACTCATACTGTGTAGTAACTAGATGCTTTTTGTCCTTTGATAATGCCCCCTCCCTTTGCCCCTTAATGCAATTCCTTTTTTTAAAGCAATAGCCTCTAAATACGAGAGATGATTTCATTGCTTATATTTATTTATCTTTGTGTATCTATTGTTTGGAGTTTGTGAAAACTTGAAAGCCTGCTCCTATCTTTTGGGGGACAGGGGCAACTCAAATGGTTCTTTTTTGGGGGTCTATCTTTTTCATTAATTATTAGACTCAGTTTGACAAGTTATGTTATTTCAGATTGTATCTCAAATTCATTTGTTTTTTAAAAAAATATTATTCCATTTCATTCTCTTATTTATTGTAGCTTTAGAATAAGGCTAAGCTATTTGTTATGCTAATAATGCTAAGCTGCTGATGTTCCTTCATAGCTGAAAGTCTGATCATTTGCAAAATGTGCTCTTTGGTGCTAAGATTCTAAAATTAAACCACAAAATGTCTTGCAGTTTCAAGGGTTAATCCATGGAATAAATAAGTACTTATTTAAAAATTACAGTTTTCTTGTATTATTTCTTCTGATATAAGATTTTAAAATTTATCATGCTCACTTCGGTACTCATGGTTTGTAATTTATCTTTGTGTATCATTTGTTCAAGGTCAGTCACTTTGGCATGAGTAAAATTCCTGTGTTCTTGCAAAGTTTTTCCTTCTCTTCTGAAAATTTTTCTTTCATTTCTATATTTTTGAATTCCAGATTTGCCACTTTCTCTGTCAAATCTTTGAATTCTCCATTATGTCTTCTAACTTCTCTATTGAATTTTTTATTTGTTTTTAAGAACTTTGGTGTCTAACATAATTTCCATCCTAAAATTGTTTAAAAGATTTATTTCTCTTTTGTGTTTTTTGCTATTGTTCCATAATTTCTGGGGAATTAAGAGAATTCCTTTTGTATTGAGGATCTGAGGTTAATTTTCTTTTGTAGTATAATATTTGTTCAGTATGTTATGACCTTCTTTTGAATTTTTACCCATTTTTCCTTCTCTCTGTGTAGGTCTTATTGTTGTTTTATCTGATTGGTAACTTAGTTTATACTCAATCCTTCACATCTGGACTTTTTATCTTTTGGCTTTTTAACACACACACACACACATACACACACAGATACACACACATGCGCATTTGCAGTAGTTTGTCTATAGTTTCCCTTCTAATCTTTTGTACCTAAAAGGGAGAATTATTTGGAAACCTGACCTATATAAACTCCATTAGAAGAGGACTGATTAGCCATTCCCCAATTGATGGGCATCCTCTTAATTTCCAGTTTTTTGCCACCACAAAGAGAGCTGCAGTAAATATTTTTGTACATATGGGTCTTCCTCCCACTTCTATGATCTCTTTGGGATACAACCCCAGAAGTGGTATTACTGGGTCAAAGGGTATGCAATTATTTATAGCCTTTTTGGCATAGTTCCAGATTGCTCTCTAGAATGGTTGTATCAGTTCATAGCTCCATCAACAATACACTAGTGTTCCAATTTTTTCACGTCTTCTCCAACATTTGTCATTTTCCTGTTTTGTCATCTTAGCCAATCTGACTGGTGAGATGTGGTACCTCAAAGATGTTTTGATTTGCATTTCTCAAATCAATAGTGATTTAGAGCATTTTTTCATATGCTTATAGAAATATTTAATTTCTACATCTGAAAATTGCCTGTTCATATCCTTTGCCCATTTATCAATTGGAGAATGACTTGTATTCTTATAGATTTTACTTAATTCCCTGTATATTTTAGAAATGAGGCCTTTATCAGAGACATTGGTTGTAAAAATTCTTCCCCAATTTCCCACTTTCCTCTTAATCTTTGTTACATTGGCTTTGTTTGTACAGAAACTTTTCAATTTAATGTAATCAAGATTATCCATTTTGCATTTTATAATG
>CM053586.1:73048557-73135109 GCA_028646515.1 Pseudochirops corinnae | reverse complement strand
GAAGAGAAATGCTCCACTGTGGAATAGTGTTTTAACAGCTTTCATATAGTATCTAAAACTTTGCAAAGGTCTTTACATAAATTACTACATTTGAATCTGAGAGAAAAACTGAGGTAGAGACACTATAGGTATTACTATCCCCATTTTACAGGTGGGGAACCTAAGGTAGAGAAAGGTTAAATGACTTTTCCATGGTCATATAGCTAGTAAGTGCTGGAGGTAGGACTTGAAGCTAAATCTTTCTGACTCCCAAGTCAGAAAGCATTTGACCTACTTTATGATTTTCTAGTAAAGGACTCCTAAAAAAATTAGGGGTAGTGGGTGTTACACACCTGCAATCCCTGATACTGAGGAGACTGAGGCTAGTGGATGGATCACTGGAGCTTGGGAGATCTAAGTTGAAGTAGGGCTAAAGCTGATCCAGTGTCCATACCAAACCTGGCACCAGTATGGTGAGTCCCCAGAAGCAAAAGGTGACCAGGCTGCCTAAGAAGGGGCGAATCAGCCTAGATTAGAAATAGATTAGGTCAAAGTTTCTGTGCCAATCAGTGGTTGAATTGAGTCTGTGAGTGACTGGGATACTTCAGTTCATGTATAGGATAGGAAAACCAAGTTGCAAAAAAAAGAAAAAAGAAAAAGAAAAGAATTGATAGAGAAAAGAAAGTTTTCTTTTTTTTAGTTCACCCACATCCTTCAGGTGAACTTGTTAACTAAATCAGGTTCAAGTCAATTCTTATGTCTGATTTAAGGTAACTGGCTACCTTTTTATCAATGGGTCCTCCTTTCTTCTGCAAGTTTATTTAACTTTTTCCTTCTCTTTTTTTTTTACTGATGAAGGGACTTTGAGGGAAGAGGTCAGAAGAAGGGCAAGCCAAGGTAATTTTAGTTCTTCAAAGGCCACTGCGTGGCCTAGAGTGTGACAAGGTCACAATGGATCATCTATGAAGCTTCCTTCATATCACATTAAAAGATCTGACGTAGGTACTTGAAGTGAGCCTTACCAGTTGGGGTTATTATTATTAATTCAAATATAGATTGACCTTTGGCCAGTTGTTCCCAAGCCCAGTTTCAGAGCCCATTCTCAAGTTTTGCTCACCTATAATCTGATGGATGGAGAGTTAGAGCAGGTCATATTGGTGTTTCTCCTTTATTTCAATAAAACTATATTGTAGTATGCTGAGGGAAACACTAATACGAGAAACTGAGAAATTCTGACCCTACACAAACTCATTATCCTGGTGGTTTCTTGGGTCATCCAGACTTTTTGCACCTTATAGGATATGAAAACAGAGAGCAACTGGATATCCATAGAAACCATCTGGACATCGTGAATCATCCTGCCTGGACAGCTTTGTGGAGGTTATCTAGTCTGGATAATATTTTCAGTTAGGTAAGTAGTTATATTTAATTCTCCAATTTCAAAAAGGGTGATTCACAGAATGACTAATTTAAGAAGTCAGTTATTCTGTCAACAAGCATTTATTAGCAGGTCACTATATGAGTGACAACATTCTTGATCTTAGAAAGATCTGTAAAACTTTAACAAGTTCAAGAGATGCAGTTAATGGTAGATAGCAATGGCCATGGGCCCAAGTCCAGCTTCTGATTACTATTGGCTATGTGATCCTGGACAAGTCACTTAATATCACAAAGCTCCTGGCAACTCTCTGCAGTTATACATTGCAGAGCTGGACTGATCTACATTGCTAGAGAGAGATTTGTTCACTGCATCTTCCCTACAGCAATGACTTAAAAGTCAAACAAACAATGAAACAAATAAACAAACCCCAAAACCCTCACCTAAATAAGGTCAAGTGAATCTGCTTTTACTAGATCTTCCATTTGGAATTTGTAAGTGACTTCAGTTATGCCCATTTAACTCTATATACTTAAAACCCCCGCAATCAAGTGAAGTTGTTGTGGTTGATTGTTTCGAGTCCAACTCTTTGTGATGCATTTGGGGTTTTCTTGGAAAAGATATTGGATTGGTTTGCTATTTCCTTCTCCCCTAATTTTTACAGATGAGGAAACTAACCCAGGGTTTCAAAGCTAATAAGTATATCAGGTCAAATTTGAACTCAGGAAGATGTCTTCCTAACTCCAGTCCCAGTACTCTATCCACTGTGCCACCTAGCTACCCATTAAGAGAAGTCCCTATACCCAAATAAGTCTCTAAACAAGGTAAATATTGCATTTTTCAATTTACAAATTTATCCACATAAAAAAATTCCAAGTGATCCACTACAAACTTAGATTTTCTTGTGTTTACATGGTGCAGAAACACATTGGTGGGGTTAAGGTGAGGGCAGATTCTTTATAGGAGTGACCGTGGAAAGGGTTACTACTCTAGTAGGGAACCTGGTAAGAGTCTCAAAAACACTATAAGGTAACATCATTAACAACAGCCCTCATGAAAGGAGGGGCAGTAGACCCCCAGGGGAAAGGTTAGTTCCTCTGACAGAAGATAGCCATGAGACCTTGACATTCCCAAAGAGACAAGCTAGTTTGCACTCAGTAAACTACCCAGAGGCCCAGCTAGAACTGCCCTGAACAGGAGAAGTGTCATTAAATTGAAATGCATGGAGGGAATTAAACTGAGGATAATGGGAAGCATACTAGACTTTGAAGCAGCAGGCCTGGCTTCTTCATCCTGGCTTTAACACGTACTAGCTTTGTTACGTAACCTTCAGCAAATCACTTAATAGCTCTGGGTTTCTTTCCACTGTGGTAAAATGAAGGGTTAGATTAGATCAACAGTTTCCAACTTTTTGTTCCATGAACCTCTTTCAACAACAAAAAAAATGCATTGTGAACCTCCAGGGTAATTTGATATAATACTCCTAATATTTTCTATAATACTTACTGATTAAGGCAACACTACCGAATTTTTAGCAAGAACCCCTTTGACCATCATGGAGAACCCCTTGAGGGATTTGCAAACCAATAAACGAGAACCACTTGATTACTACATAGTTACAGCTCACGTTTGTATCATGCTTTGGAACGTCCAAATTCAGTTCAGTTCAATTCAATTGATTAACTTCTGTCTTTGCATTCCCAGTGCCTAGCGTAGTGCCTGACACATAGTAGACACTAAATGAATGCTGATCGATTGATTTAATTAAAAAATGAAAAATGCCTATAAAATGCAAGACATTGTGGTCTCAAAGACAGAAAAGAAACAGGCCTCCCATTCAAGGACCTTCCATTCTACTGGGAGGATGTAATCTAGACAGATTTCAGCAAATAAACCCTCCATATAAATAATGCAAAGACATTTTAAGCTGGAGAAAGCACTAAGTAGGAGGGAAGGGAATTGGGCAACACTTTGTGGGTGAAGTGGCACCTAAGCTATGTCTTGGCAGAAACTAAAGCTCCTAGGAGCAGGTGGAGTGCATTCCAGACCTGAGATTAGCTACCCAAATTCAAGAAGGTACCAAGACAGAATATCATGAATGTGCATCCCTCACATTAAACGTAGGTTTCTTGAAGGTAGGGGCTGTTTTTGTCTTGTTTCTTTTTCTTGTAGTCCAAGAATTTACCACAGTACCTGGCACATGGTAAGCATTTATTGATGCTTGTTGTCTCACTGAATGGAGCACAGACAGGAGGTCAGTTTGACAGAACATAGAGTTAGTGTAGGCAGTATAGTACATGTAGTGATTGACAGAGGTGGGATTTGAACCCAGGTCCTCTGCATCCTAATCTCATCCCATTTACATGCACTATGCTGCTTCTTAAAGGCAGTGGCAGCAGCTACAATGACAGCATCAGCAGCAATGGCAATGGCCATGGTGATGGCAATGAGTCTGGCCCTCTTCTAAAGCAGTAGAACTGATCTGACATATATTGGGAAGCAGATGGAAGATGGCAAGATGGCATATGACTGTCTGATGTTCCTTCTCCAATAGTTTCCCCCAGTGTATTTCATAGTGCTGGTTGCCACCTTATTAGTGATTATCTTCCTTAGACACACATTCCAAACTGGCCCATGTTGTTCCCGTGTTGCCTATCACTTAGCTGATGCTTGGAACCACAAGCCTTGGAAGACTTAATCAATCACAGGGTCTGGGAGGCAAGTGTAAGGGGAGGGAATCTCCCATGCTTGAACCTAGCTTGTGTATGGGCTGCTCATGGGCCAAGTAAAATTTGCCTGGAACCATAAAATGTTTGACTCCATGTGCCACATTGTGCTGAAGACTGCCAACTTTAGTTTGAAATGCTTTGTTCAAACTGATAATTCATAATAGGGAATCACAATTCTTTTAAGAAAATGTGGTAGGTACTTGAATTCACTTTGACTACTTATTGACCAAATCTGTAATCTTAGGCAAGTCACAATCTATCCAAATTTCTTTTCCCCCCACCTGCAAAATTGAGTGGAGTATCTATGTATGATCTTGTGCAAAATTAGTTATGAAATATAATTCACCAATAGACTGCTAAAGGAACATTTTTTCTCAGCAGTGTGCCATCAATATTACGTCATGGAAGCAAGAGTGAAGTATAGACAAAAAAGAGGCCTTCAAGATTGCTTTCTCAAAATCTTCCCTTTCACAGATGGTGAAAATGAGGTCCAGAGAAACCAAGTGAATTTTCTAAGATTGTACAGTGGCAGAGTCATGGCTACACTCCACCTGTGTGCCATGAATCTGTCAGGATGACTACCAAGGTATTTGGGATGCACAAAGTTTTAATATTTTATAATCCATGCATAGAATTTGACTTACCCTGTTCCATGAATAACTAAGACACTGAAGAAGATGATAAACATGTGATGTGTATACCAGAATAACTCATATGAGGCCTGTCTAATAGCCTCAGTTGATGAGGTCATGATCAAAATCAAAACCACGGAGATCACCAGTCCAGTTACACCAGCTATTGTGGTTAGGAATTCAGTAATTAAGTTCTGAAAGAAATGCATCTCAGTTAGTACATGTTTTAAAGGTACTTTTCCTAGTTAAGATTGGAAAGTAAGAAAGTAAGATATTTTGCGAAAGAAGGAAAAGAAGAAAGAAAAAAGGAAAGAAAGGAAGGAAGAAACAAAGCAAAGAAGGAAGAAAAGAAGAAAGGAAGAAATACTCAATAAGCATTGTCAAGCACCTATTTGTGTACAAGGTGCCAGGGATACAAGGATAAGCACCACATTCCTTGTCTTCAAAGAATTTATAGCTTAGTAGGGGGCTGAGCCATGTATCTAAATAAGTATAATATGTTATAGAATGTGATGAATGAATAGGAGAATTCAAATAGATTGGTATGAGAAATTCAAGTTTTTGTTATTTCTTTTCCCCCACCATTCTTTATATTCCCAACACTTAGAACAGGGCCTGGCACATAGTAAATACATAATACATGCTAGTTTACTGACAGACTGGCTAGCTGAGGTACCATTTTTAGCCTAGGGAGTCAGAGAAGCAGTTCCCTTCTACTCAACAGCAAGAGAGACCAACTATGACTGTCAGGTCAAATCACCTTGTCTGGTTTTGCAAGGCCTGAGAGCTAAGACTCGTTTTTAAATTTTAAAAATACAATAAAACTTTATTAAAAAATGTTAGAAAACCATTATTTGCTCCCAGGCTTTACAACAACTGTATTTGACCCATAGTTTGTCAATCCCTGCTCTAGAGGAAGGTTTCAGTTCTAATCAGCTAATATAAGTTTGTAAAACTTTAGTTTGTTGCAAGACAGCCTGAAATTTACCATGTTTTAAAGTGAATGCTTTATTCAAGAATAGCATAAAATAATAGCATAAGCAAGAAAAAAAGGAATGTTGAAACCAGAGTAAGCTGTTTTTAAACATTCTTAAGCATCTTAGAAAAAGTATCATTATTATTAATTATTATGATCATGATCAACATTATTCCCATTTTATAGATGAGGGAACCAAAGCTGAAAGGCCTTACCTGATTTACTCAGGCTCACACAACTAGTGGGGATTGGAGCCAGGACCCAAACTCAGAATTTTTTCTGATGGAAGTTGGGGTGGGGGGTAGGCAGAGAGCACTGTAGGAGACTTGTCCCTGACTTCTTAAAAGTGATTACTTAGTGGAAGACCCATGTCTTCTGGCTTCATATCCAGGACACTTTTAAAATACTTCTGTGCTCCCAGGAGAAAGGTAGCTTGCACAATGTGTATGTGGAGATTATTGACAATTTGGGTGATTACATTTTTATCATCCTCTTCCTTCAATAATCAGCCTCTCTGTGCAGTCACAATTACTTTTAATGGTAACACTGGCCATAAAATTAGCTCATTTCCCCAATATCAGATCTACACGACCAGCAATTCAAATGTATGCCAAAATATGAGGCCTATCAGAATGGGTCAAGAAAACAATTTGCAAATTGAAAATGAAGACATATAATTTATATTCCATGAATTTGGAAGATACTTTATAGTTATGAGTCTGACACAAGGTGAAAAAAAAAAGTTCTCTTATGCAAGGTTTTAAAATGTAAAATATTACATTTTAACAGGTTTATTGCATTTTGTACTAGACCTAATCTACTCTCCCTTCCCCCAATAAACTAATTAAGTGCTATTCCTTACTTTTTTCCTTGCTGTGTACCCTCTCAGCAGTTTATGGTAAAGAAAAAAATTCACATTTTTAGCTGAAATTGATGTTAGCATTTGGCAGACCCTCTGCCTTGCTCTCTTTTATTAAAAGGTTTTGAAATATAGTTTTCTTGACAGAGAGATCAAAAGAGGAAGATTTCTCAGATGAGAAAAATGGACAAACACTGAGGGGAACTCACTGTGTCATATTTCCTGATTGGGTTCAGGTAGCTTTCATTTGGGTTGTTGCCAAGGTAAGAAAGCTTGTTTGGCAGCTCCCCAGCCTCTTTGGATTGGCCAATGTGATAGCGCTCCATGTTGACCACATGTGCCACAATGTGGATAGCTAAAGGAAAAGAGGACAAATGTATGGGTATTCACATAAACTCCCTTGGATCCTTGCTAAGGCCCCTATGGAATGCCTCTCTAGAATTAAGTCTACCATTTTGGTTTTCTAGCCTGATGAAAGAGGAGTGTTCACCATTCTCTGGAGGTATTGTAAAGTTCTCTACATAAATCTTAAGTCACAAAATTAAGAAGCAAAATTAATCTTCATTCATTTTTATTTAAAATGCTAGTAGAAAAATATATTTCATATAGTACTTTGCAGGGATGATGGTGAGCGAGCATCATGAAATCATGCAATTAGTAGGAGGCATAGCTAGCTGAAACTGTACCAGGGGCAACTTTCACTGGATATGGGGTAAGATGGTGTGATGGTAAGGAGGTAAGTCTCTCCCCTACAGCCCTCATCCCCCCTTCATTCATACAGGAAGGTGGAGCATAGTGGCTCAGAGAATAGTTCTGAAGGTGCACTTGGTTCAGAAGGAGGCAGGATTCTCTCCCTCCTCCCTCATTGGGTCAATAGGATCATCAGATTATTTATCAATGTAAGGCTAGAAGGGACCATTAAAGGTCTTCTAGCCTAATACCAAGAAGGCAGCTAGCTAGCACAGGCCAAGAAGGAGTCAGGAAGACTCATATTTGTGACTTCAAATCATAGCCTCAGACACTGACTATCTATGTGACGCCTGGCAAGTCACTTAACCCAACAGCTTCTTCATCTGTAAAATGAGCTGGAGAACGAAATGGCAAACCACTCTAGCATCTTTGCCAAGAAAACTCCAAATGGGGTCATGAAGAATCAGACATGACTGAACAAAGCCTAAAACTCTCATTTTACAAATGAGGTAACTAAAGTGCCAAAAGATAAAGAGATTTAGCAAAGATCACACAGGGAGTGTCACATGGGGAGTAAACCCAAGGTCACATAGGAACTAAGTGATGGAATTTGGATATATGAACCCCACCTTGTTTGATTCTAAATTCAGAATTCTTCCTATCAATATTACTCATACCTGAAAGTTTGGGGGTGGGTGGTAAGTGGGAGGAGGCAGCCGTTGGAGAATGGTTCCAAGGTAACAGGACTTTTCTACTACATCCAACTGAGGTAAAGTATATTAGGTGTCCAAGCAAAGTATATATGGGTCCAAGTGGAGTGAGCATTAGGTTAACTCATCTATCTCTTCTTTTTGGTTTTTGTTCTGGTTCAAATTTGTATGTATGTTAAATTGCAGAGGATCTTAGGAACTTCTAACTTTAAATCAGTAATTATTTGGGACAAAGGACTGTGACTCAAGTCTAGGTATAGTGTTCAAAAGATAGACAATCTTAGCTTGGAAGCCATTCTGCTTGACTTTCAGCCTGAGGCAGTAACTGAGATGACCAAAAGGAACTTGAAAGAGATGAAATCAACTATGAGTTGGTAACAGAGAGAAACTCAGGTTCCACGAGACCAGGGGAGACATGAAAATAGAGTAATGGAGCACCAGCCTCAGTCTCGGTAGACTAATGACCCCTAAAGCCTGGAAGAGACTATAGACAGTGTGTAGTTGGGGATGTGCTCAGCTAGAGCAGTGTGATTACATAGCCTAACTATGTTGTTGGCCTTGAAGTCTCAGATACAGGAATTGTTGCTTCACAGGTTTACCCTCATCACACCTTTCCCCCATGTATGTGTCTCTCTATGCATGTCCCACTTTTCTCGCTGACAATGTGTTTTAGTGGATTAATTTTCAATGAGTACTATGAAACCAGGTGCATCACATTTAAAATAGGGGTGCCTCAGGTGCTATATCAGGAAGAGATCATGCCTTAGTACAGTGATTACCAGTCACTAGCATGGGATAACCCCCTGCAGGACATATGCTAGTGCTTACTTTCATGACTTGGCATCTATTAAAACACTCTCTTTCCTGCCTCTCACCTATCCCTTGGATCTGTTTGCTTTGTGATTTCTGACTTGATTTGGCATTGAATCCTGCTAAGTACATCCACTAACTATGTGGGCCATGGCCTCTTCCTTTAGGAAGATTATTTCTCTAGGGTTCTATTAATTGTATGTCCACACCTGATTTTTCTAAAGGATGGGGAATTCTTGCACTTGAAATAGATTTGTATACACAGATACATTTATCAGATACATTCCTAATGGCCTAAGATATGACACTCTTCATACACAGAGAGCCCCTTTGCTTTTTTGCATGTATTTAAGGACAAGAATACACCTCTATCATTCAGGGAAATGGCTACATTTGAACTTTAAACCAAGAAAATAAGATCATCACTTCCTCTAGCCTGAGGACTTTACTTCTAATGCTTTTCATTCCTGGCTTCTGAAATCTGTTGAGTAGTCAGCAGTCACTACACAGAAGCACTGATATATTGATGGACATTCAGAGAATGGGATATCTGTGAAGGGGCCAGATGTTGTCTACTACTGGGGAACAGATTCAAGGGAGAGACCCCAGTTTATTCTGCGCAGGAGGTGTCTAACTCTCCTGCTACATTTCCTTTTCTCTTCAGGGAAGAGTTAGAACTGCTGGGTAATCCACTGGCCTATAGAGAGGTAGTCAATCTGTACAATAGGGGGAATGTTTTGACATCTTGAATAGGTAAAGTGGAGGCCAGGATTGTGTTGCTAAATGTTTAATGATCAGCTCACTACAAAAAAGTGTAAGACATTATTTTAAATTTAACCTGCATTATTAACATTTTTCATCACTTTATTTTAAAAAAGACAATTAGCAAAACAATAAATTAAACCCCAATTTGTAGATTTGCTGATACCTGAGCTGTTAACAGTCGCATTAAAAATGTAACAATTGACACTTTCAATCCAACTTGAGTTGACTCCAGTACATGCCTGATCAGAAGTATTCCTTCCTTCCTTTGTTCCTTCCTTCCTTTTTTCTCTTTTTTTTAAATGGGGATTTTAACTTTTCATATATATCAGTGTAGCACCAAAGTTATTCATTTGTTTTCTCTTGATCTTGCTAAACGCCTAATCTACCTCCTTTTCTCTTAACGCATACTAAATATCTTTTTATATTATTTCTTGCACAAAAACCGTCTTTGTTAACATGCTACAACCAACTGTGTGCATCATGCTACATTTCTAGTATGTGTTTTTCCATTCTCCGTTGGGTCACATGCAAGCTTAATTCTTTAGAAATTATGATATTTTATTATTTATGGTCATATAAGTTCAACAAAATTTTTTTAAAAGGCTATTAAAAAGTTTTTTAATGTGGTTTTCTGGTGTCAGGTTGCTGCTTAGAAAAGAAGTTGCTGCTTAAAAAAAAGTATATTTTTCAAATAAAATCTAGTCCTTCCCCTCTCTCTTTCCAAATCTGGGCTGAGATAATTTTTCTTCTTCAGAGACTGTATAAATGATCAAAGTAGGTGTAAAAATTGTATTCATGGTTTGGAGAGTAGGCATTCTTCATCCATTCAGTGGATCTCTGTGTAAATGAGTTTGAGTGGTCATGGATCTTATCAAAGAATCACTGTGGTGTTCTGGGGATTGATGTAACCAACACAAATTATTCACAATAAGGAGCAACTGGTGAAACTCATCATTTATAAAGAATTCTTCTCCCATTTGGATTTTGCAGGACATCTTCCATGGCGTGGCATCCTTTAGGAAGGATGTTTTCCTGCTTTGTCCCTCACTCAAAAAGCAGAGAATTACAAAGAGAATTATCTTGGGAGATTTCTTCATATCTTTACATAAATTATTTCTGTATGTTTCAAGCAATCTTACATGATTTTAACATAAGCATGGGGGATACCTTGTTGGAGGAGAGTGCTACATAGTAAAATTCCTTTTAAGAAAATAATCAATGGACAATATGCATTGTGGGATCTTATACTCTCTACTCATTTCAAGTAACTGTGTGCCTATGAGGATGTGGTTTTCTGTAGGAAATTATTTCCAAAAGCCTGCCTATTCTCACTTTATATTTTCAAGCAAGCATACCTTTAACTTAGATAATTCTCCTAAAGGTTTTATAGAAATGAGCAAGTAGTCATATGGGTCAATAGTGATTGATGTCATGTTGATTACGTTTTTGGTAATAGTTCCATTTATGGATTTTCCCAGTCATTTGGTATTTTCTCTTCTTGCTGATATTGTATTTGCCATGATGAGGGGCCCAAAGAAAATTAGGAAGCATCTCAACTAAGGAACCCTTTCCTCTTTTTCAGATAGAGAAACATGTAAGAATCATCTAACTGGTTTAGAAGAGAAACTCAATTGCAAGTAGTATGGAGGAGTATGTTAGAAGCTTTTGAGCTATAGTATTTTACAAAACAGAAAAGAAGGGAGGGAGGGGGAGAAAACAAATCTGCAGAAGGCTTGGCATGAGACTCAATAAGACACTCCATTCTCAGAGCAATTACAGATGAAAGTGGATGGAAAAGCAAAACAGAGGCAAAATAAGGCAGTTTTGTCAGAATTTTGTACAATTTTTCTTCATTGTGCATGACAGTAGAATCAAGGTATTTTGGTCCCAAAAGTTCAGTTTATGATGAGGAAATGGAAAAGCATTGAAAGAGATGAAGGCAAGAAGAACCACTGGACAAGAAACACAAACAAAATCCATGATAGAGGTTACATACTTTGGTAAGAACCGAGAATTTTTAGGCTACTGTAGTTTGTGATTAAGGTTGGGACAGTAGAGTGGCATCAGGTTGTAGAGAACTTTGGATAACTGCTTATTATTACTCAGTTGACAATAGAGAGCCATTTAAGAATTTCAACAAGAGATTTGACATGACCTGATCTGTGAATATGGAAAACAAGTCTGACAGATGGCAGTTTAAAAAATGATTTGGAGAGAGAAGAGTGGAAGTGGGAAGACCTGACAAGAGACTATTATACCTCTCCAGGTGAGTGGTAATGAAGATCTGTACTAGGATAGTGGTAGAAAGGGACACCCAGAGCTAGAATTAGAGTAGAGGAAATGGGGATTTGTGCCAGAGCCGAAATTTAGAGGGGTGCTATTTCCTCCCTCAGTGGCAATTTGGCTATTGGCACCAGATATAAAAGTCAAACAATTAAAGGCAGTCCTCTGTTTCCCAGATCCCTTGTCTGATATGGATGGGGCTCCCTCCTATTTGCTTCCACCATCTTCTGCCCTGAATAACCTTCACACTCTACTCCATTTCTCTCTTCTAGTAGCACATTTATAAAAAAAAATCCCTTTAACAAATAAATCTCACAGCAAAGCTTTTTGGAGGTGATGCCTCAGCAAACTTAAGTTACAATAGTGAGTCATATCTACAGTGCAGGTAAGTCCCCTAGAGATTTTGGTCCAAAGTTTTAGCTCCATTCACCTTATCAGCTAAGTATGAAAAATATTATTGTTATATAAAGTACTCTTTGCCTGAGCTCCTAGCAAGCCCTAGGCAAGGCACAGTTTTCTGCTACAAAAACCATCCATTCTAACTCCCAACATCTAAGGTAAGCAAAGGGGAAGATTTCCAGAATAGCTTCAAAAGCTTCAGTATCAGCATCTGTCCAAGACACCTGAGCAGGAGAGAAGTTACCATGGCAACCCAGACAGGGTTTCAAAAGAGTCTGGAGTATGGGAATGGGAAGCTGAGGTGGCTGAGGATGTGGGGCATAAACTGAGGGACACATTCTCCTATCTGCTGCTAACTCTGTGCTATCCTATGACCACCAGGCTCTGTTTTGACAACAACTGACCCATCTCCTTCACCTGAGTCTGGCTACCACCCTGCTGGTCATTATCTTATTCCACCATTCCATGCACTATGAACATGCTCCTTCATTCCCTCCATTTAGAACTTTGTCACTGCTCCTGATACCCTGATACCCTGATAGTTGGGCTTTTGCCTTAAATTTCTCAGATCCAGAACTTTACCACCATTTTAAAATCATGCTGCCATAGCTGCCAGTGACTGTACCCCCTCCACAGGGCCCCTTTACATCTGATTTTACTTCATTAGAATGCAAGCTCCTTGAAGGCAGGGACTATTAGGTTTGTATTTGTATCCTCATTTCTTAGAAGCAAAGTATTTGGCATCAAAAATAGTTTTCCTTCCTTCCTTCCTTCTTTCCCTTTATTTCTTTCTTCCTTTCTTCCTTCCTTCTTTTCTATTCTCAGTGCATCTTAGGGTTAAAGGATCTTCTGGAGGTTCATCATTTGCTTTGGGAATGCTAGAGGAAGCATAGCCTTGTGGAGAAAGGTTGCTCCCTCCAAGACATGACTGGATCTACTTAGTGTATCCGAAAGCCACTGGTAATGCTGCTTGTGCAGCCTGAATGTGGGATTCAAGGTTTTCCTGTACCACAGGTTGGTTCCTTTTTTGCACTGGCCATTACTTTGCTCCCTTCCCACACACAGCCTCATGGTGTCTCCCTAAGGCCCCACCTTTTCATGAGGCACAAAAATTCCTAGTTATGACTCTGACAATAACTCCAGTGAAGAGCTCTATTCCTGAGAGAAGGCAGTAAAAATAGCATAGGCAGAAAGTGGGGACATGACATGAAAGTATTTATGAGAAGCACTGGGGAAAGGAACAAAATGAAAAAAGAATGGAGATGACTTCTTAAAAAACTTTTCTTTTACATTGTGTGAATTAATTAATTCATTAATTAGTATTAAAGTTTCATGTTCACAGTGTTTTCAGGGGAGGAGGAAGGCAGGGGTACTTTGTACTGACTGGTAGCAGTAGCAAGGAGGTAGGTAGCCGCTTTGCAACCCCCACCCTGGTGTTATTCAGTGAAGGCTTGGTGTGGGGTGGAGGTGTCTGGATAGCTAGGGTGGGTCCAAGGATCCTAGTCACCTCCTGACAGTGTTTTCAGAAAATTCACTTGGGAAGACTGACCAACATTTTCCAAATGGCCCTATTCAGAATCACATAAAGAAATATTTTAAGTGGAGAAGAAGTATATACACAGAGGAATCAATGCCTTCAAATAATAGACACTGGTGGGCTAAATCATCATGGACTTGAAGGAAATGCTGGCACAAAGAGGCTGGCTTTGTCTGCTGGAGATGCTTACAGACAGGAGGATTCATTTGGGATGCCAAGGATTTCCAAATTGTGACTGTCACTGAGTCAGGCTTTGTCATGGGTTTTTTTTTTTTCCGTCTATAGTTTTCTGGAGATGCTAGAAAATGTATATACCTTGAAAGCTGTTTTAATAGCATTACTTAGCCAGAAGACTGGTAAAAGAAAAAAAACCACAAAGTACTTAAAGAGAGACAGAGACAATCACACACAGAGAACATTTCCAGTGTAATTTCAGTATTTGAGCAAATTTCACATATTCCACATGTTCTATTTTCATCATTTGACTCAGGGTGACCAATGAAAACCACCGTGGCCTTGCTTTTGTTGTGAGCTAATTGTGGCTCTATTTAATATTCTTCAGTCTCTCACTCTCCAAGTCTTTGTGTAGGGAAGAGAGAGCATATGGCTTTATATATGGCTTCAGCTTAATTTCACTTAGACTTTTCTCATCCCCTCCCTGTTATAATCCTATTTTCCTGTCTCATGGCAGCACAATGTCACTCTGTGTTCTCAAAGACTATACCAATGATATAAATGTCCTGGCGAATCCTACCAAGCTGGAAAGGCTTCAGGATAGATATGGAAAGGATCTCATAGTCTGTCAAATCCAATACCTTCACTTTACAGGGAAGAATTTGTATGTCTGACATGTGAGGACAAGCTTTGCTATGTTCAGAGGGACATATCACCAGATCAGTAGTATGGTCACCCTGTGATAAATTTTCAAGAAGACCAAGAGATAAGGGATTGTAATCAGTATTAGCAGAGGGAATTCTCACACCAAGGAAATCACAGCTCCTTAAAGTATAGAAGTAAGCAGTTCTTTCATCGCTTATTGTTTAAAATAGAGCAAAGGAACAGAGTGTCTTACTAACCCCAAATATCATGATGCTACTAAGAGAATCCAAATATAAAATGGCAAATTGTCACTCCCAGAAGGATTTTCCATTCTCACAGTTGGATGACTTCTAGGAACACTGCCAGAAACTTGAAAATTCTGTTTTTTCCATATGGATGTTGCTTAATGCTATAAATCATTTGAGGGGCAGCTAGGTGGCACAGAGGATAGTGTGCTGGGCCTGGAGTCAGGATGACTCATCTTTCTGAGTTTGAAAAATCTGGCCCCAGACACTTTCTAGCTGTGTGACCCTGGACAATTCATTTAACCCTGTTTGCCTCAGTTTCCTCATCTGTAAAATGAGCTGGAGAAGGAAATGGCAAACCACTCCAATATCTTTGCCAAGAAAATCCCAAGTGGGGTCACAAAAGGTAGGACATGACTGAAAAAAAATGACTGAACAACAACAAATAAATCATTTGGGGCTTGGTGTGCCTTGGTCCCTTTTACATGCTCTAGGATTTGAACGAACTGACCTTCTTATGGATCCTCACATATCCCATTTCCATTTTCTGTCTCCATAGCTTTGCCTAGCTAGGCTGTCACCCCTGCCTGTAAGGTAATTCCTTCTTACCTCTGTCTCCCAGAGTTTTTAGTCTCTTTCTTTCTTTCTTTTTTTTTTTTTGAGAGGTGAAGGTAGGGCAATTGGGGTTAAGTGACTTGTCCAAGATCATACGGCTAGTAAGTATGTCAAGTATCTGAGACAATATTTGAACTCAGGTCCTCCTGGCTCCAGCGCCCGTGCTGTATTCACTGCACCACCTACCCACCCCAAGAGTTTTTAATCTCTTTGAATATTCAGCTTGAGTAACCCTTCCTACAATGGAGCATTCCCTGATCCTCCTCTCCTCTTTTCCAACCACCACCTGCCCCACAAATGACCTTGTATTTGTTTTATATATGTTATCTGGATACTTCCATGTACACATATTATTTTCCCCAATTGAATGAATGCAACGTCCTTGAGGGCAGGGTCTATTAAATTTTTGTCTTTCTATCATCAATACCTGGTACATAGTAGGTACTCAGTAAATGCTTTTAGACTCATGATGGAAAATGCTATCCACGTCCAGAGAAAGAACTATGGAGCTTGAATGCAGATCAAAGTATACTATTTTCTCTTCTGTTTTTCTTTCTCATGGATTTTCCATTTTGTTCTGATTCTTCTTTCACAACATGAATAATGTGGAAATATGTTTAATATGATTGTACATGTATAGCCTATCGATTGCTTGCTGTCTTGGGAAAGGAGGGAGAGAAGGAGGGATGGAGAAAAATAATTTGGAACTCAAAATCTTATAAAAGTGAATGTTGAAAACTACATGTAATTGGAAAAAATAAAATACTATCGGGTGGGAAAAATGCTTTTAATTGGCTACAAAGTGGTGCCACTGGACTTGCAGTGAGGAAAACCTGAGTTCAAATTTGCCCTCAGACACAAGTTGTACAACCCTGGGCAATCACTTAATCTCTGTCTGTCTTAGCTTCCTCACCTGTAAAGTAGGGATAATAGTAGCACCTGCCTGATAGGGTGGTTGTGAGGATCAGATGAGGTAATAGCCTTGGGACTGACTAGCATTGTTTGTCCTTCATTCTTGGAGGACCAATGACATCAGGAAGGTGATGTCATGACATGCAAGTGAATTGGATTTCAGTGAGGCAAGGCTGTGCAAAGTCACTAGCCTCACTTTCTCTTCCAAATCCATCTGGGTTCAGTGGCCAGATATAGATCAGGACATCTAGAGATGGCCCCTGATTGACTAGAAGGAGACACTTAATGAATGTTTATTCCTTTGCTCTCTCGTTCTTTTATTAATTTATTGATTATTATGGACTAGTAGGTTATTTTCAGATTGCTTTTTCAAAAGCCAACCCTACTACTTTAGAAAGTCAGATTCCTTGCACCTTCAAGGTCAATTACTTTCATTTTTCCCTGCTGATGTAGAGGATAGTTCAGACACAGGGCTGTGAATAACAGGCAGAGGTGTCACAAAGGTAGATGTATTCAATTCAGTTCAACCAATATTCACCAAGTCATGGAATCACAGGCCTAGATCTCGAAGGGAGCCCTAAGATGATCTAGTCCAATTCTACAGACAAGGAACTCATGGAAGTTAAAAGACCTGCCCAAAGTCACATAAGCAGTAAGTATCAGAGATAGAATATGAACGCAGGTCCTTCTGGTTCCGTAACTTTTCCACTATGTCGCTTTTACTTGATGACTATTATATGCCAGGCACTGTGCTAAGCTCAGGAGCTACAAAAACAAAACTCAAAGTCACTGCTGTCAGGAATCTAATATGCAGGTACAATTGGACTTCAGATAATAGATTTGGACCTTAAAGGGACCATAGAGGTCATTATAATGGAGTGTGTTGAGCTATGGCTATGACTCTAAGTTGGTTTTATCACTAACAGTGATGGTGTGGGATTCAGAGGCCTATAAAAGGGCAGAAGGAAGCTAAGGTGCTAAGTCTCAACAGAATTATGTAGTGAGGTACCTATCCTGGCTACATTAGTGGCTATTTATGATAAGGTTTTCCACTGAGAAGAAATTTAGTTCTACATTTTACATATCTTTAAAATAGCTCATTACATCAGTCAATGTCTTCTTTTTATTCTCAAAGTGATTTGTATTTCATTATATTCCAGTATTGGTCATAAACACCATAGATATTAAAACTTGGCTAATAGTGCAACACTAGTACTATACCATTGCAGATTTAAGAAAGAGTAAGTTCCTCAATTTCCTGTCTCTCTTCAGCAGGACATTTACTAAAGGAAAACAGAATTCTGAAAGGTTGAGATGCATCCAGTGTGACAGAGTTAAAAAAGAAATAATGAAGTGATAATAGCAACACAACATAACACAGATGCAAGTTTCAGTGTGAACTTTAATTGTTGGCCTAGAGAGGGACTGGCTGCTCTATATTCTGTGCTTTCTATTATTTTAAGAGAGTTGTATCCAGCTAACCTTTGCTAATTTGTCAGTGTGACAAAATTTGGGTGGAAGTGACAATAACAGTAGTGAGATTAGGGGCTTGGAGACATCAAATTGTGTTTCTTCTTTTTCCAAGAGATCCTCAACCGACAATCATGTACCCTTCTTCAAAACAGCCATGAACAACCTGTTTGACTCAAGTGCAAATGGTTTGCTTTCCAATTGCATTCTGATGAAGTTCATGCTCCCAAATTCTTATTGTGCATATACTGGCAGGACTTAAAAATCCTCAGTTAAAAGAAAAAGATTTAATTCTCCCTTTTGGGGAGCATAAAGGCATCTCCTCTTCCAAATACAGATCATATTTCTTCTATCTAACAATTCATTATTGGCTCTAGGATCTCTTATGTGTGGGAAATTTTAATACATTGCAAAGCATAACATGCCAATATCAAAGCTATGTCCTTCTATCTATTCCATTTAATTTTCAGAGCCAAACCTCCTAATATTGGTAGGCATCATCTCTGCAACAGATTTACTTGTGAGTCTCAGCTTAAAATGCATGGAATGTAGGGCAGCATATTCTAGGGATGTAGCTCTCCTACTATTTTGTAAGTGTCAGTTAGACACAGACATGGTACCTAAAAGTACTTGCATTGGTATAACAAGCTGAACATCCAAATAGTTCAATGGAATTTTTATGGAACAATAGATTGTACTAGAGAAAGCATGACAGGTCACTTGGACTATGGTATCCAATCAGTAACAGGTCACACCATGATGAGGGCATATTGGGAGGCCACTTGTTTTCATGTCTCATTTTTCATTCTTGGGTAGAAATAACCATCAATGTAATCAGGTCATGGTACTAACACACTGAGGTTATGAATACTTCCAAATTAGAAATATGTGCCTCAGTTGTCATTGAATCCCAAGAGGAGGCTAACATCAGTTATTCCAGGTTTTGTCATTTTTACAGTTTAACATTCTATGAAGGCCTTTCATGATCAGCCTACCTTGTCAGTCTCATTTCACACTGTTCTCCTTCATAAGCTCTGTGTTCTGGTCACAGGAGAACTCATCGTTTCAGCTTCTTCCCAAACATTCACTCTCCCTTTTTATTTCCCCTGACAGAAGATGCATCCTTCTCAAAGAACTGTTGCATTTCCCCCATGAAGCCTCCCCTAACCCCGCAATTGCCCTCTCCCTCCAGAAATTACTTTAAATTATATTATGTACAGCACAATTGAATATATATGCAAAAGAAGGGGTGAAATCTTACCCCAAATCTTAGCAAAGTCAAGCCAAATGAATTACAAAACAATAAATAGGTAAAGAAAGTGCTTTTGTTTGATGACCCCTTTGAAGCCTACCTAAAATTCCATAACTTTTCACTCCATTTTCCTTTTTTCTTCCCTTCATTCCCTTTTCTTTTCCTTTATTAAAAATATATTATATATGTATATAGAGACATAATTACAACTAGTTTATATATAATTCTTATTCTGCTGATTTGGCCCCAAATCAAGTCATATAAGCCTTTGTGTATTTCCTTGTACATTTCATGTATTAAGTTTTGTGATACTAAAATATTCTATTATATTGTTATACTAAAACTTTGTCTGCCATTTTCTAATTATTGGACATATAGGTTGCTTCTGTATTTCTGCTATTTACATATAGAACAACTAGGAATATTTTCACGTAGATAGACCCTTCCCCCACACTCCACCCCTTTCATACGATGTTTTAGGAGTAGGATTCTAACAAGTGATATCTTCTGCCTTACCTAATCTCCCCAAGTTGCTAATATCTAATCCACCCAAATTACCTTGGATTTCCTTTTGTAAATGTTTTGCGTCTACTTCCACGTGAGTGTGTTTTTACTTTCTTGATGTAAGCTTCTTGAGGACAGGATTTGTTTGACCTTGTGTCCTCAAGGACACTATAGTACAGAGCTTAGTGCATAGTAGGTACTTAATAAATTCTTAATGGATAGATCAAACGTAATCATTTGATTCAAATGTTTATCTCAAAAGTAGGATCAGTTTTGTGACTCATTGTTTATATTTTGATATTATTCTCCAAAATGTTTGTCCCAGTCTTACCCCTAATGCATTAAAGTGCCATTTCCCCACAACCTTGCCAACATTGGATAATTTTTTGCCATTCTAATGGATGGAAGGTAGTATTTTAAAGTTCTGGTGACTTGCATTTCTCTGATTAGGAGATCTCAAACTATTTGTAATATGTCTGTTTTGTCTTTCCAATAAAGTATCATTTCATTGAAGGTGAAGATTATTTCTTGGTTTTGTTTATCCTGGTATAATACTCTACATACATGACAGCTTAATAAATTTTTTTAAAAATTGAATTGCTTTTTAAAAAGCAAAAGAAAAAAGTTTTCTATAACCTCAGAATGAATCAAACATTCAATAAATGGCTGCTATGTAGAAAGCATTGTGCTAGGTCCTGTAATTTGATGTAAATTAGCCTACTGATGCAATATCAATGTAACACTTGAGATACTCCCGTCATACTCCCCCCACCCCAGCTCCCCAAATAGCTGTATAGGTTCAAGATAATTTGTGCGACCACAAGCACTGATGGATGTATTTACTTTTTGTATTTATTATGGCTTTCATCAACCAGAGGACACAATTAGTTCAAAGCAAAGACATTTAATAAAATAGAATAGAAAGAAAAATTGGCAATGGAACATTACCCCCATATACCAAAGACACATTCTCCCGGAAACATTATTGGTGAGAAGAATGAGCACAAAAAGGGGATCTTACATAAGGGGACACATACATGTGAGGAGCACATTTGGCTAGGGCATGCATTGAGGGGCAATTTAAACTGATAGTTCTCTAAGACCACCTACCATCAGTGTCTTCTGGTGTTATCACAATGTCCTTATTGGGTCTATTCTCTAGTAGATGTGGCATCTCTGTATGGCAGGCACTGTAACTTGATGTAAATTAGCCTGCCAATGTGAACTCAATGTAGCTTTGTATTAGAGACACCCCCCTTTCATATTTCCTTCCCTGGGTGATCACAAAGCTATATAGATTCAAGATAATCTGTGAGATATCCAGGCCACATCAATGTATTTACCTTTTGTATTTATTCTAGCTTCTATTAGCCAGAAGGCACAATTAGTTTAGGGTGAAGACATTTAATGAAATGGAAAAAAGGAAAAGTTTCTAGAAAAGAAAGTTTCTTTGTTATTTTCTTCTGGTTCTGTTACATCATGGTGATGGTATTGTGTTATTTAATGGCCATGCCCCAAATCCCTGTTGGCTTGTTTCTCTCCTGATCTCATCTGAATGTTCCTCCAACAGTTTCAGAGTATAGTCTCGGTTGGGAATTCTTCCCTGCTACTATATACTGGGCGGGGGCGGGGGCGGCAGCTAGATGGCACAGTGTATAGAGTGTTGAGCCTGGAGTCAAGAAGATTCATCTTCCTGAGTTCAAATCTGACCTCAGACACTTACTAGCTGTGTGACCCTGGGTAAGTGATTTCATCCTGTTTCCCTCAGTTTCCTCATCTGTAAAATGAGCTGGAGAAGGCCATGGCAAACCACTCCAGTATCTTTGCCAAGAAAAATGCAAATGGTGTCAGGAAGAGTCAGACACGACTGAACAACAATGAACAACTATATTCTGGGATCACCTCTTCAGAGTCACAAAAAAAAAAATCTTAATTTCAAACTTCTAGGGTATAGTCACCAGAGCCTCACCATTGATAAGGGAAGGTTGGTTAATAATCATAATCACAAATACCCAGGCAAAAAAAAAAAAAGCCAAGCAGAAGGCCCCCACATTGAAACTGTCTTTTCTTTTCCACCTCTATGTCTCTTGCTGAGATCAAAGCACTTTGTTATGGTTAATTATCTAATTTAGGGTTAAATATTCCGAATCTCTCTGGTTTAGCACAAGAAAGTATTTTAGCCAGAATAAAAGTTAAACTAAGGAACACAAATTCAATGTCCTTCACCCATCTAGAGCATATTCTTGTCTTTATAATTCGTAGCTACCAGTAGGGAAGCCTGATAACTTTAATGGTGTATTTTGGAAAGGGAAAATCTTCTTTTCCTTACATCCTCCTTGTACTAAGAACATCTATTGCTTCAGGAAATAGCTTCAAAAATACTTTAAACATAAGAGACCATGTACTCTAGCATATTGAACACTGAGATAGAGTCAGGTCATAGGGTCATAGGTATAGAGCTGTAGGGACCTCAGACACAATCTTGGCTAACCCTTTATTTTATAGATGAAGAAACTGGGGCATAGGGAGGGTGTGGCTGGTCCAAGATCCCATAGGTAGTAAGCATTGGAGGTGACCAAATTTCCTTCCTATCTCTGCTTATGATGTTGAGTAACCTCAGGCAAGTTGCTTTTTATCTGTGTCCATCTAACAAAATGGAACAAGTAATACCTGTCTCCAATCAACTCCATGAACCTAATTTATGGATTTGATATCTATATGGCTCTTTGAATTCTGTAGATGGTAAGGATGCTCATAGGAATTATAACTGGAAAAGACCTTAAATATTATCTAGTTCAGTCCCTTCATTTGTTTTACAAATAAAATCCTAATCTATCTTCTGAGTATCTCTCATGCTTCAAGGTTTAGCTCAAAAGTCATTTCTTCCATGAATCCTTTCATGAACCCACATCTCTCCATATTCACTTATTAAAAGACATTCTAATCTGAATTAACTTTATCTGTGTAGTGGCCATTGGCACTGATTATATCCATTTCCTAACTGATGTAGATCAATCACCATAAGGAGATCAAAAGAGCCTAAAATCTTCCTAGTCAGAGAACATTTAATTTCCTCACCAACTGTAGGTATAAGAGATATGCCAGCCAAGGACAGCAACATCTAGAGAATAAACCTGTTTAGATGATAGAGTTTGTAAGATCATACAGAGAAGGATGGTATAAGATTATGAACAGTAATGTTCATAATGTAGTAAAATGCAAGGGAAGGGGGAAAATGTTTAAAGGAAAAAAATAAGCACTTATATGACATCTATGTGCTAGGGATGTGCCATAAAGTCTTTTTTTCTTTTACCCCACTAAAAATTTTTTTTTAAAGTATGTTGGAGGTATAAAACAAAGTGTTAGATCAGTTGGGAGGTGGTTGAATTGGGGGTACTGTAGCTATATTATATATTTTGTATTTTTAAAAACATCCCATGAATATGGCACTATGCCAAGCCCCATGCTGAGTGCTTTAAAATATTATCTCATTTGATCCTCACAACAACCTTGGGAGGTAGTACCTAGAATTAATTTCCATTTTATAGATGAAGAAATTGAGACAAACTGGGTTAAGCGACTTGCCCAGAGTCACAGAGCTTGAGGTTGAATTTGAATGTGGGTCTTCCTGATTCTAGGCCTCTATCTAGCTGTGTACCAGAACTCTGATTTCATTAGTGAAGCGAATTCTCTGTCAAGATAGATCAGTAATTACTTTCCATATTTGGACACTCAGAGGTTAAATGACTTGTCCAGCATCATGTAGCTACATATGTATCAGAAACTGGACTTGAACTCAGGTTTTCCTGACTCAGACACTTTTGATCCATGTTGTCCTTCACACGCTGATCACAGATTTTAAAGTTAGAAGGCTCATCTAGTCCAAATGAATTGAACTCATCTTTGTACATATAAGGAATGTAGACAACTTAACCAAGGTCACAGAGCTTAATAATAAGCTTAATAAAAGTCTTCTGAGTTGAAATTTGCACCCAGGTTTTCCTGATCTGTGGTCCAGCCCTCTAACCCCAGTACACTAATGAGTACTACTACAGGCACTACTACATTTATTAGATACTTAATAAATGTTTATTGAAGGACTAAACCAGGCATTAGTACAAAGATAACAAAATGCTGGAGAGCAATATATTCAGATTGCCTCTTCCACACCCCAAGTACATTCTACAGCAACAGGCGAAATAGGGACCTCTCTTTTGCGATTTGTTGCTTACAAATCTGAACCCAGACATTTTTGCCAGAGCACTTGTATCTGAGGCCATCTCTGCTTTGCCCCTCTCCAGACCCGCTCCTGAGGCTGCCTGACTTTGCAGGGTCAGAGCTGCATCTGATAATAAAGTGTCTCTCTCCTTTGCTACTTCCATGGCAACGAGCAGCAGGGCAGATTCCTTCCATTCAGACGGGTGGGGGATGCTCTCCTCCCTGTCTCCCGATCCCTGACGAAGCAATTATTACATTTTCAAAGCTTTCCTTCCTGAATAAGAAATTTGTCCAGCATCTGTGGTTCCAGGGAGGGGAATGGGAGGGTACCCCAAACTGAGCCCAGATTGCCTTGCACTCTCTGACTTTTGCTAAGAGCTGTCCTGAGCTGCCTCTGTTCCTAGGGAAACAGCCCAGAACATTATGCCCCCATGTCCTGGGCAGCTTGTCATTGTGCACTTCGAACTCATCTTAATAGAGGTGAGTAACCTTGGAGGGAGCACATCCACTCTGAAGTTTGTGCACCAGCCTCTAATTTCTCACCCATTCTCCTCTAGGACTGAGCCACAGGCTTTTATTGGTTATATTATTAAAGGATGCAATTAGAAACTGATGGGAGAATGCTAGGGAGGAAGGGGAGAAGAAAGGAGGGGAGAAGGTGAAGAAGGAGAGAGGAAGTGGTGTGCAGGGAGGAAGAGAAGGGAGAGGGGAGGACCCCAAAACAATGTTATCTGGAATCTTGGGCAACTCGGTAAATTCAGTGATGGGAATTTTGATTAGCCTGGCTTTCTGCCTTCTGGCCTTCCAGCAGGCTTGCTTATGATAAGAAGTGCCTGGGCAGTAGGTAATCCCCTCCTAATAAATCATTTTCAGAGATCTCTAACCCTAGTAGTATGAAGCCCTACTTTCATACCTTTCCATTCTTACTAATGCAGAGCATTCTAGACTGCCTGTTCCAGGTAGACCTTGTGGAACCTTGCAATTGAAAATGCTTTTGAATCTGAGTTACCCTTCAAAAGGAGCTAGAAATAAAGGCCTGTGAAAAGCTTGCTCCACCCTCAGACTCTGTTCTTTTCATCCTCTGGGTTCCAGTACCAGACAATTACCAAAATGGCAGTTCCCCATAAACTGTGAAAATTAGTTTGCCAATCTGAAATAGGGAGAGGCTTCCAGAAGCAGACCTGGCCTAGGCCTTAGCTCTAGGGTGTTGGAATAAGAGAGAAAACTCAGGAGGAAAGGTGTCAGAGTTGCAAACGTTCAGTCTCTTTAGTACTTGACCCTCATCTTGTCCTCTTCCAAATATAATAATAAAATAAAATAAAAAATGAATTATTTCAAATCTAGTCCTGCTGGAGGCACTTGGAGAATTCTCCAAAAACTCTAGTCCAGGTCCTGGTTAATAAGCTGTAATGGGATTTACAAATGAATGCCACTCACACTGCCCCACAGTCAGCATACATTCCTGCAGAAATTGAACCACAGATTTAAAAATTTGGGGCCAAATTCTGGTTACTGAAGTCTAGTGAGAATTTGTCCCTGGGATCTCATTTCTAAAGGATGGTTAATTAGGAAGTGACTGACTCCAAAATGATTGTTATCACTGACAGGCAGGCAGAAAGATAGTAAGGACTGACCAGACTTCCAAGATTCTTCCTCAATTACAATCCCTTTGATCTTTTTTATTTATTTTTTTTAAAGAAAAGAAAAAGAACTTACTCAGGGCAACTGAACTCTTAATTGTAACCTTTATAATTTCCCCCTCTACTCCCCCTTCAATAAAAGCTTCTTATTTGAACTCTGGAGTTAGCTCACTAATTAAATGTGCATGGGTAGTGTTTCCAAGATTCCTGCTCTTGTTTAACTCTAAAAGAGCTTTAGTAAGAAAATAGATGGTGTTGCTTAAGGTAAGATCCAGCTGCAGCATCTTTCAGCTAAATGCCTGGCAAACTTGGGCCTATCCTGGGAATTTTCACCGTGGACTCTTCAAAGGCTTGAGCAGCTCCCTCTGTTCAGGAGCTACAGAGAAAGTCCACAAAATGCACCGCGGGGATTTCCATGTTTTTAGCTGATGGCACTGGATTTGCTGCCAGACTTCTAAGTGCCTTCTAAACCAATGTAGATTTAAAAAACACATTAAAACTTCAATTAAATGTTTGCATTGCTTGCATGACAGGACTCTAGAAGGCTTAGTTTTTCCTGTTGATCTCCTAGGAAGTCACAGGAGTACTTTTCTCATCCCTAAGATGTTTTTTTCTTTCCCACTTTTTTTTTACTTTTGTAACTCTCCAGAACCATTGCCCCTGCCCTGCCCCTCCCCCCCAACATTGGAGAATAGAAATGGTAAATGGAGGGGGGGGTCCCTGTGGTCATTTCTCAGACATAGGTGTCGGGGGAGAAGGACATTTTTAAAAACAGAATTTTGGATTTGACTTGGTGTACTGTTTGTTGCAGGTAGTTTCACCCACTAGAATGTGAGCTCTTTGAGGTTGGATGCCTGAGTGCTTAGCACAGTGCTTGGCACATAAGGAACATTTAATAAATGCTTGTTGACTAACCCACAATCTCAGAAGTAACTGTCAATTCCATATACTCACATAAGACATACAATTACATAAACGTCTACATATACATGTACATACTGGAACTATTTGATTTACTCAGAATTTATTCTTTGCTTATATCTTAAGGTCTTTTTTTGCTGGGATTTTTCTTTTCTATGGGTTTAAATCCTTTCTATTATATGGTATTAGTGTATATAAATTAAGAAAAATTATATTTAAAAACCTTCCTTTCTAGCTCAATTCCTGTGCCTCCTTGTAATGAGGAGGTGACCCTGGGGTCTCTGAGGCTATGCCAGTGGGTCTCAGGGTCTGATGAGTCCTTCCAAGTTGGACAACCTTTGAGTACAGGCTGGGTGACAGACATGAGTCTGTCTTCTGAAAAACAACTTAGCTGAAGGGCAAAGAGACTCAGCACTGGAAGGCTAGCCATCAAGTGATTTTTTAAAACCACAGCAATTTATGAAACTCTTTACTAAGTCATGGAAAGTTTGTGATCTACACTGTTGGAAAGAGTACCCATGGCAATGAAATCACAATCTTTCAAGTACTGATGAAAAAAAATGTATACATAAACCAATAGAGAGAAATCCATACCATCAGTTGAAGAGAGTGAGGTTGGAGACATATTCTTATATACATACATATATATGCACATACATACATACATATCTTTTACACACACGTATATGTACATAATATATGTGTGTATAGACACATACATATATGTATATATACATCATCTATATATACACATCTATATGCAATGTAACTATGAGATAGAGGATATGTGATGGAAGCATGTATGTCATATATACATATATCTAGCATTATTATATCTGTATCATAGTACTATGTAATATATGCATATCATATAGAGGTAATATATGTATATTACATAGAAATATTTGTGGCTCTTCGAAAAGGTTATATTCCAATATTTCAATGGATCTCTGAACATACTGAAGTAAAAATTCCTTCCCTCTATTGGCATTAGAGGCAGCCAAGTGGCCTCGTAAATAGAGTGTTGGCTTTGGAATCAGGAACAACTGAGTGTGAATGCTGCTTCAGACACTTATTAGCTATGTAACCCTAATCAAGTCAGTTAAGCGTCAGTCTGGTCATATGTAAAATGGGAACAGTAATAGCACCTAAGTTACATGGTTGTAGTGAGGATTAAGAGATACATGTAAGCCTTAAAGAGCTATATAGATGGTTGTTATTATTATCCTTAACAGCTCACTTTCCCTCACCCCACAGAGTTAACCAGTTGCTAAATCTTATAATTTCAGCCTTTATAACATCTCTCACATCCATCACTTTCTCTTATTATCATCCTGACTCAGTTTCTTATCACCATTCTTCTAGATTACTGTACTAAGCTTCCAGATTGGTCTACCTGCCTCAGGTAGGTATTTCCAATTGATCCTCTATGTAGCTTTCAAAATGATTTTTACTAAAAAGCAGGTCTAACCATATAATTTCTATACTCAGTCAACTTCAGTGCTCATTTGCCATTGTCTCTAGGATCAACCACAAGCTTTTCTCTTGGAATTTTAAAGTCCTTTGCAAGTAGGCCCCAATTAATCTTACCGTCCTTATCCTACATTACTTCCATTCTTACACTTTAGGTTCAATCAACCTGGCCTTGTGCTGGAGAAGACTTGAGAGTTCCTTAGACAGCAAGGATATCATATCAACCAATACTTACTCAAATCAACTCAGACTACTCACTGGAAGGACATGAGAAGACAGGACTCATTGGAAAAGACCCTGACATTGGGAAAGATTAAAGGCAAAAAGGAGAAGGAAAAGCAGAGAATGAGAGAGAGAGAGATGGTGTCATGGAAGTCACAAACATGAGTTTGGACAGACTTTGGGACTTATTGGATGATAGAAGGGCCTGGCGTGCTATGATCCATGGGGTCCTGAAGAGTCAAACGTGACTGAATGACTGAACAAACAATCTGTTATTCCCTGTTTCTCATCCATGAAATTCTATCTCTTGTCTCTGTACTTTTTTTTTTTTTACCAACTCTTCCTCATGCCTAGGATGCTTTCATCTTGCTTCTGTTTCTTAGAACCCCCCTGTTTTCTTCCAAATTCTGTTCCAATGCACCTTTTATAAAAAGTCTTTTCTCTGCTTTCTCCTGCCTTCTCTCCCATAAAATTATCTTGGATTTATTTTTAAAACATTTTCCTATGAGAGACAGCATCACATGGTGGGTAGAGACCTAGACAGCAAGTCCTTGGTTTAAGGCCTATCTCTGACCCCTAGTATCTATGTGACCCCAGACAAGCTTTTGAAATCATTCCTTTTTCAGATCTGCGCTATATTTTACAGGACCAGTGCTGATTTTTACCTTACCCATATCCCCAGTTATCAATATTTTCTTTTTTCTTTTTTTGCTATCCTTCCCTACCCTTTTTTGGCATTGAAGTAATCAATATCACACATTGACTTAATTTGAAGGATCTCACTAATTTCATTGTAGAATTTTTCTAATTCTTTGTCCCTCAAGGAGATAGCAGTGCTGAAGCTACAGTTATGTTCAAGGCAGTCTTTTTCACATATGTTTAATCCTTTTTGTTTATGTTGTTCAGTCATTTTTCAGTCATATTCTACAGGTGGTGACCTCATTTGGGGTTTTCATGGCAAAAATACTGGAGCAATTTGCCATTTCCTTTTCCAACTCATTTTACAGATGGGGAAACTGAGACAAACAGAATGAAGTGTCAGAGTCACATGGCTAGTAAGTGTCTGAGGTCACATTTGAACTCAGGATGCCCAGTGATCTGTCCACTATGCCACCTAACTACTCCACACTCAAAGCATTCCAAAATGAAAAGCCCAATTGTTCCATGAGATGACTTTTCTTGTTTTCTTTAAGGACATTAAAAAAAAAAAAAGAACTGGGGTAACTCTTCATTTTCCTCTGTAAGGAAGACCTTCACCTTAATTGAAATTTGAAATTTTATTTTGTCTTCTGGTTTCATTTATCATGGGAATATTGATATTGCTGTAGTTCTTATTTTCTAATAGAATAGAATCACAGAATTTCAGAGTTGAAAGGAACTTCAATGGCTCTTTCGTCCAATTTAGACCTGAAAAAGACTCCCTTCCTGATTGCTTCCCTAAGAATATTCTCCAGCTTGTGAATGCCCACATTTAAATGTGACATCCAGAACTGAACCCTATACTTTAGATGTGGTCTCTTATTCCTAAATACTAAGCCTTTCCTAATGTAGTCTAATATCACATTAGTTTTCTTGGCTGCCATTTCACATTGGTGATCCATATTAAATTTGCATTCCACTAAAATCCTCAGATAATTTTTTCAGATCAACTTCTGTCCAGCCATGCTTCTCCCATATTGTATTTGTGAAATTGATTTTTTGAATTCATTAGTCATTGGACAGAGATCAAACATTTAGAAAATCTACAGTTAATAGTTCATTGGTAGTCTAAAAGAAATTTGATTCGTAGCACCCTTTGCTCCCTTTCTGCCCTTCCAACACATACTTCATGAAAGAACAAAACAGCCACATGGGACTAAGGTTCATTTTGTATTTTCTTTGATTCTTTAGTTGCCAAAGCCAAATAATTCATTATCATATGACTAGTCTACTCATGACGAGTTTCTCTGTACTTAGCTAGCTAGATCTTCAGAAAGTAGGCACAGTCATCTGGCAGGACCATACTTGAAGCTTTTCCAATATGTAAGAACCTTACAGAACCTACAGTACACTGGCAAAGCCTTCAAGAACTCAGGATCATTTCCTAACCATAATGAAGCATTAGAGTGGGAATTTATGGGAAAAAAGGATTAAACAGTGAATAAAGTTCACAGTATAGTAGAGAGATAGTTCACATACACTATTAAATATAAAAATAAATGCAGAATACTGCTTGAATGTGTTTTATTCTTTTAAACACCGGGGGGTGCTGCTAGCCACTAACCTGATTCTATTCAGCAAAAAAGGATCTGGTTCTGGGAGCCCATTGTGGTTCTGAAAATCCAATTTTTTGAATAGGAGTGTTGGGAAAGACTTAGTGCATTCTATCTGATTCCTAGAGAGTTGCTGATTTTATGTTCCTCTACTTTACCTCTCTTTGTAGGGTATATTAGGAGTATTTTTTTTTTAACTTGGGGTGGGTATTTAAGGGATGAGCAGACAATGAAGAGTTTATAATTCTCTGGGGCCCTCTCTCCTGAGATGCCTCCAGAAGTTTTTTATTTCAACACTCTGAGGCCTAGGTCAGGCCTTCTCTTCTGTGCCTTTTTATGTGAATATTGATTTACAAACATTTTAACAGCTTATGGCACTTCTAGTAAGGTTCAGCAAAATTTAGTAATTGTAATCAATCTATTGTGCCTAAACACTGTTATTATGGAAGAAAGGAAGGAAGCAAACACATTTATTGAATACCTACTACGTGGCCGGCCCTGTGCTAAAAACTTCGAAGATCTGGTTTGATTTTCAAAACAACCCTGGGAGGTGGCTGCTATCATCATCTCCTTTTACACAGTTCAGGAAAATGAGGTAGAAATAGATGAAATGACTCGCCCAAAGTCATACAGCTAGTAGGCATTTGAGATCAGATTTAAACTCAAGCCTTTGTGATCCTAGGCCAAGAACTCTATCCTGTGCTACCAAGCTATTATTGTTGTTATGATTTCTATTCTGAATATCTTTAAGGTTATTCTCCACTCTTCTGTTCTAGAAGCACATGTTCAAGAATTCTGTTTACTAGTTTGAAACCAAATCAAAGCTAACTTAGGAAATTAAAATTTTTTAATTGAAGTTAAGTTCCTTGAGATCCAGCCCTTCTCCATTTTTGTTCTATATCTTCAGAGCCCTGCGCTATGCTTAACACAGAGAAGGAACTTAATAAATGCTTGCTGATTGATCAGACAAGTGGCTTTTAGGAAAAGGAACACAATTCTCTTCATGGTCTGGTCAGCAGCTAAGTGGTTTGTGATTACTCAATGAGGGAGGAAAGTACCTAAAATTTTTAGCACCAGAAAGTAAGCTCTATCCTCAACTTGAGGGAAACTGGACCTTCTTACACCTTTGTTCCAACATAGTTCATAGTAAAAAATATCAGAGGTTCTTTCTGCCATTTTTTCTCTGGCTTTGGATCTTTCATTTTAGTTTAATTTGATACTCCCTTTTAGCTCTTTTTCTTCTGAGTCTCGCATCTCTTTACTTCTATTCCTTAACAAACCACAAAGTCTTTTTCAAAGCATCTCCCTGGTTAGTTTAATCTGGTGTTAAGAAAAATCAATTGGGAGAATCTTTGCCTCATGTCTCATTGCACACCCCAAGTCTATGTTAATTGGCACTCCTGCACAGTCTGTCATATCTTGTTGCTTAATTAAATTCACATTTGTTTTGGAGTGTTCCTTTTACTCTGGTATTCTATGTGCATGGGAGGATAAAAACAAATGAGGAAAACATTTTATAGTTAAATTGGTTTGAGGGAAACAGTTCTGAATCATAACTCTTCATCATTTGTGTAGCCCTTCATTCCAACATCTTTGTTTTCTTGTTTTATTTTTGGTGCATATTGGAATATACTAATTTTGGTGTCTTTGGAAAAAATATATATCTACCTGAGATATTTATAATGTTTTATACCATTTCAAAGCAGTTCATATCCATTATTTCATAACTGTCTATAAATTTCTAGAACTTTATTGGCTTCTTTTCCTCTCTCTTTTCTTCCCTCCCTCCCTCCCTCCTTCCTTCCTTCCCTCCTTTCTTCCTTCCTTCTTTTTTCCTTCCTCTATCCCTCCCTCCTTCCTTCTTTCCTCCCTCTCCCTCCTTCCCTTTCTTCCTCTCTCTCCTTGATTCCCTTTCTTCCTCCCTCCCTGTCTTCCTTCCTCCCTGCCTTTCTCCCTCCCTTCTTCCTTTTTTCTTCCTTTCTTCTTCCTTTCCTTCCTTCCTCTCTCCCTCCTTCCTTCATTCCTCTCTCTCCCTTCTTCCCTTTCTTACTCCTTCCCTGTCTTCCTTCCTTCTCTTCATTCTCTCATTTCTTCCTTTGTTACAACGTAAAAATCATTTTTGTGTGGCTATAAATGCGATTCATTGCACTAGTTAGTGCTATATTCCATTGAACCATATTAAAAAGTGACATATTTACTTTTAAGGAGAAATTGAGCATACAATAACCCCCAAGCTTAATTATTCATAATTGAAAATAGTGGTTAATCAACTATTCCATGCTAAATAGTGGAAAATGAGGCAGCAAGAACAGCTGAACAAATAGACTTTAAAAGGTTAAGTACCAAATTATTCTTTCTGGATTTTAATGGACCTACAGAAGGCAAATCATAGAATTTAGGGAAAGAAGGTGGCTTAGAGAGCTTTCATTGGGAATATTTGGAAAATGAGCAAAGAAAGATTGAATGATTTCTCCATGGTCACACAGTAAGCGCATAGTGGAACATTCATGTCCAGTTTTTCTGACAAAAATCTAGGGTTTTCTCACTGCACTTTGCTAGTTCTAACACAAGGTTTCCTTGCAGTAGATTTTTCTTACCCAAGATTAAACCCTGATTCTCGTAGTTTAGTTCAGCCTTAAAAAACGATTATTTGGATATCATTTCTAAGGTCTTAGGATTTCCTTTTGGAAAATCTCAAATTGCATAAATCAGAAAGAAGAGAAAATCCATAAATAATAATATTTATTATTTAAATATATAATAATTACATATATTATTTATTATATATTATAATTATATATATAAATAATTAAACACTTACTTGCATTAATAGCTACTGCATAGGACACCAGCTTGTGGAACTTGAGGCTTCTGTCGAATGGTTTCTTCCATGGTCCTCTGCAACACTGGATCAGAAAACATGATAGTTTTTGGAGATAATGAATGATGGAATGAGAATCACGAAATCTGAGTGCTCACTCTTTTTCCTCTGTCATTGAATTACTGATGTCTATATGACACCAAAACAACCAGTTGATTTATTCAATTCTCTTCCTTCCTTCAATCTGTTCAATAGGAAGAAGGGAGGAGAGCCAATTTAGTCAAATTCAGGGGGAAAATAAAGTCAATGGATCTGAATTTCTTGTCCAGTCATTTTTCATTCATGTCCAACTCTCTTTGACCCCATCTGGGGTTTTCTTGGCAAAGATACTGGAGTGATTCCTTCTCTACCTCATTTTACAGATGAGGAAACTGAGATTAACAGGGTTAAATGATTTGCCCAGGGTCACAGAGTTAGTTAATATCTGAGGCTAGATTTGAAGTCAGGAAGATGACTCTTCCTGATTTCTAGGCCCAGCTCTTTATCCATTGAGCCACCTGAATGAGTCTCACTGATCTTGGGAAAACCTGTTTACATCTATTCCTTGGTTTCTGCATTTAGAAAAATAGAATTCATATCTTACCCCATCTATAGAAAATGATCCTACATGGGTTAAAGGACCCACTAATTTTTTAAGCTACTTAAAGAAAGACATTACAGAAATTATAAGGATTTTTACTAATTTATTATCAATGATTTCCATTCATGCTGAGGTTTGAAAACCACTCATTTTTCCCTTGTCAAAAATTAGTTTTGTATGAGTTGTGATTCTCTTTGGTAGGATGTATGACTAATGACCAAACATTTTGAAATAAATATAATTAGGAAAAAAGCCTGTGATTTTGGGATAAGATTCAACTCTGAGAAATCCAGTGACTTAGGTTTTCAAATTCCATTGTTCTGTAAGATGCTTTCTTGTGGGCTCTCTGCTGAACTATTTATGTAAGTTCTTTGAATTTGAAATGGTGAGAATTCATGCTGCTATAGTAGTTTTACCTTTGTGAATCAGGTCAAGTTTATTAACTCCATTTTTCAGACAGAGCCAATGAGACACAGAGAGGTTGAATGATGTGGCCAATATCTTGTAGGGAGTAAATGGCAGAAGGGAGAGTATAACCAGAAATTCTGATTTCCTGGCTTAATCACTGGTTTCCCTGCTTAGGAAGATGTAAATCTTAGTTTAAAAGGGATTTTAAGACTTGTAGAGAGAATGAAGCATAGTGGATAGATTTTAAAGTCAAATAACTCAAGTTCAAATCCAGCCTCAATATTTATTATAATGATGTATGATAAGTGTTGGTGGAAGGAGTTCCCACACTGGAGCTCCCCATTGTGGACAAACACACAGATCCTTTGAGCAAACTAAGGCATGTATGGAGAACATTAAGTTTTTGACTAGGGTGACATGGATTAGAAAGGCAGTGTTGCATAAGTACATAAGGGGAGCAGTCTTCTGCCTCTGATATGTGCCAGCTATTTGATCATGGGCCACTGAGTTAAACTCTCAGTGTCCCAAGTGATTCTGTAATGCTATAAGCTATAGATTGATAACAGTATCTAGAAAGGTGACAATATCTGTCGTTATTGAGTCATTTCAGTCATGTCCAGCTCTCTGTGACTCCATTTGGGGTTTTCTTATCAAGTATAGGAGAATGATTTGTCATTTCCTTCTCCAGTGGGTACCCACTTTGCAGATGAAGAACTGAGATAAATAGGGCTAAGTAACTTGCTCAGACTTACATAGCTAGGTCAGATTTGAACTCAAGTCCATCTGACTTCAGGGTCAGCACTCTATCCACTGCACCATCTACCTTCCCTGACAAGGTCTGTAGAGGGTGAAATCAAAGATCTAGACACCCTTCTCCTCCAAAATTAGATAATTTAATTCAACATACATTTATTAATCATACACTACTTGGAAGGCCCTGGTCTGACACTGGAGTAATGACCATGCTGACCACAGAGAAAAGTTGAGCTGAGTGTGTTACTTACAATGATGGTCCCTCTCAAAAATGAAATGAAATTTCGACTGATGGGTAACAGAATTAACATGCAGTTATAGTTCAGGCATATTGCTGATGCTCTTGCCCAAGCCAAGGCCGACTGTATGTGGATAAAAGTACAAAACAAAAGAGGCACATTAAAAAGAAGGAAGTTGATGATAAAGGAATTATTGTTTTCCAAAAATCCACAAACTTTTACTTACACCTAGAATAACCCGTGTGTAAAGAAAAGCATCCTCTTCTTCATACCAAAGGAATGTGTCAATAAACAGGTAGAAATTCCCTCCCAACCATGACAGCTGGAATACAGCAGAAAGTGGAGAGAGTCAATCAATACCATCGTCAACCTTTCCTGTATTCAGAATCACTTACAGGTCTTTAAAAATTAAATTTGAATTTCATCATGCTAATCAGAAATGTGGCGCCCCTTCCTTATTATCAAATTGTTCTTAGTGGTAATCACAAGAGTAATAAATTGTAAATATTTTTATTATATGTTTAAAAACCCATGGAAGTACTCCAAGCTGTTTTAAAACTGCAGAAGGTTGGAAATTCCCAATGAGACCTTGCTAAAGGTCAATGACATCTACAAGAAGGGAGACAAAAACCTCAGAAAGTACTTGAGAAAGACCCCAATCTTACAGGCTGGTTTGAAGACCTCATTTGATTTCCAGAAGCCAATTCATACATTATGCAAGAACAAAATACTTGACTTTAAAAATAATTGAAAATGAGCTTGCTCATACAAACAACTTTACATAATTCTTTAAGGATAGATTAAATATGGCTATTGAATGTTTTCTAATCAGATCTCTGTTTTTCTGTCATACTTGAAATCACTTAACATTCTGACACACTCAAATTCAAAGTATGTTTAACATATTTTGTAACATTGAAAAATAAAGAGCTACTTACTAGTAACACGACAGACAGACTTTCATTCAAAATCCAGCACCCCATCTGAATGGCTTTGCTTTTATGCTGAGAAGCAACTTACTCTTTTTCTTCACCTTACCTTGGATTTTCTGCCCTTCGTAAGAGCTTTCCTAGTAACTCCTTTTGTCTTTAGGTCTTAATAGGCACCTCCTGGGAGATGTGCTTTCTAGGAATTTCTAATTAAGGACTTCCTGCCAAGAGCAGATCACCAAGCTGACATGCCTCATGACCTAAGTAAATAAAAAGCAAACCTCCATCTAATGATTCTTTTCTCCAAAATATTTCACAAGCAAGGAAATCTGTCGTTATTAAATTATCCTCATATACTTTCTACTCCATTTTCTACATGGTTGCAGTCAAGATTATAATACCTAATTGGACAAATTCATGAAATAAATAACTGAACTCAGGGGCCCAAATGAATAAAAAACATTTCCCCTCATACTTTTGGTATTTGTAGAATCTGTCCCTTCTATCCCATCTTTCAGAAAACCTTTAATTCTAGACCAAAATAAGAGCTCAATGAATATTAATTGGTAATAATGAAGAGGCATATGATGAAGATGACAAGGAAAAATGCTATAGGTAGGAATATTTTATACATGTACAACATATGGACATAAAAGAATGAATTTGAGCTGTGTGTGTTTTGGGAAAATGTCTCACCACTCTGTATTTATGTGTTGACATGCACACACAATTTATATATTTATCAAACATTATTTTCTCAGGACCAGTATTGTGCGACTTGGCCATTTCTTTCAAATTGCCCAAACCACAGCCACTTTTGTGACTCTATCTTCCCTCCTAGGACACAGATTATACCTACTGCCGAGTTTGTGGAGGGATATGGGGATAATTTTCTGGATGGCTCAGGTCAAAAGTTTTAAAGATGAAATAACAAGAAAAAAGTGGAATATGGGGGTTGTTATCTGATTTATGACTTAAGCTCTTCTTGCAACTTAAGATCATAGGATAAATGGGACAGAGCTAGAGGAGATATCAGGGGCCCATCTAGTCCAATCCTCCATTTTACAGAGGAGTTAACAGGCCCGGAGAGGTGAAGGGACTTGCACAAGGTTACACATTGAAGATCTAGCATCCATGTTTGTATCAATATGGCATATATAGATATATATAGCAATCATTCAGTCAATCAACAAGCATTTATTATGTGTCTTTCATTAATTGTTATCTATAATACACAACACTCAAATATGAATGAGGGCATAGTCATTCAGTATATCAAATAAATTCAGTACATTAAATATATATTCTATTTAACCTGGCACAACAAAAAACTGAACCTAGTCTTAGGATGATTCAGATTTGAATCCCACCTCAGAGATCTACTATTTTGTGACCTTGGGCACATCTTTTCTCAGCCTTTACTCATCTCTTCTGAGCCTGTTTAACCATCTGTAAAATGAAGATTATAATAGCATCTTAATTCACAGGTATGGTGGGAAAATCAAATGAAATAAAATATAAAAAGCATTTTGCAAACCATAAAGCACTATATAAATGTTAACTATTATTATATGAATTTTGTGGGATCGGTTTAAACCAGTGATTATATACATAACATATAAAATATGTATATAAATATGTATGATATATATAAACCAATGTATACAAATATACATAATTTCTATCACAGAAACTCCTTTCACTAATTTGGATGAATAACCCATCCTTACCTTACAGTCTTAAAAACTTGCTTATAACACAGAGAGATTAAATGACTTGTCATAACTAAAATGGGTCAGGAGTAGGACTAGAACTCAGCTCTCCCTGATACATTCCCTCTATTATTCACTTTACTATATTGACCCTCTCTATGTTCCATATACCTCATCCGTTCCTTTCTCTCCCTGTTTTTCTCCCTCCCGTCCCCTCAAATACACTTAGATTTTGTACAACATCAAAGACTTGAAGGAAAAGTTCAATATTCATTCAAATAAAATGTTGCTAAATGATTCCATCCCTCATTCAAGCCTTCTGGCTTCCCATAAACAATGTCAGAATGAACAGATGCATCGATGGACAAATAAGCAAACAGGCATGTTTTCAGAGACAAGCAAGATTACTTGGACAAGGATACTCTGATGCTTTCACATGCCAGTAAAAATATTTTAAACTTCAATTTTATTTAGAAGCCACAGAAATGAGTCTTCTTTCTGATTTGTTTCCTTGTAGAAACGGATCAAATCACAGGTATTCTGGCAAAATTAACTTGAGATTATAGCTTAGCTAGGGAAATTGCCACAGTCATTTCCTTTAAAGTACACTTACTGTAGATCTGAAATCTTTCCTCTAAGCCAATAATCTTCCATCATGAAATAATTTGTTATTATTCCTGAAGTGTTTAGGATTTACATATCTTTGACGTCTTATCTGGTTGGGTTATAAAAGTTAATTCAGAGGGAAATATACCTACAGTTTTATGCTATCTTTTCTATTTTTGGTCTGGTGAGTATGAGGAAGATTTGAAAATTTCTAGGCTTTTATATCTTTCACATAGTAATCCAAATAATAAAGAGACATATTATGGAGTAATAAAGTGTGGCCACAATTTTTGTTAATTGCTTAGTGTATTTCCAGATCCACATTAAAAACATCATTTGATGACTTAGTTTTAAAGAGATGTCCATCATTACTTTAAAAATAAGTTTGGTTAATTCCCATTTGAATACATAGAACTACATTGAATTAACTGGATGCTATATTTATTATTCATTCATAGCATCCATGGGACTTATTACCAAGAAGCAGTTATGATTTGCATTGTGAAAATGTGCCTTGGGTAGCTCATATTTTAATTCATTATTTTTTCAGAGATTTTCTTTTTAGGGAGAATGCTGTGGTCATAGAATCATAGATTCATCTTTACAATGGACCTGAGATATAATCTAGTCCAATCTCTTCATTTTATAGATGAGGAAATTGAGGGCCAGAGAGGTTAAGTGACTTTCCTGAGGTCGTGAAAGCAGAAAGTGGCAGAGTGGGGATTTGAGCCCAGGTACTCTGAATACAACTTCACTACACTTGGCCAATTATATCACAACATGCCAGAGCTGGAAGGAACCTCAGAGACCATCTAATCCAAATGCCTAACTTTGCAGATAAGGAAACTGAGGCAATGAGAAGGAGTCATGGACTTTTCTGGGTCACACTACTAATGAATGGTGAGGTTAGGACCAAAGAGAAATATAAGATCCCAGGCCCATCCCAAACTCTCATATTCAGTCAGTATTCAACAAATTCTCTCAATAAATGCTAAAATATTCTCTTCTTAACTGGGGGCAGTGTACTAGCATAACCTTGGACCCAAAAGACCTGAATTCTAGTCCAGTCTCTGACATTTAAGCATAAGCTTTAAACATGTGCTTTAAAAAAAGAGCTACAATCCCATTGCATTCCTTTTAAAAATTATTGTGGTAATAGGGAACAATGTGTAGGTGTATTTTCAAATAAATTTTAAAATGGGAATACTATTATTTCCTGCAAATAATTTTTGGGAGAAGTCAGTGAGTTAGATATTATTCATTCAATAAGCCTTTATTAAGTGCCTACTATTCATCAGACTGGACAGTTAGATGGCACAGTGGATAGAGAATTGGGCTTGGAATCAGGAAGCCTCATCTTCACAAGTTCAGATCCAGCCTCAGACACTTACTAGCAGTGTGATACCCAGCAAATCACTTAAACCTCTTTGCCTCAGTTTCCTCATCTGTAAAAAGAGTTGGCAAACTACTCTAGAATTTTTGCCCAGAAAATCCCAAATGGAGTTATGAAGAGTTGAACATGGGTGAAATGACTGAATAACAATACTACCATTCAACAGGCACTGTGCTAAGTGCTGGGAAAGCCCTTTTTAAACTTTTGAGTGCTACCTAGATATAGTCTCTTATTGTTAAACATCAGTGTCATTACAGTTTCATAGCCATGACCTGTGGAGGGTGTTACCTCTTTCTCAGTTAAAAGACATCCCAAACCATCAGATTACATCATTGGTCTCCAAGTTGATTAGATTCCAGATGTCAGTTCTTATCTTGAGAACAAGAGCCAACTTCAATTGCACCTTGTGCTCTCTGTCTCTGATGCAGGGATTGTGACAGACAACACAAAGTACATTGAGGGCTCTGCAGGTGCCAGGTGCTCTAGGATGCTTATCTTCTGTCTGCTTCCTCGTGACATTTTATGCCTACACATCATGAACAAATATCGACAGGTTCTGCTGTTTAGGATAATGAGGTTTGTCTTAGCCAAAGTGATTTTAAAGGACTTTGCAAGGACCATGTCTACAATTGCTACCCCTCTGAATTCCTAGTGCTTATCTGGGACAAAGTCAAACAGGGAGAAAAACGGTCAGGACTGGGAAGAGATTGGGGGAGGGAATGAGGCAAATATAGTCAGAATGTTAACCACTCTTGTCCCTCATTTTCACTGTTCAAAAGAAGCACCTGGGATAGGACAAGGAATCTCAAAGAACTGGATGGGAATTCCTCATAGACTAGGATGATGGAGGCTGCATAGGATGGAGGGGCAGAGGAAACACTTTGAGCTGGTTATCCTTGGAAATGTAGACAAGAATTTGCAGAATGCCAGAGAATCTTGAATATGGGGAATCTTGTGCTAAATGACAGGGAAGAAAGGAACACTGAAGATCACTTGCTTTACTCAAAAACTCACTAGCAAATGATTTCCTTTTTTCCCTCAAAAATCTCATTTTAATAGTTACCATTTGTTTTTATCTCACTTTCATTTCATCTCTAAATATCTCTTTCAGTTCCCTTATACAGAGAATGGTGGTTGTTGTTCAGGTGTGTCTGACTCTTTGATGATCCCATTTTGTGTTTTCTTGGCAAAGATAATGGAATGGGTTGCTATTTTATCTCCAGCTAATTTCACAAATGAGGAAACTGAGGCAAACAGGGTGAAGTGACTTGCCCAGGGTCACACGGTGTCTGAGGCTGTATTTGAACTCACATCCTTCTCACTCCAGGCTCAATATTCTATCTACTGTGCCATCTTGCTGTATCTTGTAATAAAGATTAACAAAGAAAAAAAAATCACATCAGCAAAATCAATTAACAAATTGACAAGTATATGTAATATTCCACACCCACAATCCCCCACCTCTGCAAAGATGCAAATCTTTCATTTTAAGTAGGCACTGCTATCAACCATGGTTTTTAAATGCATATATGCTCTGAACTAGACGGTATTCCCTTGCCCATTAGTCACAAATGCCTGAAAGTCAGTGAAATGAATGTTGCCTTATTTGTTTTGAAAGATGGATGTAATCAGTCTTGCTAATGCAAAAGACAATGTCCACCGCTGTATTCAATAAACATTCACTAAGTACCCACTATGTCTAAGTCACTGTGCTCAGGACTAGGGATACTTTTTCTGTCTTTGTCAGAAGAACCTCAAGAACATATGATTCTAGCTTTAGAGGTGGAAGGGACCTCAGAGGCCATCTAGCCCAATTTGTTCATTTTATAGATATGGAATGTGAGGGCCAGAGATGTTAAATGATTTGCTTAAGGTCACACAGATGGTAAGTGATAGAGACAGGTTTCCAGCCTAGTACCTCCAACTCTATAGGGAATATCAGTCAATTAGTCAAGAAGCATTTATTAAGTGCCTGTTTTGTGCCTGAGCTAAGCACTAATTACGAGTCCTATATACCATAGGAGGATGTAGGGAGATATGATAACTATCTTCAAGTATGTGAAGGTCTGTTATTTGTAAAAGGGATTAGATTCATTCTATTTTGTTTCCCCCAGAGGAGAGAAGGAAGAATAATAGAAAGAAGTTTTGAGAGGTAGATTTAAGCTTGATGTAAGAAAAAAAACCTTTCTTTTAAAAATGCTTTAGTTAGTATTTTATTTTTCCTCAGTTACATGTAAAAACAATTCTTAACATTGAATTCCAGATTTTATCTCTTCTTCCCTCTCTACCCCACTCCCCAAATGAAAAGACAAGCAATTCTATATAGGTTATACAAGTGTTTAGGCCCTTTTCCTTTTTGTTTTTTATTTCTTTCAAGATACAGACCTAGTAGTGGTATTGCTAAGTCAGAAGGTATGCATGGTTTTATAGCCCTTTGAGCATAGTGGGAAAAATTTTCTAACAATTAGATTTGTCCAACTCATGGAATGGGTTGCCTGAAGATGCAATACATCTCCCTTCTCTGGAAATCTCTGAACAGAGGGAGGGATGGAGGTGGCACAGTGGATGGAGCTCTAGACCTAGAATCAGTAAGACCTGCATTCAGATCTGGTCTCAGATATACACATTATTTCTGTGCCACTAAGCAAGTGACTTAACCTCTGCCTACTTCAGTTTCCACATCTGTAAAGTGGATAAAATGGGGATAACAGCACTTGTTTCCCAAGGCTATTGTGAAAATAAAATGAGATCATATTTGTAAAATTGCTTTGTAAATCTTAAAGCACTTTATCAATGCTAGTGATGATGATGATGATGATGATGATGATGAACTACTTCTCAGGTGGGGCAGCTAGGTGGCACAGTGGATGGAGTTCCAGTCCTGGAATCAGGAAGACCTGGGTTCAAATTCAGCCTCAGACACTTGCTAGCTGTATGACTTTGAGTGAGTCATTTAACCTTATTTGCCTCTGTTTCCTTATCTATAAAATCATCTGGAGAAGGAAATGGCAAACCACTCTGGTATCCTCTAAGAAAACTCAAAATGGGGTCATGAAGAGTCGGACACAACTGAAACTACTGAACAACAGTAATGCTTCGCAGGCTATGTCACAGAAGGACCAAGTGTTGCTATTGTTCAGTTGTGTCTGATTCTTCATGATCCTGTTTCAGTTTTTCTTGATAAGATGTCAATGTCCTCTAAGTTCTTTCCCAAATGTGACACCTTGTGATTCCATGAAATGATGAATGATATAGCTCTTGATCTCATGAAGATTATGAGGAAGGAACAACACGTACACAAGTCCCCTCATGCAAGGCTTCTTCCTCTCACACCTGGATTATCACAATAGTTGTGTTGGTCTGGTTGGTCTCTATACCTCATTTTTCCCTGATCCAGTCCATTGTCCATGTAACTGTCAAAACAATCTTCCTAAAACGTAGGTGTGATCACGTTACTCCTCTCTGTTCAGTAAACTCCAGTGGTTCCTTATCACTTTCATGACCTGATCTCTTTCTAGCTTTCCAATCTCATTAAACCTTTTCCCCACCTTTCTCTTCACTTGAGCACAGCACTCCATCTCTTGGCTCCTGGCTGGCATTTTCACTGACTTTCCCTCAATTCTTGAATGCTCTTCCTCCCCATTTTCACCTACTGACTTCCCTGGCTTCCTTCAAGTTTCAGCTAAAAACTTAACTTCTGCAAGAAGCCTTTCCTAGTTCTCCTTAATCTCAGTGGCTTCTCTCTCAGTGGGGGATTACCCCTAATATATCCTGTATATATCTTGTTTGTACATTGTTGTTTGCATATTGTCTCTCACGTTAATTAGATCTTGAGCTCCTTTGCATCCCCAGTGATTAGCACAGTACCTGGCACATAGTAAGTGCGTAATAAATGTTCATTGACTGCCTAAAAATCCATGTGGAATACAATAAAAAGTGATGGGGAAAAGGAGAAGGTCTAGATAGATGTCAGTTGCTGATGGGGGTTGGGAATTCATGTAGGAAGTGGCAACTGAACCGAGCCTTGAAAGAAGAGAAGAATTTTGTTAGCCCCAATTTAAAGATAACGTAAATTAAAAAATAAAAATAAAATTTACAAATATATATAAATAAAAAATAAAAAAATAAAAATAAAAATCTCTCAATAGAAATTCATACTATATTCTTCTTCTTTAGTGAAAAACAATAAGAGCTACCATTTATATAGCACTTTTAGGTTTGCAAAGGCTTTAAATATTCTATCTTATTTGGTCCTCACAACAACCTGTGAAGTGCAAGCAATTATCACACCCATTTTGCAGGCTAGGAAAGTGAGGCAGAGAGGTTAAGTTGGAGGGATAAAATTCTAAAGGCAAGCAAATTTATAGTAAATAGAAAGCCAACAGTACTTGTGTTGCACAGCTCTCTTAGACTAGAATCCTTCAGCATTATATTTTTAGCTGCTTTAGTGTTTCACAGTTAAAGAGTGTCTGACCCAACAAAGGAACTCTTTGATCCTCAAGGGCGAGATTGATCATCCGGAAGCTTTTGCTGCTGCATACTAAAAACTGGAGCTCCCTGTAGATAGTGTAGAGGAGTTCATCCTAGAAAAAGCAGCACCTGCAAGCGATTCTCTTCTAGCTAAGCATTAAAGAAACAATGCCTGTCCCTGTTCCCAATAACCAAATGTCATCACTGGGATCCAAAACAAATGCTTAGTCAGCACCTCTTCATGCATGGCGCTGTGTTAGGATTAGTAGGATTCAAACACCTACATCAGCTGAGGTGTTCTCATTTCCAAGGAATATTCACACTGATCATTATGTTGATTTCATTTTTTTCTCCTTTTTGAAAGACTCAAGAACCTGGAAAAATTGTAAAGGAAACCATAAATTAAATTGATATTTTATATTCAAGCATCTTAATTAAAGAACAAATATGACACATACATTATCTCGTATGCTTGGTGGAGGAGTTGGTAGCCCTTTTATAAATTGCCTCCTCCCACTTAATCAGTCTCTTACATCTTACATCTCCTGTCACTGCTGCCTTCTCTTCCCTCTGCTGCCTCCTGATTCAGATCCTCCTGATCCTCTCTGACTCAGTGACACTGGCTTCCTTGTTGTGGCTTGTACAAGAAACTCCTTCTCCTGGCTTCAGGTATTTTCCCTCCATGTCCACTTTCCTGAAATGCTCTCTGTCCTCATCTCTGTCTCCTGGTTTCCCTGGCTGCCTTCAAAACTCAGCTAAAATGCCACCTTCTAAAGGAGGTCTTTCTCAATCCCCTTCCTTCTAGTGCCGTCCCTCCAGTCTATCCCCTAAATACTGCTTGTTTTTCCTCCATTAGATTGTGAGCACTTTGAGAGCAGGCATTGTCTTTTGTCTTTTAGGTTTCTCTGCATCCCTGGTGCTTAGCACTGTGCCTGGCACACAGAAGGTGCTTAATAAATGTTCATTGACTGATTGACTGGTATGGGATCTTGAACCAAGATCTTCTTACTCCAGATCCTGGCTCTGCCTCTTACTGCTTATGTGACTCTGGGCAAGACTGGGCAAATTTTATTTCTCTGGGCCTCTGTTCTTCATCTGCAAATATCTAAATAAACAAAGAAACCAGCAAACAAACAAATAAAATCAGGTAGGAAGAGAGGTGGGAGAGGAAGAAGGCAGATCTTTGTTAGAAAAAAATATTTAAAAGAAGATGTTTGGGCCAGATAACCTCCAAGGTCTCTCTTAGCTCAACATTTATGAGACTCTATGCATATTACAATCTTGTATGTGCCAGCTTTGTGATTATGGGCAAGTTGCTTAGTGAAGACTCAGTTTTTTCGTCTGTAAAATGGGAAAAAAATAATTGTATGTTTAGAGAATTGTTGTGAGGAAGGTGCCTTGTAAATCTTAATGTGCACATGAATCTCAGTTAGTATTACTTGGGTAGGTTTTGTTTTTATTCTTGGAGTAAAATGAGTTCTATATAGTTTATATAATATATAGTATATAATTATACTATATATAAATAGTATATAATTTTTATCTCATTTTTGCTAAAATTATAGTTAAGAATATTCATCTGGGCTGATCTTCATTTAGGCCAATTAAATAATTTATAATTTTTGGTTCATTCAACATTTCTTTTATTCAACCAGGATTAACTGAGAATATTGTGAATATAATGCTGTATTGGACATTAAAAGGGAACCAAAAAGGTTCCATCTAAAGATACCATCTCTACTCTTGAAAAATTCATTGCCTGATCAGGAGGTAAAATTTACATATGACAAAAATGGAGTACAAATACAAGGAGGGGGACTAATGTTGTGGCACAAATTATATATACAGGGGCTAGGGGATCTCAAAAGGGAAAGATCAGCATAACAGTTTGGTCAGGGAACTCTCATTAAAGGAGATGACTTGAGATGGAACAAGAAAGAAATATAGAAAATGAATTTGTGAGGGGTTGGGGAAAAGCATTCCAAAAAGGCTGATTTCCTCTGAACCTGAATTATTAGTCTTGGCCATAAGAGAGCTGCTTTGGCACAAAACCCAAACCAATGATCTCTAAATCACCTTTTCTTCTACCTTGGTTTGGCTCCATTCTCCTCAAGCAACAAAAAACAAAAACAAAACCCTTTACTTCTACAGAGTTATTCCAGTACTCTGGAAAGATTACTGGATTTGAGGCTTAAAGATTTGGGTTCAAATCTTGGTTATGCTATTTATCTCCAATGATGCCACTTAAAGGATCATTCATTCAGACCTGGATGAGACCTTCCATTGAGTCTAATATTTTCAATTTATGGATGAAGACTCTGAAATCCGGAGAAGTTTAGCAATTTGCTCAGTTCCCAATAACTACAAAGTGTCTGAGGGTGGGATTCAAACTCAGGTTTCCTCATCTGTAAAATCAGGGTATTGGATCAGATGGTCTCTAAAGTCTACATACTTGCAAGGAATCATTCAAGAAACATCTATTAAATGCTTACTATGATCACTTTTCTCATTTATATGTCCCATAGATGTTTCTGCAGCATGAGACAAATGGAACTCATTATATTTTCTCCAAACCATACAGGATCTAACATTCTTCTAGTCACCTAAACTTGAAACCTAGGAATCATCCTTGATTCTTCCCTTTCCCTCAGTTTCAGTATCCAGTCAGTTGCCAGGTTATGTTGGTTGTGTTCCACCTCTACCATGTTGTTTAAATTCATCCCCTTCTCTCCATTCATGGCCTGGTCTGGTATCATACCATTATAATGTATCAACTGTTCTATTTTGATAGACCTGTAATTGGTCTCTTTGGTTCCAATCTCTCTCTCTCTCCAGTATATATTCTCCACATAGCCGCCAAATTGATATTCCTAAAACATAAATCTGACCACATTATTCCTCCCATCCCACCCACTTCAAAATATTGGATAGCTCCCTAATTATTCCTAGGATAAAATAAAAACTCTTCAGCCTGTCACTTAAAGCCTTCTACAATCTGCTTCCCACTTACAATAGTAGTCATTTCATATTGCTGCCTTTTTCATACTTTTTGTTTTAGTCAAATGATTCTATTTCTGTGTTATATCTCACCTCCATGCCTTTGCATAAACAGTATACCATTTCTGATATGTCCTTCCTTTTCCCCTATACCTCATATGATCTCTACCTTCCTTTAAGGCATAGCTCAGGAGTTGTTTCCTCCGTGAGCCTTTGCTGTACTCTCTCCATTTTGAAATTATCTTGTATGTATTTACTCACTCGTGTGCATGTCATATCCTCCCCTAATAGAATGTAAGTTTTTTAGAGTAGGTATTGCTTCATTTTTGTATTTGTATACCCATTGGATAATTCAGTGGTTTTTTGCATGGTAGGCACTTGATAATTTTTATTGAATTAAATTGAATTTCAGGACATTGGTGGGAGGAGGGTGATGAAAAGATCTCTCCTAAGAGTCTGAGATGCTCCAAATTGGGTTGGGTCTGGGGGGCTATCCTTTAAACTGTTAATTTTCTGTTTGGTTGATTGCCCCCACCTGGAGTTACTACAGAAGAATCTCTAAGATGCTCAAGGTATATTGTGTACAAATCCACAAGTATAGTCTGTACATGATATATGCTATACAAAGTAGTACATACATTTGAGCGATAAAATAGTCCAGATGAGAAGTCATAAGGTCCAGGACTAGGGTGCTAACAGGGTTAGAGAGTCCCTTGACAGCCATCATTCACTATTCTATCATTGTAAAAACCAACATTCAAGAAAATTCTGAATCACCTTGGACTCCTAAGGGAAAGACAAGAAGAATTGATAACTAAATTTTCTTACCTCAAACTCAGGACAAACAACCTCTAAAGCTTAAAGGGGGTAAAATCTTATGCAATCCAGTGCATCGTGTTTACAAAAACTTTTTACATGCCTTACTTCAGTCAATACTCACAACCAACCTGTGAAGTAGTTAGTGGGAATTTAATTGTTCCAATTTTACAGATATTAAAACAGGTTCTGAAAAATTAAGCGATGAGGACTTAAATCCACGTGTCCTGACACTAAACTATATTTTTCCACTATGCCATGCTGCCTTTAATTTACAAAGTTAGATTGTTCTCTTTTTAGCATAGTTTGGTGAAAGTCAGGATTGATTGCCACGTTCTTTACGTGTGTAGTGTTTTGCCTAGCACATATCAGTCCCCAGGAAATGTGAGATGATAACACTTTTTGTTTCTTTTAGCTCTCAAAACATGAGATAGGATCGTAACAATCCCCTCATGTGAATACAGTACCTAAGATTAAGAACAACAATGACATAGTGGTTTCCATGAAAGTAAATAAAAGCTAGGGGGAAGTTTTCTTTCCCAGGTAGTGAATCATTCGATGTCTCTGTTTGGGAAAAAAATAAAGTGTAAAAAGGCTAGTCTCTAGATCCCTCCTTTGCATACCCAAGCTGTTCATCTCTCAAAAGTCAAAGTGGATGCCAGAATTCCATAGATTTCATTTTTCAAGATGAACATTCATATTTGAACATATTTCAAGCCAGATGGCTTACAGTTCATGTATTTGTTGCTGTTTTCCTGCCACAACAACTAAATATTGAAGATACATAACTGTGATGAGGAGATCACTTGCAAAACCATCTATCCCTCCTGCTATTTCTTGTTGCACCCTCACAAATCCTCTGCTTTACATCACAGTGCATGGCAGGGTGAAGGGCTTGGATGATTCAAATGATGAATTACACCCTTTTGATTTAATAGACAGGAGGTAGATGAAATAAAATAAAAAAAATCCCTTTCTATAAATAAATATTTGTTATAACAGCTATGAATTTTCTGATAGCAAACAAGAAAGCAAATGAGTATCTATTGAAATAGTGTGATTTCATAATCCTTTTACACAAGCTTGAAAGTTTACTTTTGATCCCAAGTTTAGTTGCCAAACTGTAGGATCAGTTAGGAATATTACGGAAAGCAGGAAGTAAGGGAGGAGTGACAAATACAATTCATATAGGTTCCAAAAGAAAGGTTTGAATTTTTTTTTTAATGGGGTCATACTCCTTTTCATCAGGAATGAAAAATGTCAGGTGGGGAAAGCATTCCACACCACACAGAGCAGGCTGTCAGTGTCACTCAGCAGGATCAAAGAACTCTCCCTTTCAATAAGAAGCAATTTGCTGTCCATTTGTCATCTTGGATGGAATTCACTATAGTACTAAGCTATCAGTATTTGAATTGTGATTATTTTCATAGCCTCATAGGATTTAGAGTGAGAAGAGACTTTACAGATCATCTAATTGAGTTCGTTTTGTTTCAGCAAACATTTATTATGTACCTACTATGTGCATAATCCTGGAGATAGAAGCACAAAAATGAAACTGTGATCTTGGTGACCCTACATTTTACTAGGTGAACCCTTTTATTGATCTGGCTAGGAAACTGCAGGCCAGAGAAGTTAAATTTTTAAAAGGTCTTTTCCTCCCTCAAAGGCCATTCGGCTCAAATAATAAAAACACAAAATGGGATATAAACACCTGAAAAAGGTTGGCAACAACTAATGGATAGCAATCATTTTCAGGTTGTGTATTGCTTCTCACAGTGCCCTGTCTGACCACCCAGGAGATGTGACAAATGGAAGTATAATAATAAAAAGAAAAACTAATGTGTCCATAATAGTCGTCAGAATCAGAAGGATGATTCTGAATCAGAGCAGAAAATGTGCACACAGCCAAACCAAAAATATCTGGGAACTTATTTTGAAGAATGGTGGGAAGATTGTGACTATTTCAGAGCCATCTATTCCAAATAAAAAGTACTCCAACATCCCAGAATTTTGAAACTAGAAGTCAATCAACTGACCATCTATCTATCGATCTATCAATCAATGAGAATTTATTTATTAAACACTATTTTTGGTGCTGGAAATATAAAAATAAAAATGAAATCAGTTCTGCCCTCAAAGATTTGTATCCTATTGGGGGAGTTGGAGGATACAACACGCACACATATAAATGAATGAAAAAATAAACAAAATTCACACACACAGTACACATATATGGATATATGTGTATGTGTGTATATATATGTATGTGTGTATACACACACACAAATGTGTGTTTACATGTGTCTATATGTCAGTATTTGAGGGGGAATGGCACTAGTGGCTGGAAGGACCAAACAACACCTTCTGTGGTAGAAGAAGACACTAGATCTGAGCTTTGAAGGAAGCTAGGAGTTATAAAAGACAGAGAGCCAAGGAGAAGCATATTTCAGGCCTGGGGGATAGAAAACCTATGCAAAATCCAGGGGGTGGAAAATGGCTTGCTGTGTAGGAACAATAGCAAGTTTGGCAGCACTGGTGAGGGTATGCTATCACCAGGTCAAGTTTGGATGAACCATAGAGTCTATGAAGGGGAATGATGTGATAATAATGCCAGAGCCAGATTGTGAAGGGCTTGAAATGCTAAAACAGAGGCTTTTCCAAATGCTCTTTGAGCCAACAAGGAGTCAGCAGATCTTTTTTTGTTAGGCCAGTGCTTTAGGAATGTCACTTTGGCAGCTCTATGGAGTATCAAATGGAGAAGGAAGAGACTGGAAGCAAGGAGATCCTTTAGGAGGCCATTACAATACTACATATACGTGAATTATTACATGCCTATGTTGTCATTGTTGTTCAGGCAGGTCTGACTCCTCGTGACTCATTTGGGGTTTTCTTGGCAAAGGTATTAAAATGGTTTTGCCATTTCCTTCTCTAGGTCACTTTACAAATGAGGAAACTGAGGCAAATAGGGTTAAGTGACTTGCCAGGGGTTATGCAGTTAGTTAGTAACCGAGACCAGAATTGAAATCAGGAAAATAAGTCCTATTGACTCCAGGCTTAGTACTCTATCTGCTATACCACCTAATTGCCCTTTGCATAAATATGCATTATTGCAATAGCCTACTTATATGTTTGTGTGTGTGTGTATATATATATATATATATATATATATATATGCATGATTAACCTATTAATAATTATAGCCTACTAATATATATTTGTTATATGTGTACATTATATATACACATATATAAATATATGTATAAAACAGGCAGGCAGAACATTTATTAAATGATCGCTATGTTCTAGTCACTGGGGATATAAACACAAGTAAACAAGACCCTGCCCTCAAGAAGCTTACATTCTAGTGCAGTGGTTCTCAGTCCGTGGGTCGCAACCCCTTTGGGGATCAAACGACCCTTTCACAGGGATCACAGGGGTTGCCTAAGACCATCGGAAAACACATATTTCTGATGGCCTTGGGAACTGAGACACCGCTCCTCTATCTGTCTCCAGGTGGGTCCTCACACATGCAGATACGCCCACATACGAGTATTAAAAGGTCACCACATTAGGAAGGTTGAGAAACCCTGTTCTAATGGAACAAGACAATATGTAAAGGGGAAATAGAAGACAGGCGGTGCTACGTGCACAAGAGGCATCATTTGGACCTGATGACTGGGAAAGTGACAGTTTGGATGTGAGCAAGAAAAGGGGACAACTTACCTAAAAGAGCCTAAGGCAATGGGGGAGTATGCTAGCATGATACCCATGGAAGTGGAGATAATGGCTTGGATACAAGAGATTTTGAGGGAATTGAATTGACAAGATGTAACAACTGATTGGATATAATGGAGAAAAGAGGCAGAGTGAGGAGTCAAAGATGAATTCGAGATGGTAAACTAGGTGATTGTAAGGATAGTAATGCATTAGTGGAGAGAAACTAGGGTTGGGCACATCTATGAAGATAAAACAGTTAACATTTATATAATGTTTACCATGTGCCAGGCACTGTGCTAAGTACTTTAAAATTATCTTCTCATTTGATATTCACAACAACTCTGGCAGATAAATGCTTTTATTATTTCTATTTTACAGATGAGGAAACTGAGGTAAACAGGGGTTAAGTGACTTGCCCAGGGTCACATAGCTAGTAAGTGTTAGAGGTCAGATTTGAACTCAAGTGTTTCTGACTCCAGACCCAGCTCTCTATTCCCTGCACCACCTAGCTGTTGCTGATAATTGAATTCCTGCTGCTGCTGCTCATTGAATTAATGTCTGCTGCTAGGAGTGTGGTGAAAGAGGGGAATTTAGGGACCACTTAGTCTTGAATCATACACTTTTAGATTGAGGAAGGACCTCAGGTGTCTTCTAGTTCACCTCATTTTAATATAAGGAATACTTGGTGAATTAGGGTGGTTGCAGAAATATGGGGAGGATCTGAGAAATTTAGGTCATGCAGGGCATTTACTGGAAGATGCTACCAGGACATTTGGTCCCCTGTTCAAGAACTGTTTCCATTGGATCATAGCTGTTCCACCTTTTGCAAGCTCATACTTCCTACTGATTTTTTTATTTTTTCAAATTTTCATTAGTGGATAGGCATGAGAATCCTATGAAAAGGAGTCTTTGGCACATATTAGTAAGGGTGAATGGGTGAAGATAACACATAAAGGGGAAATCTCCACTCTGGGAAGTTTCCTGGGGGCTCTCCTTCTTTAAAGACTGATCAGTGATGGAGAAAACTTTTCGATAGTTTGGTCTTTTCCTGGCCATAATACAATGGTGCATAATGAAAGTGATGGCCAGAAAATGATATCACAAGCCCTGCTGAGATCTATAACTGCTTGCTGGTTTTAAAGGGGAAGTAGAAGAACTACAATAGAGAATGAAGTATGGTACCACTTTCTGGGCATCACTGGGGACTTCAGAGGTAAAGACCTCTATGTTTGGGAACATATTTGTGTGGGAATTTACAATAGATTTTTGGAAGATCTATTGTAGCACTATTAGAAAGTTTTCTTTTTTCTGTGATTCTATTTCAGGTACCATTTTGTTTTCCTTTTTTTTTTTTTTTTTTTTTTTATAACAGCATCTTCCTTCTTTAATATTAGGACCTCTGTACTTAGAAGTAGAGATTCTTTCAGTATACTGGAGAGGATTATGCACACATTTCTCTGAGTTTCCTAGGTGGGGACTATGAGCCAGAGAAAGGAAGAAACTTTAAAAATTGTATCCACGCCTGCCAAATTGTGCTAATACTTATGCTCTCTAATCTCTTGGCTTCCATGAAACTTTAATCTCCTTGTTTTCACCCTACCTTTCTAACCAATTACTCTTTTTCCCTTCAGGCTCATGACAGAATATAAAAAGCATAGTTGGAGAGTGTGTAAACTTGGATTCTAATCCTGGCACTGACACCAGTGAGTGTGGCCAAAGGCACTTGGCCTCAGTTTCCTAATATGAAAAATGAGGGTCATTTCAGATCATCTATAAGATCCTGTGGGCAGTTAGGTGGTACAGTAGATAGAGGGCCATCTAAAGAGTTGGACAGGACTGAAAAATTACTTAATAACAACAATAAGATCTCTTCTAGCCTCTAAATTTTTTGATTCTGTGGCTCTATGAAAAACACATTATTGCCATGGGACTGGATTCTTAATTAAACTCAGTTCATTATTGAGCAGTAGGAGGAGTCTGGTCTATATTGCCTATGTAAAATGTAGTGCGTTTGAAGACCCCAAACTGTTTACTGCTATAAAAGCCCAACACTTTCACACCAGTATTCTCTTGGTGATATGATGCCATGTGGCTGTTAATCCTGGAGTACCAGAATCTTAGAGGAATTAACATTACAAACAACTTAGAAAGCAATGGAATGACACCTTGTGGGTGTAAGCAGGCTGTAGTATATTCCCAAAGATGCTACTGCATTGAAACACTATAAAAATGACCAAGGGGATACATAAAATATATCTAATATGTAACATAATATGTAATATATGATTATATAATATACAATTGGATTATAGATGCACACACACACTCATACAGATACAGATATAATTGGAAAAGGAGGTAGGTTAAGATTGATGGATGTCTAAGTGATGTGATGACATTCTTGAGTTAAAATAATTGGGAGAAGGCTTTCACAGAATTCATTGGTTGTGGTTCAGTCATTTCAGTCAAGTGTGATTCTTTGTGACCCCATTTGGGGTTTTCCAGGCAAAGATACTAGAGTGTTTGTCATTCTCTTCTCCAGCTCATTTTACAGATGAGAAAACTAAGGCAAAGTCACAGGGTTAAGTGACTTGCCCAGGGTCACATTTGAACTCAGGTCTTCCTGACTCCAATCCCAGTGTTCTACCTACTATATTACCTAGCTGCCCTTTTCATTGGATTCATTGAATATCTTTACTCAGGAGGATTTATAGGAAAGCCTGGGCGAGGATCATACAAACAGTATGAGGATTGAGATCTATATTAGGAGGGAGAACATATACATTAAATCATTGCTCCTCCAAAGAAAAGTATTAATTACTTACATCAGCAAATTCTAATTCTTACGTGGGAGCTAGGATCTACAGTGGAGAGGCCTGGCTTTGGGGTCAGGAGGACCTGAATTCAAATTCTGCCTCAGGTCCTCACTGGCTGTGTGACCCTGGACAAATCACTAAAACTTTCTTGGGCTCAGTTTCCTTATTTGTAAAATAGGGGATTAGATTCAGCATCCTTGAAGGTATCTTCCAGCTTTAAATCTATGATTCTATAGTCCAATAATATTATAGGCTTAAAGGTCATGGAAAAACATGGTTTCCAAAGAATTTAAATTGAGAATTACTGAAAGGGTAATGAGAGATAGATGGTAGGTATGAGCAAGCTGCAATGAGTTATAAATAAGAAATTGCACAGTGAAAAGTATAAAAGACACCATTTGAGAAATTCATGACAAGAAAAACAGATGAATTAATCAAGCAACAAGAATTAGGAATAAACTGACTTAGCCCACATCCTCTATTAGTATCAATTAAATATTAAGGGGCAACTAGGTGGGGTGGTGAATAGAGCACTGGCCCTGAAGTCAGGAGGATCTGAGTTCAAATATGACCTCATACACTTAACACACTCACTAGCTGTGTGACCTTGGGCAAGTCTCTTAACCCTAATTGCTTTTCTCCCTCAAAAAAAAAAATTAAGAGAAGTTGAGGAAGGACTCCAGTGGCAGACACAGACGAGGGTCCAATATATGAGTTGGTATAGTTTGTAATCCTTGACATTGTATGATGTATCTCCATTGATGGTCATAGGTCTATAAAGGTACCTACAGAGCAAATCATCATATCTCCTACACAAGAAATCTATCTCTCCTCCTCATGAAAGGAACGGATCACATAAAGGGTGTTGGCTTAAGTCATTTTAGTTTACATTGGAATTAAACTATCAGGAATTAATGAACTTCAATATTTCTCTTCTTCCTTCTCCTCTGCTCCTTTAAATCTAAATTGGACTAATACATTCTCATTATCTATTAGCAAAATGTTAGTTCTTTAAGGATAGGAACTATTTTGTTTTTCTATTTGTAAGCCCAGTGAGTAGCACAATGCCTGACACAGAATGTTCATAAATAATTGTTGACTGATTTTTACGCTTGCTGATGACAAACTTACATTTTAAAATGTGACCTCATTAGGACCTAAAAAGTGAATCAATGGCCTAGAATAAAAGTAACCTTGGTTATTTTTTATGAAATTTAGCTTAGGTATGAAGGAAGGGATGCTAGAATTCTAGAACATGTAAAATGAGAACGGCAAGAAAATGCCATTCTTTTTCGCTAAGTTATTTCAAATGTAAAAGAATATTCTATCTCCACCGTAAGACTGTCTTAACTAAACTTTGGATTTTCTCCAGCACCTTGTGTAATACTCTCTACACATAGGAGGAGTTTAATCATTGTTTGGTGCCATCAAATTGATTTGATCCCCCCACTTGTAGGCACTAGAGAGGTCTTAAAGATGGGTTAGAGAGTTTGGGATTTGGCAGGCATTCATAAGGGTGAGCTTGACTTCAGAGAAGACTCACTGGGAGCTTGTGAACAGGCTCTTCTGTCTGCCAGGAGGCTCATTAAGACAGGAATGAAGAGAGAGGGACTGAAATTTCCAGGAGCCGTTTGAGTGCCTAAAAGTTAAGGCAGATTATAGGGGGACCTCTTGATCTGCAGTCCAATGTTCTACCAAACAATACAATTATGAATATACATGCATATAGTTATCTACGCATATGCACATGTGCATATACATGCACATCAGTATTTATACATATGTATATAATACATGTATAACATATCTATGTTAGTATAAATACTAAATTAGTATTAGTATAGCTTATTATTTAAGTAAAAATAATTCTGTCTTGCTTTAGACACTTCAGAAGTAATTTCATTTTGCAGATATGGAAACTGAGGTTCAAAGGTGAGGTGATTGGCTCTTGTAGTTAGTTAGTGGCATATGCAAAACTAGAAACTAGGTCTCTTGTCTCCAACTCATTGAATTGGCTCCACTTCAGTAAGAGTTTAGAACTCATAAACCATATGATTTCAAAATCTGCCAAGCTTGAAAAAATATTGGCTCCGACATTCTCAATGATCAAAGCAACCCCAATTATAGCATTATATTAACCAAGCTTAAAAAAAAGTATTACAATTTCCAACCTTTCTGAACTGTAATTAGTCATCTAACTGTGTAGCCAAGTTTCGTTGATATATTTGCATAGTTAATTAATTATGATTTATTTAAAAGTACTCAATTTGTAAAACTTTGTTCTCTATTGCCTACAAATCAAATTGCCAAGGGATAGATTTGTTTTTAAGTCTTCTTTTAATCATTTTAAAGATTAAAAAAATACTAAAATATGTATTGAAAAGACATGAGAATTTCTCTTCACATTTTTAAGGAAATGCAAGCTTTTAAAGAGAAAAGGGGGAAAGAGCTGAGAGAATTCATAACTTAAATGTAAGTGACCATTGCCTGGACATGTGAGAGATATTCGATTCTTCTAAAACACTGGAAGAATTGACGAAATAATGATCCAAAAAATGTAGCACCTTTTCTAAAACAGTACCTAGGGTACATCCATAAAATAGTCTTCTCATTTTTGGCTTAAAAAAGGAACATTATTGAATAACTGGAAGGTGTATAGTTTACTGGAAAGGACAAGTTCTATTTTACAGAAAGAAAATGGGAGGTTAAGTGACTTGGCTAGGGTGACAAAACTACTGTAATATTGGCCAAACATGTTAAAATACTTATATGGCACATAGTAAGCCCTATAAAAAAGTTATTATTATTTTAGTTATCATTATAAGGGAAAGTTCAACAGAGATTCTTCTATAAAGACCCAAAGACCTGGTTGCAAAGTTTAAAAAATTGGCCAATTATCTAGATGTTCCCAAACACCAATATTTTCATTGTATATTTACTTGAACAATTTAAGGATTTATAATTCCATCTTTGTGAGACATACCCTCCACTGACAGTTCACAGATCACCACCCCCTTCTTCCTTAGGGGACAATATTTGTAGATTGCTGGGGTTGAAAACATATCATCTTGTGGTCCTTCTATAGATGCACCTCCTGAACTTACCTATGTTAATCCTCATATGACATATACTCCCTTCCTTGCCCTGAGCTGAAAGGCTTTCAAGTTAGCAGGACTGAGTAGAGCTCTCACACCACAGGAATAGTCTTTGAGAGCACAAGCTTAGATCCATGTCACATTGAGGTGTAATTCAATGGAGTGATTAGTGTATATGACAGGACGATAGAAGAAGCTTTCAAAGCACCATAAATCTTAAGTTGAAAAAGAGTTGAGATCTTTAAAAACTCAACACAGAACTCCTTCCTCAATTTAACAGAGGAAGAAACTGAGATGCAGAGAACAGTGACTTGCCCAGGGTCACATAAGTTACAAGGAATGGAGCTGGGATTTGAACCCAGTTAATTAATCAATCAACAAGTATTTATTATTTACTAGGAATAAATGAATGAATAAATGAATGAATGTAAAAGCATTTTTTAAGCTCTGTACTAAACATAAAGACAGTTGTTACTTTAAAAAAATCCAGACTCTACTCGGGATAGGGGTGGGTGGGGGGAACTCAACTGTAATTGAGTTCAACTGCAGATTGCCTAGAATGGCCTACAGTCCTAAAAGTTCAGCAGTGAAGTGGAATGGAAGCCCAGGGATCCTTAATGTTCATCCACAGATCAGATGGCACTTCCTGGAAGGTATCTGGAGGATGCAAAGGCAGGTAGACTGAAAGGCCAGAGGATCCATGGTAGGTAGGGCAGATGGTAAGGCCTGGGGGTGCTCCATCTCCCTGGAAGGATTGTGATTAGTGACCCTTAGCTCATCCACGATGCACATTAGCAGCCATGTTGCTCTTCCCTTTGGCTACCCTCATCTCTTTGAGCAGCCTAGTGTCACAGAGAAGGGAAGGGAAGGCAAGGAAGAAAGGCAACGCTGCTGGTGGCTCTTAGTGTCTTATAGATCCAGATGTGCTAGATATCATGTTAGGTGCTAGGGATCTAAAAGGAAAAAAATGAAACAATCATTAATCTAAAAAAGTTTTTAGTCTATCAGCTTTTTTCCAATATCAAATCCAGGGATCTTTCCACAATACCATGCTCCTTTTTTTTTTTGTATTTTTCATTTGAATTTTAGAATAACATAGGCATATTCATAGATCCATTTCTTATAAGGTCATATCAGTAATAATGTCAACAGAAAATATTCAGTGATTAGATCAGCTTAGAGAATTTGTTCACTACCGAAGGATTCTCTAACATGTTTGCTTATTTTAATTTTGAATTTGATGATACTTATGAACCAGCACCAACCTTCTCCATTCTGTCAGGGCTCTGTCTGGAAGAAGGTATTCCGAGAGTTTGCTTCCCCTCTCTCCCTCTCCCCGCCTCCAGGAGTTAATATATTTACTTAATATTAAACACTAACACAACTAATTAAACTTCATTTATGAGTATTTTTATTTAAATGGACTAATTCCATATATAAATCTTAACATGGTTTCAGTTGCTCCCTATAGGTGTCCATCAGGATTTTTTGTCCTTTTAGTCACACTCACTTTGGCCCATAGATGGTCCAAGTTAGTGAGTCTTCTGTTATTCTGATTCCTTTTTTTTCTGGTTTTGTCAGATTTTGTAAAAGTCTTTATGGATTTCATGATCTTCCTTATATTTTGCTGGTCCTAATTGCATTACAATATTGCATTATTTTCTTGTTTGTTTTTGATAATGCTTTCAAGGTATATTCACAGCAGTGGAATGATAGGGTATTAAGACGGTGTCTTTTTAATATGTGCTTCATGTGAGCTCCTCTTTCAAAGGCTTCCCAAGATGCGGAGGTGAGCCTTAGTTCTTGAAGGTTAGACTAGGAAAGTCAGGGTTATGGCTGAACGTATAAAACTTGAACAGCTTTGAATGTATCTTAACAACAGACTGCGAGAAGCCAGGTGGCACTTAATAGACAGAGCACTAGCTCGGGATCAAAATTTGACCTGAGGTCAAATTCAGTCTCAGACATTTGACACTATTAGCTATGTGACCTTGGGCAAGTCACTTAACCTTGATTGCCTCCTAACAAAAACAAAAGAAACAAAAAACCCCAAATAACAGACTGTTATCTGAAGACAAGCCCAAGGTCAGAGGGGCTGGTGGTACAGAGGAAAGAGGATTCTATTTAGGATCACAGAACCTGTGTTCAAATTCAAGTTTTGCTGCTTATTATCTGTTTATTTTATTTCTGTGAGACAAGTTTCCTCTTGTAAAATGAGGGAGTTAGGCTAGACAATCTCTAAATTCCTTCCAGTTTTAATCTATGATGTTGTTGTTGGTAGTCCTTTGTTTTCAAAGAGGACCAATGACATCATAGGTGATATCTTGACTTGCAGTGAATTGGATTTAAGTGAGGCAGAGTTGCACAGTAATCAACCTCACTCTCTCTTCCTTAGTCATTGAAATCTAGTGACAAGACAAAGGTCAAGAGGAATGGGGATGGCCCGGGGTTATAGTTGGTACTCTTGGACTCTTTGACCATGATCTAAGCTCCACAACACCTATTTTTGCCTCCTTCGTGGCCATCTTAATAAGTTGTTATCCTCCCATTCCACAGGGAGAAGTCTTCACATGCTTGGGTGGACACCATGCTAAATCATCGAGGGGTTTGGGGCCTGTCAGTTACTCCCCAAATGATTTAACCCATCCCCTGAGATGGTTTACTGAGATGTGGCTACTGTGTGTGGTATAGTTTCATGGAGTCACTGGTAAGAGTTGATTGAATCAGGTGGACACACCAAAGGTGGATAAACAGCCCTGAAAAGAGTTCAACAAGCCTTCACACCATAGGTGCTGGTCCTCCTTGAGCAACCCATACCCCCCACAGCACTATAAATCCTATGAAATTTGAACCAGTGAGTGGTGCTTTTTTAATCATATTAAAATGTTTCTGAACTTAAAATCTGGGAAAACTTGTAATAAAATATTTCCCAGATGCATTATTCATAATTACAAAAAAAACTGGGAAAAAGTATAAATGTGCACCATTAGGGGAATAGCTAAATAAATGAAGAATATGACTTAAGGCATGGATGGTTGCCATCTGTGTTGGAAAAAGGAATCACACTGGCAAAGTTAGGGGCCCTTCAGTGTAATGAAGTATTCCTTTTGTGTAGAGCCTTTAAAGCAGAATGAAATGAATTGTAAATTCAAGTAATAAAATCTTAGTTTGGGGAGCTAGTGTTTAATATGACTTTAAACCAGGGAGATAGACATAGGCATAGAAGTGGTTATGGATGGTAGAGTGGAAAACAAACAAACAAACAGATTCCGGAGGTCAGGGGACCTGTGTTTTATTCCCACATCTGACTTGGGCAAGTCAGTTACACTTCTTGGATCTCAGTCTTTTCATTTGTGAAAGGAGGGCCTTAGATTAGATGTGCTAAGAACAATCTCTGAGGATTGTGCCATGCTTTGGGTAGTAACTATGTAGGTGAGACCAGTCCCTTTGCTTATGTGGGCCTCAGTTTTCTAAACTGTCAAGTCAGAGAATTAGTAGACTGCTAAGATACACATCCAGCTGTGTTATTCTGTAATCCTAAGGGCAAAGTGAGAGGCAGCATGGTGTGGTGGTTAGAGAGCTGTCCTTCTAGTCATTAAAACCAGACTTCAAGTTCCTGCCTTTTGCACATACTGGTTTTGTGGCCCTGGGCTTTGTCATTTAGAGCAAGTTGGCTCACTTGCTACGAGAGCTCCTGCCATACAACTTACTCATCAGGAGATCCCTGTATTAATAAAATTGTAGTCCTCTCGCCCCTCGAAATCTTCCCTCCCCCAATAAAAAGTAGAGGAAGCAACAGCAGCCGAGAAGAAGGAGAAGAAGGAGAAGGAGAAGAAGAAGAAGAGGAAGATGAAGAAGAAGAGGGAGAGGAGAAAGAGGAAAGGAAGGAGGAGGAGGAGAAGAGGAAGAAGAGAAGGAAGAGGAGGAGGAAAAGAAGAAGAAAGAAGGAGGAGACAAAGAGAAGAAACAAGAGGAGAAAGAAAGAAATTTTGGGAATAAAGGTGAATATACAGGCCCCAACTTATGTTTAAAACTACAGGCAGCCATCTTCTCAATTTACTCCGTTCTAGCCCAGGTTCTTTTTTTCCTGTTTGGAATAGAAAAATGATTTAGTAAATAAAATTCCACATTAATGCCATTATTATGAGGCTTCTGTATATTGCCCTTTAAACAGATTCTTGTTGTTGACTTTTGGACACTAATGCCATGAGACTTTTTTTATGATTACATGTTAATTAAATATTCTGATTACATTACATTATGATTACATATTCCCTTGCTTCAGTCTTTCCAAAGGCAGTGCTTTAGACGAACTTCAAGTAGTCTTTCATAAATTATCACTTAATAAAAGAAAAGAAGCGTAACCAATTCTAATTAAGTGTTCAAGTGCTAACCGTTTTTTTTTCCTCCAGAAATAAGTTCTGTGGAATTTGTGCAGCTTGGTATTCTGGGAGGCTTAAAAAAACATAGCAACTAAAAAACGACATTGTTAAATAAATGAGGTGCAAAATTTGATTTACCTTAATATTGTTACAGTCTGGTGGGGAAAATCCACAATATTCTTCATTCTGTCACTTACAAATTAAAAAGTATCCATTGTTTATCTAAGCCCTAAAATGCTATGTCTGTCAAGGCAGGAGAGAAGCTGTGATTGATCTGCCTAGTTTGCTGGCAAGAAGTGTGCATCATGTGTTCTCTTGGATGTGCAGCCATACACACACACACACACACACACACACACAGACACACACACACACACACACAGGTGTACATCTCATTTGGAAAACCTCCTTTCTGAAGACAGGGTCTGTATATTCTTGAACAAGGTAAGACTGACCTTGAAGGTGTACAAGACAATGGCGGCACTTTCCATCCATTAGCTTGTTTGAATCCTGGGAGTGCTGTTTCTATCCACATTTTATAGATGAGGAAGCAGGCTTTTGAAAGGTTGACACTTGCTTAAGGCAACATGAGATTGTGAGCTCCTTGAGGGAAAGGCCTGTTTTGGCCTTTCCTTGTATCCCCAGTGCTCAGGACAGTTCCCAGTATGTAGCAAGCACTTAGTAAATGCTTGCTAACTTGACATAGGGGCAGAATGAACAGAATGCTAGACTTTGCCCTTATGAATTCCTCATATCACTTACTGCCTATGTGAATGAGCAATCAACTTAAATAAGGAAGGCCAGCTTCAGATCTCTCAAATTGTTACTAACTGTGTGACTTTAAATACATCACTTAAACTCTCTGCATCTCCGTTTCCTTATCTGTAAAAAGTATGGGGCTGGATTCAATGACTTCTAAAGTCTCTTTAAACTTTGTGTGAGACCATGACATCAGGGAGATGGGAGATGATGACATGACATGTAGTTGACTTTGATTTGAGGGAGGGAGAGCTGTGCAAAGTCACCAGCCTCACTTGCTCCTTCAGAGCCATTTGGCTCCAGTGGCCAGATATTCATCAGGATGACTGCAGATGGTTGAGGATGCAGTGGGAGACCCTGGCCCTTTTAGGTGAGAGGGGCCTTTATGTCATGGAGATCACATTCTAATTATGGCAGAAAACACATTTAGAAAAGTAGATCTGTTGGGAAGGTGGAAGAGCTTGATGTGTATGGGCAGGTCATATGGATCTGGAGGTCATAGAGTCAGAATAGCTGGTAAGGCCTGGTGGACTTTAGTGTACAGTGATATGGCAGATGATTTGTGCCAATAGGCTTCCATCTTACAAGAAGGATCATAGTTGGAATCTCCCTGCTCCTTCAAGCAAAAAAGCAGTCATCTACATTTGGCTAGGGTTGGGATAGTGCTAGAGTAATGTGGCCTACCAAAATTAGGAAGAGATTGATGAGTAAGAGAGTTAGAGTGGAACAGGGATTCTGGATTCCCTCTCACAGGGGAGGGTATACAGGGTTATCCTCCAGCCAGAAAGAGGAAAGAGAAAGGAAGCAAACCAAACAACATGCTGCTTTATAGATCATTCTTTCTCTGGTTCATGTGTGTGTGTTTCACTCCTCAATCTGGGTTATAGTTCAGACTCTATCATTAATCCTTCGTGTGACTTTAGAAGTTAACTGACTTTTCTGAACCTCTATTTCTTTTTCATCTATAAAGGAAGAGAGATTGGACCAGATACTAAGTCCCCTTCCAGCTCTTTCATTCAATGATCTGTGAACTAAACTGTGTTGAAACCTCTTTTGCAATCTCACAGCTACAGCCCTAGGCCAGTAGTAAGCTCTAAAAAAACAAACTATTTTTTAAAAATATCTTTTGTTTGTACATAGCCTAGATTCTCTCCTATATACTTCTGTCTGTTCCCTCCCAGAGAATCATCTCTTTATAATAAAGAATATTTTAAAAAGAAAATAATCACTAAAACAGATAAATACATTGAAAAATATCTGACATTTTTAATGTAATGTTCCACAGCTGTGGACCCTGACAGACATGATCCTTGTAATTACCCAGTATTCGGTTTTGGTTATTTTGTGGCTGTTCTTTCCTAAGTGCTAGTTGGGTGCCGTGTTGGCTAGAGTGTCAGGCCTACAGTCAAGAAGACCTGAGTTTAAATCTGGCTTCAGATACTGATTGGCTTGGTGATCTTGGGTAAGACACTTAATCATAGCTTCCTCATCTGTAAAATTGTAAAATTCCTCATCTGTAAAATGGGGATAATGGTAGAATTTACCTCCTAGGGTTGTTTTAAAGATAAAATGAGACGATAGTTGTGAAGTGCTTAGCACAGTGCCTGGCACATAGGAATTGCTATTTAAATGTTTACTATTATTATTTCCAGTTCCATCATTTGCAGTTATTGTACATGTTGTTTCCTTGGCTCTACTTACTTCACTTTGTATCCATTCACGTAGGCATTTTCATGCTCCTCTGTGTTCATCAGGTTAGTCAAGTCATGAAGCACAATATTACCTTACATTCATGTACCACAATTTGTAGAGGCAGCTGGTGGTACAGTGGATAGAGTGCCAGGCCTGGAGTCTGGAAGATGTGAGTTCAAATGCAGCCTCAGATGCTAACTGTGTGACCCTGGGCAAGCCACTTAACCTATTTTTGCCTCTTTTTCCCCAATCATAAAATAATAAACCACATTTCTCAGGGTTGTGAGAATAAAATGAAATGATATCTAAAAAAGTGCTTAGCATAGTTCCTGGCACATAGTAGTTACCATAAACATGCTTACTTCCTTTTGTCCTTCTCTTTCCCCAATACCTCATTGATGAATATTTTCTTTACTTCTGTTTGTTTGCTACCATAAATATTTTATATTATGTCAATCACCTCCTTGGGTGAAATACTTATCAGTAGAATCTCTGGGTCAAAAGGTATGGACATTTTATTTGCATAATTCCAAGTGGTTCCATAGTGGTTGTTCCAATTCACAGCTCTAACAACAAGGCATTACTGTGCCTGTCTCTCTACCACCTCTCCAGTGTTGATTATTTCTTCCTCTTGCCATCATTGCTAATTTTCTGGGTATGAGATGAAACCTAAGGGTCGTTTGATTCACATTTCTCTTATTATTAGTAATTTGAATCATTCTTTCATATGGTTGTTAATAATTCACAACTTTCTTTTGAGAACTGTTTGTTCATATTTTTTGATCACTTCTTATAGTAAGCTCTTAATAAATACTTTCATGTTTTTTGTTTGTTTCTTGGTGATAGGAAGAAGATGGGGGAGTTGAGTGAATGAAGATGATGGAAGGTGATCCTTGAAATATGATCAGGAGAATTGGGTTGTGTCTAAAATCATCTAAGCAAGGATCAGGAATGGGGATAGGCTGAATTTAAATAAATTCCGTCTCTAGCTCTGTGATCCTACAAGCCTGTGATTCTAAGTGTTCGTTGGCAGTTAAGACTCACTCTCCACTTTGTTTTTTTTTATTTGTATGTTGTATCTTAAAGGCGTAGGCAACATGAATCTTGACAAATGGAGAAGTGATTGGACTGGACAGAAACATCTTACCCATTTGATTTCTCTATATAAGTAATGCTCCAAGGCAGGAACTTGAAAATATCAGAGTTATGCCTGTTGTACCATGATGTCCCTAGAGAAGGACATCCAAGTTTTTTTCAATAGAGGGCCACAAGATCAAAATCCATATTGTGTAAGCTGCACAAATGCTTTATTGACGCATACTAGTTATTTAAAAATATGGATTCTTTGAATAGCAATTAAAAATAGTCTGAAAATATTTTAATGCATTTCATTAATGCACAAGTTCAGTGGTACTGGCCTACTGATAGTCATGGATCGAGTCTGAACACTTGAATAAGAATACTCAAGAATTTAGTTTGTATTGAGTTCAATTCTTTACTGTGTGCCAGGTACTGTACTACACCCTGAAGATAAAAGACAAAACCAAAACAATGTCTTCTCTCAAGAAGCTTACATTCAGTGTGTATAAACATAAGTAAATACTGGATAATTTTGAGGAGAACAGGAATATTGATAACTGGGTGGAGTGGGGAGTAGGTCAAGTCTGAAATCTTATTGAAGTTGATCCTTCAGTTGAGTTTCAAGGAAGGTAAGGAGTCTAAAGAAGGCAAGGAGGGAGTGCATTCTACACATGGGTAATAAGCCTGTATAATGCAGAGAAGAGAGATATAAAATGTGATATTGGAAGAATTGCTAGAAGGTAGTTGGGGTGAAGGTACAGTGTTTGAAAGGGAATAATATGAAATAAATTGGAAAAGGTAAGAGGGTTCCAGCTTGTGGTGGGCTTTGAATTACAGGCTGAGGAGTTTGTATTTAATCCTAAAGGCAATGGGGAGCCATGGACATTTTTGAGCATTAGAATGAAATGGTTGAACCTGTGTCTTAGGAATACTAATTTGGTCATAGTTTGTAGCAATCAGAATAATGACCAGAGAGCAGACAATGATATATGATATGTTGTAAAGGTATAATTGACAGGATTTGGCAACTGATTAGATATGGGTTAGGGAGAGGACAAAGATGAGGATGCTGCTGGAAGAAAGGAGGAAAAAAACAATTTCAAGGAGACATGGAAAGATTGGCATGAACGGATGAAGAGTGAAGTGAGCAGAACCAGAAAAACAATGTAAACTCTAGCATCAGTATTGGAAAAGCAAACAATTCTCAAAGACTTAAAAATTTATCAACTAAAAGAAAACGATGATTCCAGAGGACTGATAGAGAACACTCACTACCTCATATCAGAGAGATAATAGAATAATATGCATAATAAGAAACTCATTTTTAGATATGACCAATGAAGGGAACTTGTTTTGCTTGATTGTACATATATGATCCTGGGGTCCTTCCGTCCTTCCTTCTTTCCTTCCTTCCTTCCTTCCCTCCTTCCTTCCTTCCTTCCTTCCTTCCTTCCTTCTTGCTTTCCTCCCTTCTTTCCTCCCATCTATCTTCCCTTCTTTTTCTCCTCTTCTCACTTCCTTTCCTCCTTCCTTCCTTCCCTTTCTTCACTTCTCCCTTCTTTCCCTTCCTTCCTTTTCTCCCCTCCTCCTTTCTTTCCCTCTTTACTTTTCCCCTTCCTTCATCCCTTCCTCTCTCTCTCATTCTCTCTTCTTTCCTTTTTTCTCTCTCTGTTTTTCTTTCTTCCTTCCTTGCTTTTTTCTTTCTCTTTCAGTGTTTGAGGAGGTGGGAGAGAGAAAAAATGAATTCTTGATAAAAGTTTTGCTATACTGCTTTTTTCTTCTTTTAAAGTATTTTCTACAAAGGATGGTTTGCTGGGTAAGAGAACGAGAAAGGATATATTTTAAAATGTATATGAGTAAAGATAAAAAAATCAATTAAAAAGTAAATTTTAAAAGGATTTTAGAGTATCTGTGAATTTTTGAAAAATATCTTTGATATCTGTGTATTGGGTAGCTAGACAGCACAATGTATAGAGGAGTTAAGATGACCTTGAGTTCAAATCTGACCTTAGATACTTACTAGCTGTGTGACCCTGGGCAAGTCACTTAAGCCTGATAACCTCAGTTTCCCCTTCTGTAAAATGAGCTGGAGAAGGAAATGGCAACCCACTCCAGTGTCTTTGCCAAGAAAAACCCAAATGAGGTCATAAAGAATCAAGTACAAATGAACAAATGAACTTCTTTTGTAATCATTATGTATTTTATTCATTCAAAGACATTAATCTGAGAAGGGCTCTGCAGGCTTCACCAGATTGGAGAAAGGGTATACAATACAAAATATGTAAAGAACCCCTACTCTAGAACAATGCCATCCTTAAGAATTTAAAAAAGGAACTGCCATCTCCCTTATCTGTGTACTCTATGAAGCGTACACTGCACTTGTATAACATTGCAGATGGATCTCATGGTGCAGGCACTGAATTGCAACAAGAGGGTGCAGCAGAACCTTTTTGATACATTAAGCAGCTCAGTTTGGTCCTCCAGCAATTCCACTACTGATCAGGGAAATGTTTCTTGTAGCACCATGAATGCCTAAGAATACGAATTATTGTGACCTTCAATCTAAAAAACACAGAAGAAAAATTAAACGGGAGCATTTTTCTCACTCCTGACATTCTGCATCTGATTTCACTGAAATATAGCACACAATTACTGCAAAAGAGTGACTCTAAAAGTCCATAAAACCTAGTGACCTTTTGAGCTATAGCAAAGGTAAAAGGTCATTGTATTACTGTTGTGCTCTCAATAATCTGATTATCAATAATTTAAACTTTAGGGCTGTATAATGTAAAAAGTTACTTAGAAGACATTATGTTAAGAAAGAATAATTTCTTGTTTTTTTACAGTTTCTTATGGCCAAGGAATTCATTACTTGGCAGCCAGTCTCTTGGTGATGAGCCTCTCCTCTCTACTGCTGGACTTGTTTGGGGGATAGCAGATATAATCTATTTCCAGGGTGGTAGCCAAAGTCTTTCCAATTTAATTGTACCTGCCTGCACTCATACTATCCCTATGACTACTACTACTGATACTACTATTACTGCCAATAGCTAGCATTTATATCCTGCCTACTATATTGCTTATACTATGCTGAAGGCTTTATAAATATTATTTCATTTAATCCTTACAATAACTCTGGGGAACATGTGCTATACTCCCATGGCACAGCTTTGAAGAAATTGGGGTTACATCTTTGACAAACTGAAGTCCTATTAGAGCAGGACTTTATTAATAATAGAATATATTGCAGCTTATATCTGTATGCTCCTGCATTTAGGATGTGAGTTGTCCTTGGCCTGACAACAAAGCCATGAATTGGTTAAGAGTTGTTTCATCTCTCATCTCCTTTCCTGCTTGCCTCAAAATAGTACTGTTGTACAATTAACCCTGTTTTATAGATGAGTAAACTGAAGCTCAGAGAAGATGGAGTTACCAGTCTAAGATATAATCTTCTAGGCCAAGGCTGATGTGAATTCCATGTTAACCATACAGAAACTTTGATGTCAATATTTAGGTGATTAGATTCTAAAGGTATTTCCATATTTACTTATGTCGATAGATTTTTTGCATATATCATTCTTCTGACTATAGCTTAAATAATTCATTCTTAGAATTTTCAGGAAGTAGGCTATTTACCTTTGGACTACGATTAGAGTACTTTCTGAAATTTTGAAGTTAACAATAATTGTACCATTTATTGAGTTAGAATAAAAAAAGCTTGACAGGTTAAAAAGTTGGGCTAAATATAATAAAATGAAATCTAACAGGAATACATATAAAATATAAAATCCTGCACCTGGGTTCAAAAAATAAACTTCATAAGGGATGGTGAAAAAGAATTTATCTGAAAAAAATTGGAATTTCAGAGGGCTGCAAATTTATATAAATCAATATTGGGATAATGCAGCCAAAAAAACCACAAGCTGATGTAATTTTACACTGTATTCAGAGGACTAATGACTGGGATTAGGGAAATAATAGTCATGTTGTACTGTGACCTGATCAGATTACACATGGAGAATTGTTTCTTTTGAAGCAAAACATTTTAATAAGCATATTAATAAGATAAGAAGGCAATACATATTTATTAAGGGCTTACTATGTGCTAGACATTGTGCTAAATTCTAGTGATATGAATACAAGTAAAAAATAAAGCAGTCCCTGCCTTAAAGGAGCTTACATTCTAACGGAGGAAGACAACACACAAACAGGAACTGAAAAGGTGGAGAGGAGAGGTACCAGCTTGGGTGCGTGGTATCAGGGAATCAGAAGCAGAGTTGGGATAGGAATGGACAGGATAGGCCCCTCCCCAATATGGAATTCCTGGGAAGGACTCACCAATGGAATGAGGTGGATGAAGGAGTAGAAGAGTGTTCCAGGATGAGAAGGCCCTAGGAGCTGAGGGATAAGCTGGATAATGCCCAGAGGAAGGCAACCAGGATGGTGAAGGATCTTGAATTCATGGTGTATGATCTTCAGTTGAAGGAATGGAACGTTCAAGAAAAAAGACTTGGAGAACAGAGAATACTGAGTAAGACATGACAACTGTTTTTAAATATTTGAAAGGCTATCAAATGCAAGAAGGATTAGACTTATTCTTTCTGATCCCAGAGGGCTGAACAGGTAGAAGTCAGAAAAGGAAAATTTAGTCTTGTTATAAGGAACAACATTAATGATTAGAGACACCTCGGCATGAAAAGGGCGACCTTTGTTGTTGAGTTATTTCACGCGTTTCTGACTCTTTGTGACTCCATTTGCAGTTTTCTTGGCAGAGGTGCTAGAGTGGTTTACCATTTTTTTTCTCCAGTTCATTTTACAGATGAGGAAACTTAGGCAAACAGGGTTAAGTGCCTTGCCCGGGGTCACACAGCTAATAAATGTCTGAGACTGGATTTGAACTCAGGAAGATGAATTGTCCTGACTCCAAGTTCTTTGCTCTACCTACTGCACCACCTAGCTGCCCTAGGTTTCCTTTCCCTGAAGGTCTTCAAGCAAAGGCTGGATGGTCCCTTACTGGATATGTTATAGAGGAAATTCTTATTGTTGAATGAGATAGCCTCTGAGGAACCCTCCAAATCTATGATTCGGGGGAATTCTTTACGCATGTGTATAAAGAAGGGAAGGACTGTAACCTTCCTAAGTGCATTTTTGTTTGCACGGGCACCACATTTCATTGTCTAATTTATTTACTTTTTATTTAGTGTTTTAACTCATGCCATTATGTAAATCTCTTTATACATTCACAAATGGATTTCATAATGCTATTATTGAAAAAATACCTCATACATCTGACTTATTAAAAATGAGCAACTATGTATCTGTATATCTTCTACCCATGTGACAAACCATAAACTTGATAGGAATACAGTAGACTCTGTAAGAAAAGCGACTAATTATGCCAATATTTTACATTATGTAATGAGTTCACTTTGGAACTGTAGGCTATTAGCAACTGTTTGCATTTATACAGATTTATTGGGTTTGAGTGCCTGCTGGTTCGTTGGCATTTCTGCATCCAGAAATTCATTTGCTAGAAAAAATAAAAGCACTGATTTTATTATATCAGGAACTTTTAAAGATTGAAATTGTGTGTCCATACACTTGGTGATTCAACTGTCATAAGATTCATGCGACTTCAACTTTTGGTTCGTAAGATCTTAGATTTGATTTGGAAAGAATCATAAGAGTTATCTAATCCAACTTTACATTTTACAGAATGAAGAAATGAACAGTTTTGCTCAAGGTCACACAGACAGAAAGAAGCAGATTCGGGATTTGAACCCAAGCCCATAGTAATCTTTCCATAGTACTGGTTTGTCTACAGTATAAATCACTGATATCGTCACAGATCTTTGCTGATTACATCACTCTGGCAGAGTAGTTAGAATTAAAGTTCTAGGCTAAATAGACATGGGCTTCCAGAAGCAAGATACTTTTAGAAATTTTTAGAAATTTTTTGTTACGAGAATGCAGTTTCAACTTTCTTTCTTGTAGCCATAGATTGTAAACTCCTTGAGGGCAGGAACTATCTTTTGCCTCTTTTCATATTCCCAATGCTTAACACAGTGACTGGCACATGTTAAGTGTTTAATAAATTCTTATTGAATTGAATTGGTATTGAATTTCCTGAATTCCTGAATTATGAATTTTAAAATTCATAACAAAGTTCAGAATAGGTCAGAGTTGGAAGGGGAACTTAGACATCATGCCCAGTATTTTATACAGGAGTGTGTTAGTAAATGTTTAACAACTGTCTCTCCAAAGGAAAAAAAAATGTACACCTGACACACTTGTTTAATCTGAATTATTAATACTTTAAAAAATCTAGACCAAGGGTTGGCAAACTACTACCTGAGCGCCAAATCCAGAGCTGCCTGTTTTTGTATGGCCTGTGAGCTAAGAATTGTTTTTATATTTTTAAATATAACAAAACTTTATTTTGAAATGTAAGAACTACATAAAAATAACTGGTTGTACTTGGGCATAGCTAGCTGACCCGTGGTTTAAATAATACAAAACAATAAAGAAGGCCTGATTGTAACTTTTGTTGATTTCCAAAGTATATATGGTCACAATGGAAATGAAATATTTTTCAAAAGTCTACTCTTGATTTGACACACCGGGGAATTGAATCCCTGGGGAGTAAAATCACTTGTCCAAGTTCAGGTAGGGAGAAAGAAGAACTGTGACAGGTCAGGGATTTTGATTCTCAGCCCAGAGTTCTTTCAACCAAACCCTACACCCTTCCTTAAGTGGTTCTGGGTAAAATATCTATATGCCTGAGTACAGAGTAAGTTTTTAGAAATATATTTTAACAACAAAACCTTCTCAATACTCAGAAATGGTGCTTTTAAGATATTTTCAAAACTGTGGCTAGCAAAGCCACTACAAGAGAACCTCCTAATCAATAGGATTCATTCATTCATTCAGCAAATATTTATCACTCACCTACATTGTGAAAAACATTGCTAAGTACTTAACAGGATCTAAATATGAGTAAGACTGAGTTCCTGTCCTCAGAAAACTTACACTCTAGTAGTGAAAATAAGTTAGTAACACAGTAAATATATAAAATACAAAGCAGAATATATTACTTATTTTAAGCAAGTACAAAAAATGATAAAGACATTCAGAGAGAGAGAGAGAAAGAGAAACAGGGACAGAGAGACAGAGACAGAGAGAGAGAGACAGAGACACACAGAGAGAGAAACAGAGATAGAGAGACAGAGACAGAGAGAGACAGAGAGACAGAGAGAGACAGAGAGACAGAGAGAGATAAGTAACATAGTATAGCAAAAATGCTATTTCGGGCACTTCCTTGCTTGTGACTACAAACAAATCATTTAACTTTCCTGAAGGTCCATTTCATAATCTACAAAATAGGGAGAAAGAATAAGCAACAAAATGAATTTGGCAATGCAAGATCAATCGCTTCTTTTAAAAGTGGTTCAAAATCTGATTTCCATCCAGTGGACCACTCTGTGCCCTGGATAACCACAATAACGACAACAGCTAGCATTTATGTAAGGCTCACTATGTGCCAAGCTCTGTGCTAAATATTTTATAAATATTACGTCATTTGGTGTGAGATTATGAGATTAAACAACTAGGTCACCTTGCCCACTCTGCCAGACCGGTGCCTGTTTTGATTTTTTTTTTCATTTGACTAGACATGGCCAAAGTTAAAAGTTCCATTAGAAAGTAAGTTACTTGTAGGGATGGTTTCATTCTTTGCATTTGTAATCTTAGCATTGTATGCCTACCACATAGTAAGTGCTCAGTGGCACGGTGGATAAGTGTGCCTGACCTGACATCAGAAGACCCTTCTTTTCAAGTTCAAATCTGGCCTCAGACATTGGCTAGCTTTTTGACCCTGGATAAGTCACTTAACCTCATTTGCCTAAATTTCCTCATCTGTGAAATGAACTGGAGGAGGAATTGACAAACCACTCCAGTATCTTTGCCCAAGTAGGGCAGTTAGGTGGTGTAGTAGAATTCTGGGTCTAGAGTCAGGAAGACTCATGTTCGAATCTAACCTCAGACACTACTGTGTGATCTTAGGCAAGTCACTTAGCCCTGTTTGCCTCAGTTTCCTCATCTGTAAAATGAGATGGAGAAGGAAATGGCAAACTCTAGTATTTTTGCCAAGAAAAATGAGCAACAACAAAATGCATGTTGATTTATTATTAATCTCAGAAGAAATGTTACTTTAATTCTGAGGCTATAAGAACATTTTTTGTAAAGTTAAATTATATTTTTTCAGTAATATGTCTATCAATCTCTGATTTCAAAATAACCATGCAAACAGTTGGTTTTTAGTAAAATCTTTTGAATTAAGTAGTAATATTTCTTATACTTATGAAAATCTGACAAAATCTTTGTGGCAAATATTTACTTTTCTTTTTTATTAAATATTTTTAAAATGTTCTTAAATATTTAGTTTATTAAAACCCAAACCTAAAGCTTTATTTAAAAGAAACTTATATACACATAACTTATATAATAATATATAATTAATTGCAATAATTCTATTTGGTGGCCCATCAAAAGGAGGAATATTAATACATATGAGTCTGAAATTGAACTCTAATGCTGGTTTATAAGGCACCTGCAGTGAAACTCTTTTTAGCAAAATGGTTATAGAGCATTCTAAATCCCAATCTTTTTTGTAGAGTCTGTAAAATGTTCACCTTTGCACATGTGATTTCTTTATTGTGGGAAACACACACTGGAGTGGAATTCAGAATGTTCTATAACCATTTTGCTAGAAGAGGTTCAGTGTAGGTACCTGTAGACTCAATGTTTACCCATCATCAGAATTAATAAGGAGGCTTAAATTGAATGGCCTCTGAAGTTCCTTCTGTGTCTAGAGCCATGATTCTAAACCTCAATCTCTCTGGAGCTCTGTTTCCTCATTCATAATTGAGGAGATTGAACTATTGGGTTCTTAATCATTTTTTGTGTCACAGTCCCCTTTGGAAGTCTCTTTAAGCCAATGGACCCTTTCTTGCAATAACGTTTTTAAATGTATACAATAAAATACATAGGATTACAAAGGAAAGCAACGGTATTAAAATCAATAAAATATGTATATATATTTAACAAGTTCAGAACTGAGGTTAAGAACCCCTTTAGTAGATGGTCTCTGAGTTTTCTTGCATGTCTAAATCTATGATCTCATGTCTATAAACTATGCTGTTATGGATTTTTTTTTTTTTTTTGCATTTTAGAGGAGAGAAGGTGGGGCAGTTGGGGTTAAGTGACTTGCCCAACATCACATGGCTAGTTTGTGTTTTTCTGGTGTGTGTGTTAAGTGTCTGAGGTCGGATTTGAACTCAGGTCCTCCTGACTCTAGGGCCAGTGCTCTATTTGTTCTTATGACTTTCTTAAGCTGCATAGAAGGTAAGCCCTGGAGTACACAACTACAAAGCATCATAAGTAGAATTTGAACTCAGGTCTTCTTCACTTATCCTGTTCTTCTTACATACCTGAATGAATGACTCCATCATTAAACATTTACAGTGACCTAAGCTCTGGGGATACACGTAGAAAAAATACTTTCAAGGAGTTCTTATAGAAAGAGAGAGCCAATATATATATATAAAGGAGCATCCAGCTACATAGGGAATGGAAGGACCCATGACTGAAAATATCATACCCAGCAAAGTTAAGCATAACACTGAATGAAAAAAAATGGTCATTAATTAGTTGCCAGATTTTAGGATTTTGTTGCAAAAAGACCAGAAATCAATAGAAAATTTGGCATGCAAGATCCAAGAAAAATATAAAATAAACATCAAAGTAATTACAGGGGACTCAATGAGGACAGTTAACTTTTTATATGAGGAAATATAAATTGTATGTCTAAGATTGTTATTGGTAATTGAGTAGTTTGAAAGAAAGATTGGGGTAGAGCTGTGTGTAATGTGATACTAAAAAGTAAACCATCTAGGAAAAGGTAAAAAGAGTAATTATCTCATTCAGATGAGGTCCAAGAGGAAGAATTGATAGAGAGGAATTAGATGGGGGAGGAAGGCTGGTAGTTCTGGAACCCTACTCTCATTGGAAGTGGGTTAAAGAAGGAATAATACACATATATTTAGAAGGGCATACAAGTCTTCTAAATTCAGAAATAAATAAAAGGCTAAGGGGATAGGGAGGAGGGAAAGGATAAGGGAGAGATTGGGGGGGGAGGAGGTTAAGTAATAGGAGGGCAAGGTAGCAGGTGGAAGTAAAGTAGAGGAGTCAGGAGGGATAGGAAATAGAAGATAAACACAAACATAAAAAATAAGGATCAGGAGTAGAATTTATTAGGGAAAAGCATGGGCACTAATCATGATCTCAGACAAAGTTAAAGCTAAAACAGATTTAATCAAAAGAGAGAAAACTATATTGCATGTCAGGCATCTTAATATTGTTTTAGACAATTTAAGAAACTAGAGAGTATAAGTTTGGAATATTGCTGTGGTATAGGAAATCAGGAGCTGATGGACTTAGAAAAATATGGAAAGACTCGGACCTATGAAGGAAGATGTTAACCACCCTCAGAAAAACGGAGGACAAACAAGTATAGTATAGTCTTATGTAGATGCATTTGAATGTAAATGTCTATATCTGAGTATGATTATAGATATCTAAGTATATGTATGTGTATGTATTTATTTGCATATGCACGAACACATGATTGTATATATGTATATGCATATCTATACATGCATGTATATATGCATGTGTGTATATACAACATACACAGAATATATGCATGTAAATGTATGTACATATACATACATAAGTATATGTGTGTGCGTATGTGTGTATGAAATGCCCACTCTTAATTGTAGCCTTCTTGGGAGGAGGAAGAAAGGGGGAAAAAAGAACAATGTAAAAAGTACACAGCAGAGAACAAAAGAAAACTTAAAAAAGGCACAAAGAAAAGGTGGACAGCTCTGAACACAATGTATAGTATTTATTATATAGGTTTTCTTGAAATGGAAATTTATTGTTATATATTTTGAATCCTCTCATGTTCTGCTGTGCACTGGCAATACTTTTTTCTTCTTTTTTTTAAATTTGAGTTTTAGCATTTAAGTTTATGGTGTTTCTTTTCCTTTTCATATTATGTATTTAAGTTTAAAATAAGTTAAGAAAAAAAAAAGAAAAGAAAGGCCCAAGGCTTTTAAAATATATCTACTGTTAAGGGCTAGGAGCCAAGGGACGACTGGTCTACCACCACCGGGAAGGGGGAGTGTGCCTAAGGGACCCCACTTGGTGCCAGGGAGGTGAACTTTTCATATTCAGTTCTAAATCTTCCCTATAAAAACCTCCATTATCTTAGATCTTAGCTATTGTTTATGCCTCAAAAACCTCTACAGTTTTATTAATCAGAAAAGCTTACTAAAAATGGGTTAATCACAGAAGTGCTCCTATAAAAAGAAGACCAATAAACACATTTTAAATAACAGAGACAAGAGACCCACCTATTTGGCTTCTGCCATTATAAAAGGGAAGATGAATGCATTGCTCAGTGAGAAGTTCAAGTGTGTAAAATTAAACAACGTAACTATTATCCATCTCAATTGATAGGCATCCAACTTACAGAACCCAACAAGACATAAAAAATACATGATGTCATTAGGTAGGAGAAACTGGCAGTATATTGTCCATAACTTATTTATATAAGGCTGCCCTGAAAGGTATAGTTTAACTCTGCTGGTGAAACAAGACGTAAGTTGTGACCTGAGTTGTTATTTACTGACTTCTCAAAAAGCCAAAAATAAATCCTCCCTTTCAGAAGCAGAAAACTTAGAACATTCTCCTACCTGCTTTGCTATTTTCTGGCCGAGTTCTGAGCTTCTTCCCGAGGTGGGCTGAGCTTGTAAAAGGATACAATTCTCTTTGATTTCACATGAAGCCCTTGTCTGAGATATTCTCTGCTAGTGGATTGTAAGAACTAGTTGATGAAGATAAAAACTGCAAACTGACCCTTGGATTTAAAAAAAAAGAGAGAACCAAGTGAAATAGAGTGAAACGTCCGTTCTTCCAGCTCATAAACTCATCTACCAAATTTAGAACTTGCAAAATTATGGTTCTCTGAATGTATGAGGGCAGCCAGATGGTGCAGTGGATAAAGTACCAGGTCTAGAGTCAGGAAGATCTGAATTAAAATCCAGCCTCAATTACTTATTAGCTGTGTGACCTTGGGCAAGTCACTTAAGCTTGTTTACCTCAGTTCCTCATCTTTAAAATGAGCTGGAGAAGGAAATGGCAAACATCTCCAGTATCTTTGCCAAGAAAACACCCAAAAAGGGTCACACAGGGTCAGACACAACTGAAAATGACAAAACAACAAAACAACAATGAAAGGATGAGAATTAAATGTATAGTGAGTGATTCAAATAGAAACCTGTATGTGGAATTTCCTTGTTTGGGGGTTAACAAGGTTTTTTGGGGGGAGGAATGTGAAGAGGTTATCAGATTTCTCCAGTCCACTTTCCCCATCATTTTGTTACAAATGATTTCTACATGGGTGATCTTGTGGTATACTGGTGGATGCATCAGGGAAGTGAAGGTATCCCAAGAAAAAAACTTGTGTATTCTAGCTGACTTTACTGAAGAAATCTTTAGTCACAAATGACTGAGCCAAGGATTATCAGGCTAAGATTGTTTGTTGCTAGTTTCTCAGTTTGGGTAAGACACTGCCTCATTTCCTTAGTAGGGTTTCCAAGTCTTATGCCAGGTGAAGAGATACAGCTTCTATGAAGCACAATGTGTGGGCCCAGTTCTTAGGATAACAGTGGCAAAGTGGTTTCTTATATTTCCCATTTTACATTGAAACAATTCCGTCTCTGATATAGCCTGGTGATTCTTTATCAGTTTTGTTTATTTCACAGAGATCTTAGGGAAATGACTGGTGGGGGGACAAGGGTTAGCTGGTGCCTATGTTCTTAAATTTATGCTTTGGGAACTTCAACCACTATATTGACTGAGGGCAAAGAGCAGAGAAAATGAAGGTGAAGGAGGCTGCCTCACCCCATGGCTGACCTTGCAAATTTATTCTTCCTTTCATAGACATGGAGACCTTTTCTCATGGCCTTGGTGGGCCTGGGGTTTGTGAGACAGTTCTAATCTATACAGTCCCATAGCTGAGGGTAACATATAGCAACAAAGAGAAGAACAAAGACACCATTCTTTGTCTATTACTGAAATTTCTGCACGTTTAACTATTAACTCTCTTGAACCATTTCTAAACAAGCATGTGATTTGCATAAATGCAGAATAAAGGTTGACATTCATGCAAGACTCATTCAGGATTTCACATGTTGGTGCATCTTGCATCTATGAGAAAGATTAGTAGGCAACTGAAATATAAAAACAGAACATAGCAATTAAACTTAAAAAAAGTAAATTATTCTTCCCATAGCCAGGATCTCACACAGCAAGGATGAAGCAAGGAAGACAGGGAGAAAAATCCTTACATACAAAGCTGTTGCAAGCTTCTTGGAATCCAACTTGACTGTTTACTCTCTGACTGTCCTATGGCTGGCACTGTGAATCATACAAAAGATGTGCTAGTTTCAACATAGGTACCTAAGAAATGAAAGTAGTACAAAGTAATATTAAAAACTTGCTCTTTCCCTAAACCAGCTCCTGAAACTCATCTCAAGTACAAATCCCAAATATGTTTCTCAGATTCTATGCCAGTGATGATATTTAAAAAAAAAACCAAGATAGGAAACAATCCCGGCTCTTAAGTATATTATAAATTTGGGGAGATATGACATGTACACAAATAACTGTAATACAGAAAAGACTGTGATAAACACAAAGGAGAAATCCAAGGAAAAATGTTACAAGAAATTGAAGTAAGATGATATCCTTCCAATTTTAAAATCTTAGGCTTCTAAGAAACAAATGTAAAGAAATTTATAATATGACCATGTTGCTTTGTACACAGTGGGTCTCAATTCAAGCTATTGAATAAATGCCTGAATTCCTTCTTGGAAGGGCTAGATATAAATGCCAAGCATTATGATGATTATAGGAGAGAAGCTTATTCCAAACAAACTCAATTTTATTTTTATCACAGTGAATGTTCAAAATGTACATTTTCTTCTACTGCTACATTAAAACATTTTAATTGACCACTTCAACAGCTGCAAAAACCTTGTCTAGAATATCCTGTCAGAATGGATCCAAGATGCAAGAATTAATTCAATTTGCAAACAATACATGCTATGTCCTACGTGAACACAAAGTGAAAAATCTAGCCCCATTTACAGTAACTATTTAAATGCAGCAGTGTACTCTGTGGGGTTTATTGGACTATTAATTAAAGTGATCTTTTTTGCATTGATGAATGAAGATGAATTTTTATAGAGCTGCTTGAATTAGTTGCAGTAACATTATGCTTTGATAACATTAGCATTTATCATGTGATTGGAGAAGAAACCAGAGACATTGAATGGTGAAGGAAACAGACCTTTGATACCTTTGGTCTTTTTTCTGTAGTGGCTTAAAGTTCCTCCTTCCAGATTTTTGTGAAGTTAAAAAGCACGTTGTACTTTCAGATTACTCTAAAGTCAACCATTTGTTTTCTGATGTATTTTTTTTTTAAATTCTGTATTTTGTGTAGTCTTGGTTTCCCTTGATGGAAATACATTGTTCAGGAAAATGGGAAGTTATAGAACCATGGAATCAGACCACATCTGAAGCTTTGTGTTCAATAATGAACACATATATTGAGGAAAGATATTGACAAGCTACAATGTTTCTAGGAGAGCATTATGAGGTTAGAGAGAGAACTCTAAACCACTTCTTTATAGATCACTTGGAGAAAATGGAGGCATTATTCCTGGATAAGAGAAGACTTAAATGAGATACAATTACCATTTAAAACTATTTGAAAATTGGTTGCATGGAGAGGGACTAGGAATTTTTCTACATATTTCCAGAAGATAGAACTAAGATTAATATCGAAATGGAAGATTTCAGCTTACTGATGTTATCTTTGACTCGTCTTTTACCCTGCATATTCAGTCAATTGCTTTTACTTATTTTTATTGCTATAACATCTTTCCCAACTGATCGCTGTTCTTCACTCCCAATGCAACCAGCCTAGTTCAAGTTCTCATGTCTTCTTACCCTGACTTCTGTAACAAACTGATTCTGTTTCTAGTTTATATCCTCCATACCTCTTCCACTTGTGTGAGTAAGCTTTTTTATACATGACTATGATTATACTAATATTGCCTTACTCAAAATTCCTATAGTCTTTTCAATGGCTATCCAATAAAGTTTAAACTGCTGCCCTTGGCAATTGGGTTCCAATCTAGCTGTCCAGTCTTATCTCTTAAACATAGTCTATGTTTCTGCAAAACTGGACTATTCTGTTTCTTCTTTTATCCTGTTCTCTTCTTTCCTCTGCCTTTGCTTACATTGTCCCTGTGATTGAATTGGATTCCCTTGTCATCTTTGGCTATTGGAATTAGTTTATTCCTTTAAGGCACAATCCCCTTTTTTCTTTCCCCCTTTTCTCTCATGTGAGATTTAGTATTGTTTAGTGACAAGTATTTCTTCCTCATTTAGTATTTCATGAAATTTCCTGGCTCTCCTTTTACCCATAATATATTCTAGCATCTCTTATCTTATTGAAATGTATATTATATCCTTTCTATTAGATTGTAACCTCCATGAGGACAGCATTATTTTTTATAAAAATCTTCATATCCCTCATCCCCAAGTTATAGTGCCTTATGCACATAAGGAATTGAATAAATATCTATTTAGCTGAATTGAATAATTGGCACTATCCCCAAATGGAATGAGCTTCCTGTGATATATTGTTGAGTCATTTCTGACTATTCATGACTCCATTTGGAATTTTCTTGGCAAAGATACTTGAGTGATTTGCCAATTCCTCCTCAAACTCATTTTACAGGTGAAGAAACTAAGGCAAACAGGGTTAAGTGACTTGCCTAGGGTCATGCAGCTAATATGTGTCAGTGGCCAAATTTGAACTCTGGTCCTCTTGACTCCAGGGCTGGCATTCTACCCACTGTGCCACCTCGTTGCCTTTTCCTATGAGGCAGTGAGGTGCTGAGTTTCTTTTCATTGGAGGTATTCAAAGGCTGGACATTTACTCATCAAGAATGTCATGCACTGACTAGGAGGGTAAATAAATGACTTCTAAGCTCCATTCCAAGTCTGAGAGGCTGTGATTCTGTGATTTAATAGAATAATCAACTCAAACCAAATCTCTCTTTAATCATAAATACAATAATTTAATTTTTTTTTTGCTAGGCAGCAAGTGATTGTACATAAAGTGAAGGTGCATTTTAATAAGAGACATACTGAAAGATGCAACAGGTCAACCAATCTATGAACCTCTGGAGGGTAACAAGCCAGTTAACTTGACATTGCATAGTATTTGACATACTGTGGTATTTGACATACAGTGAATCATTATTTACATTTTATCCAAAAACATTTACCTGAGAAAAGGTCATGACGTTAAATTTGGAGACATTTACAGCAATTGCCAAATGTTTACTATCTCCATGAATGTCATGCTTCTCAGTCAAAAGCAGCTTGATGTGCTAAATGTCAATTATTGCAGCTTGTTTGATGGTAGCGCAGATTGCCAAGCAACATAAAAAGAGGTTTAATAAATATTATATACACTGCTAACCATTAATCTTGCCCAGCAGAGGCTTGAGTTTTACATATAGAGGATTTATGACAAGCAACAGCACAGGACATTAAAACTCAATTATGGCTGTCCTAGATGGCGGCATCATCATTAGCTTCTGGAAAGCTGCACCTTGTTTCTTCTCCTGCTGCTGTCACTTTGGGGAAGGCATCTGGGAGAACAGAATTGTTTCAGGAAATAACACTTGAATGTTTTTTTTGTGTTTTTCAGTCCTTTTATAAATTAGCAGCAAAAGAGGATTAGTCCAAGTTGTATTTGCAGAAAATTGAATTGTTCTGTTGGTTTTAATGATTACAGGGTTCCCTGAGATTCTGCGAACTCCCAGAGATCTTTAAAGGAGGAGAGGTCTAGTTGGGATAGGAAGAGACTAGAAAGAGTCAGAGGGAGGCAATGATGAATGAGGTATAAAATGATTTCAAACACCGCCTTCGCTAGAAACTTGATGATGTCTTTCAATAGGAAATCAACATGGCAGGCTTTATTATCCTCATAAAAAAACCATAGAAGCAACTATTAGAACTATAAGAATTGACTAATTGATCAATAATCAACAAACATTTATTAAGTTCTTACTATATGCCAGAAATTTGGTAGGTGCTGGGAATAAATTGGCAAAAAAGTGAAAGACGGAGGGAAAGAACACACATAGAGGTAAGTACACACAAAATGTATACAAATATATACAAAACATATACAATGGTGGGGGGAAGAAAAAACTCATGTTTATAGCATACCACTTCAAGTTCTTTACATCTCATTTGATGCTGCCATCTTCTCTCTGTCTCTCACTCTGTCTCTCTCTCTCTGTCTCTCTCTGTCTCTCTCTTTATCTCTATCTCTCTCTCTCTCTCCCTTTCTCTCACTCTCTCTCTTCCCCTCCTCTTCTTTGTTCTCCTCCTCCTCTCTCCTCGTCCTCCTCTTCCTCTCTCTCTGCATCTGTCTCTCTGTCTCATCTGTCTCTCCCTCCCCAGATTAGATGTTAGACACTATTATTCTGATTTTATAGATTCAATTTAATTCAACAAACATTTAAGTACACACTATGTATGTCATTGTGCTCTTGGAGATAAAAGAAAAAAGAAAAAGAAAGAGTCTATGCCCTCAAGGAAACATATTCTGGGGCAATGAGGAAACAGAAACTCAAATTATTTATCTATCCCTGGTCACACATTTAGAAAGTGAGAAGAAACACCATGTTATAATGTAGGGCACTGGACTGAAGAGTCAGAAAAACTTGGGTTTGACTCACCTTAGATATGTATTATCTATTAGGTATGTCATTTAAGCTTTCTGGGCCTCAGTTGCCTCATTTATAAAAGGAGGAGTCTGAACTTGATGACCATTAGTGTGCTTTCTAGTATTCATAACCCTAAAAGTGTTGGAACTGGAATTCAAACCTGGTTCTCTCCTGATTGTGTCTCATGTTCTTTGCCCTACATGATGCTATCTGAAAGGAATCCTTGGTTCGTTACTTGAGATAAAGAACATGAGAAGCTGGTTGCTGACATAATTCAATAATTAATATGCTCTATTTCTCTTTTAAAAATTCCTTTTGGTTTTATTTTCATGGCTATTTATGAGCATACAACTATATATCCTATTTGGTATCTAAAGCCCCTTTCAATTTTGACCTCAACATAACTTTCCATCCTGATTACACAATACTCCCCTTCATATACTCTATGGTTCAGTTAGATTGTCCTCACAATTCTTCACATATGGTACTCCATTTCCTGTCTTGTCTTTGCACTGGCTATCTTTTATACTCTCTAGTTCCTGTCAAGACAGTTCAAGCATCACTTTCTACATGGAGATTTTCCTAATCTCTGTAATTATTAGCATCTTCCCCTCCACCAATCATCTATTACTTTTAAATTATAGGTATTTTGTAAATATCTTATAGTTATTTTGTAAATACCTATATTTATATATGTCTCTTACTCCAGGAAATGTTTCATTTTTTTTGTATTCCCAAAGGTTAGCACAGTACATGGCACATAGAGAGCTTAATAAATGCCTTTTGATTGATTCTGATGCATGATTATTTTCATGCTTTATTGATACTTACAAGAGAAAAGACAACAAGAAGGCAGGTATTGTTGTGGTAAGGGGAAGATAGTCCAAGTGTTGCTTTGTAGGTAATAATGGGGAGTTGTGGATACTCCTATTAGTTCTTGTTTTTTGGGAACAAAATAAGAATAGATTTTGATCAGTTAGCAATGGCTCAAGCATTTTCCTCAGCAGAGACAAAGACACAATGACCTTCAAACCATAGGATTTTATGATTTCTGGAGGTGGATGTGATTGAGTAACCAAGAATTTCTTCAGATTGCAAATGTGAATAATTTAAGAAGGATTCTTTTGAGAAACTTCATATCTATCAGGCATGAAACTGAGTTGAGTTGAGTTGAACTAAATTGCTATTATAATATAAATGTTGAGCCATGTCCAAATATGATACTACCCTTTGATGGTCCCTGTTAAATTATTAAGAAGTAATCCTGACACAGAACTAGATAAAGCTAACCACAAAATAAACAAAAGAGAAGTTAAAGAAGTGAATGGAATTTTAGAAAAATTAGATATGGTAGACCTCTGGAGAAAATTGAATGGGGATAGAAAGGAATGTACCTTTTTCTCAGCAGTATGTGGTACCTACACAAAAATTGACCATGTATTAGGTCATAAAAACTCACATTAATGCAGAAAGGCAGAAATGTTAAATGAATTATTTTCAGATCATGATGCAATAAAATTATATGAAATAAAGGTCCATGGAAATATATACTGAAAATTAATTGGAAACTAAATAATCTAATCCCAAAGAATTAGTGGGTCAAACAACAAGCCATAGAAACAGTCAATAACTTGATCCAAGAGTATGACAATCATGAGACAATATACCAAAACTCATGAGATGAAGAGAAAGCAGTTCTTAGGGGAAGTTTTATCTCTCAATGCTTACATGAATAAAATAGAGGAGATCAATGAATTGTGCATGCAATTAAAAAAGCTAGAAAAAGAACACATTAAAAATCCCCAAATAAATACCAAATTAGAAATTCTGAAAACCAAAGGAGAGATTAATAAAATTGGAGTGAAGAAAACTATTGAACTAAGAAATAAAACTAAGAGGTGGCTTTATTAAAAAAAAAAAACCCAGTAAAATAGATAAACCTCTGGTTAATTTGATTTAAAAAAGGAAGAAGACAATAAAATTACCAGTACCAAAATGAAAAGGGTGAATTCACTACCAATGAAGAGGAAACTAAAACAATAATTAGGAGCCATTTTGCCCAACTGCATGCCAATAAATTTGACAATCTCAGTGAAATGGATAACTATTTACAAAATTATGAATTTCCCAGATTAATAGAAGAGGAAATAAAATACTTAAATAACCCCATCTCAGAAAAAGAAATTGAACAAGCCATCAATGAACTCCCTATGAAAAAATCTCCAGGACCAGATGGATTTTTACCAGTGAATTCTATCAAACACTTAAAGAACAATTAATTCCAATGCTATATAAACTATTTGGGGAAATAGGTAAAGAAAGAGTCTTACCAAATTCTTTTTGATACAAATATGGTGCTGATAACTAAACTAGAAAGAGCCAAAACAGGGAAAGAAAATTATAGATCAATTTCCCTAATGGATATAGATGAAAAAATTTTAAATAAAATATTACAAAAGAAATTACAGTAACTTATCACGAGTATAAAACATGACCATCTAGGATTTATACCAGGAATGCAGGGCTGGTTCAATATTAGGAAAACTATCAGCATAATTGACCATATCAACAACAAAAACAACAAAAATAATATGATTATCTTTTTTCCACAAGATTTTGAGTTACAAATTTTCTCCCCATCTTTCCCCTACCCCCCCTCAAAACAGCCATCCCCTTGTATAACTCCTCCCCCAATCTAATCTCTCCTATGTCCTCCCCCATCACTCCTCTAACCTTCTGATAGGGCAGGATGGATTTCCCTTCCACAGTGCCTGTGTATCTTAAGTTCCAGTTGGATGTAGTTAATAATAATAGTAGTAATAATTATATATATGTGTATATACATACATATATATTTTTAACATTTGATTATAGAACTTTACATTCTAGATTCTTTCTCTTCCTACCTCGTCAGCCACCCCCACTGGAAAAACAAGCCATCAAATACAGGCTGTACATGTGTAATTATGCAGAACCTCTCCACAGTGGGCAC
>CM053586.1:73032006-73048057 GCA_028646515.1 Pseudochirops corinnae | reverse complement strand
TCCCCCTGAACTAAGTAAATGATACGTTTGATTAAAGTAAGATTGTTAACCCATTTTGAGTTGCTTTCCTTTAGAAAAGCAGATCTAAGAACCTGTGCTAGTAGCCGCCCTAGGAATGCTAGGGTGCTTGCTGTTACAAGAAGGCATTGTCAGACAGGTAGCAGAACCAAGGAAACAGTGTCCTAAAAACCCACAGAGGATAAACTATCCAGGAGGAGATGGTATTAAACAACATTACATGCTGCAGAGAAGTCAAAGAGTGAGGATTGAGAAGACTTTGTTAGATTGGACAATTAAGAGATCATTGGAAACTTTGGATAAAGTAGTTTTAGTTCAGTGATAACAATGGAAACTAACTTGTAGAAGGTTTAAAAAGAGAGGGCCAAGAGAAGTGGAGGCATTGAGTATAGGTAGCTTTTTCTAAGAGTTTGAGTAAGAGAGTAGAGATGTAGGATTATGGGTAGGGGTTAAGAGCTAATGTGGACTCCTTAAAGATGGCTGACACTTGAGCAGTTTTATCAGTTATAAAATGAAGATAGTAAGAATTGCAATAATGCTTACTTTAATGTTTGTGAAGAAAGTGCTTTGTAAACCATAAAACACTTTATAAATGAAAGTTGCTACCATTGCAATATATAAGAAGCTTAAGGGATTTTAAATATTAGCAGTAACAGCTACCATTTATATGGAACTTTAAGATGTACAAAATCCTTTACACATATTTCATTTTATCTTCGTGACAACTTTAGGAAGTAGGTGCTGTTATTATTACCATTTTACAGATGAAGAAAGTGAAGCTGGGGGAGTTTAAATGACTTGCCCACAGGGTCACACAGCTAATAAGCTTCTGAGTTTGGATTTGAATTCAGAGTGTCACCTAACTGTTTATTTTTAAATAATTGTGGAAACATCTTTTGTAGAATTAACAGGTTTCCAAGCAGAGGTGCTTTCATTCTCTCAGACACTTCCTTGGCTATCATATAATATCCAGGTAATATCGAGGGAATATTGAATTCCAAAATAAAAATATTTCACATAAAAGAGAGACATTTAAAATTCTTCTATGGGAATCCATGTGATATTAGGGAATATTCAGTTCATCCCAGTTGGAGTAACATAATCTCCCAAACCAGATGAAAACCTATTTCTGAATGTTTTTCTATGATGACTTAAGAGTTTTATCAATGGGCTAAGAAGCGTGTTATTGTTCTAAGGAGATTATACCATATTCTGAAAGGGCACATTGAAAAATGGTATCTTGCTTTGTACTTTCTGTGATTTGATTAGAGAAGATTGTACTTTGTGAAAAACAAAGCTAAACTAAACTGTGGGCATCCAAAGAAGCAGTGGAAGTTTAAAACTTACCACTTGTAAATCTACGTTGTTCTGTTTCTGTGATTTGACATGTTTAAGGAAGTATCCTGTTCTATATACTTCTCTAGTTGAGTGAATTTGTGATTTGGCACATAAGAAATCCATTTAGCCCATATATATGGTCTAACTGAATAATTCATTGTCCACAGTCCCCTCCATTTTGAGACAGTCAACAAGAATTTATTAAACATTTATTATAAGCCAGGCTGAATACTGGGGTGCAGAGAAAGACGAGCATAGGGTTCCTGTCTTCAAAGAGCTAACATTCTATAAATATCTAGGTAAAGAGTCTGTAGACGGAGTGTTTAGTGCAAATTGGCCAGTCTTGCTGGATCTTAGAGTGTGAGGAGTGGAGTCATTGAATTGTAGGTTCTTTAAGGGCAGGGATTATCTTTTGCCTCTTTTTGTATCCCCAGCACTTAGCATTGTGCCTGGTATTCAGTAGGTGTTTAATAAATGTTTACTGATTGACTGAGTAAAGTTAAAGAAGACTGGAAAGGTAGGAAGAAGCCAGGTTGTGAAGGACTTTAAAAACCAGAGACTTTTATATTTGATCCTGATGGTGATAGGGAGTTGCTGAAGTTTATCAAGTGGAAAGGTGGCATGGTCAGACTTGGAACTTTAGGAAGTAGCTTTGGCAGCTGAGAGGAAGTTCAGAATTATCCTTGTCAAAGAATCCAATGCATTAATTTAATAGGATGTTGAAATTACTCCAATGTGAAACTGAAGGCAATAATCTCTTAATTTCTCCTTGACCATTTGCATCCCCTTAATTACAGAAGATAGCAAAGGAGCCTTAAATGGGTTTGCTCCTATGTAGCATTTTACCCTGTTATGCTCCTGACTTTTGACTCAAGCCGTTCTCCAGTTTCACAGCATCATGACCAGCTCATTCCCAAGAATGCCCTCTTTCTCCAGCTTTTTTTTTAACTGGAAAATCACTTTATTTTCATGTGAAGGTTTTGAGTAGGAACATTTAACATTCTACATCTTTTCTTTTACCTCTGGCAATAGTCTGAAGTGAGAGAACTGAGTCACCTACTGCATATACATTTTTCACTGGAACATCCTGTGTAACACACTTTACAAATTAAATGTCGACTTTTTTAGGCATTCCTATAAATAACGAATGGAGAGAATCATTTAGTCACATGTATATGGGAAGCTCTGAGTCATTTGTCTCAGATACTTGTACCATTATTGATGCAGAGCACACGGAATTTGTCTTTAAAAGTTGAGATTTTAGGATATAACTCCCTTCATCATTCAATAACTTTCCATGTCTAGCAAAAACTTTCTTTTGTTGTTGTTTCAAATAACTCTGTGGGCAAAAACCATTATTGTCATCATTGCTAATAACACTTCTACCATATTTATAAGATCTACGATTTCATCTCTACAAGTATTTTCTCAGTAGATGTAGATTGTCTCCTCCATGATTTACTTGTATTACTGTGATTGAAAAAAAAAGCCCCACAAAACTATTATCTGGTGGTCAACTTTCTCGAATTGAGACTTTCCATATTTACCTAAACTGGCCCTAAGGGAATAGACACTGGGGTTATCCTTGACTTTGATTGCATGTAAATGGGCTTGTACTCCATTGTTGTAACTTTCAAGAACCTAAAGTCATCTCCACAGTCTCATGAGGCTTCAGACCCTAAAAGGTTATTTTCAATTATATTTTTGATGGTAACAATATGTTAACAAGGGTAGCCATAAGGTGAACCTAAAATTAAAAAGGCTGAACTTTTCCCTTAGTTTAATTTTTGCTTTACAAAGAGGTTATCTGTAGTTCAGGATGGAAATCTGGCTTTGGAATCAGAAACTCATGGGTTTAAGTACCACCTCTGATATGTCCCTATTACTTGAACCCATGGGTTCATGTGACACCTTTGACATATCACCATCATTCATCTATCTTTGCCTTACCCCTCCTTTGTGTGAAGGACAGGGCCGAGATGGTGAGAGTCTAGCTAGTGAGAATGCAAGAGGAAGGATCTGAAGTTCTTCTAGTACACTAATACATCTCACCAATATCTCTAAAATCCCCTTTTATTCTGTTCATCACCCTTGTTGTCTTCATTATTGTAACAACCTTCTTACATGTCTTTCAGTCTTCCTTCTTTTTGTTCATCAACTTATTCTTCATACTATTACCAGAATAACCTTTCTTATGCATAGATCTTTTATATTATTTCCAAAAGTCTTTAGTGGCTCCTATTGTCTCCAAAGTAAAGTTCATGCTTCTTACTCTAGTTTTTAAGGTCAGCCACATGACACTACTTTTACAGCCTTCTATTACTCTCTTCCATTCATTCCATATTCTATCAAAGCTTTTCACTTTGGCTGTTTTTCATAACTAGAATGCCCTCTCTCCCCCTCTATTGAACTCCCGCCTCTCCTTTAAAACCCAGCTCTAAATTCTATCCCTTCCAGGAAACCTTTCTTGTTCTCTCTAATTCTTTCCTCCTTCCTTCCTTCCTTGCTTCCTTCCTTCTTTCCTTCCTTCCTTCCTTCCTTCCTTCCTCACATCTAATGCCAAACTTTGTTTTTAACATTCTAAGGCATGTGTCACGTACTATTTTGTATTTCAACTATCTGTGTTGGTGTTTTATCCCCTTTCCAGACTCAAAGATCCTTACAACAATGACTGTCTTTTGTGAACTCTGAATCCCTCAGCATTTTTTGAAGCGTCCTTTATACTGTAGGTAAATAATAATTATGTTTATTATTGTCATAACAAGAACAAACATTGTGAGGATGAGAGTATGAATTTCTAGTTGAAAGATCACTGAACTTGCAATCAGATGGGCTGCACTTGAATTAGTGTATCCCACTGACTAGCTTTGTGACTTACACAGGATGAGACAAACATATCCATAGAGCCTTAGTTTCCTCATCACTACAATAGGGATAATATATTTTGGTATGACTTACCTTGTGTTATTTCGCAAAAATAATCTTGTTTAAGTTGTTATTGTATTTGGCTTCTAAAAGGTAAATAAAACCATAGTTTACCAAGTTATCAATCAAACATTGGGAACATTGGACATTTATTGATAACCTACTTTGTGCTAGGGACTGTTAAGATATGAAGACATGCAAGGTATGTCTCCTGTCCTTGTGCAACTTTCTATTTACTTATCCACAGTTTTCAGATAAAAAAATTGAGATGCACAGTGGTTTAATGATATGCCCAGGCTTATACACCTCCAGCGTCTAGTAAGTACTGGAGAAGGGGCTTGAATTAAAAACCATCTGATTCTGAGATCAGTGCTTTTCCTACTACAACAAACTGCCACAATTCATTCATCTTTGTGACCTTAGACCTCACCTTTTGGGTGACTTCCATATCTATATGTCCAGTCTTGACCTTGGCAGTTATTGAATAAATGACAAAATCCTTTCTCCAACTTAATATCAACCTCAATGTCACAAAAATGTTACATTGATGCTAGAAAAATCCATGGTGTTCTTAAAATAATGTCTTAAACTCTGCCTAAAAATTACAGGTCACCTTCTAAGTTGAGTGAAACTGATTTATGTTGCCCACCTGAAAACTCTAAGGTCTTCTCTCTGCTTGGTGGAAAGTGTGGTAAACTTGTTCTTACTGCCACTATTAAACAACCCCTTCAACTTCAACTTTCCAGCTACAGTTTGGGAAAGTGACTATGACTTTGGCTTATTCTTTATTGCTACACAGCTTCTCATGTCAGGAGTCTGGAGGAGAGGTACAAAATTAAGTTTATTTTTATCTTAGTGACTTTCACCTAGAGAAAAAAAATGAGTAAGTTTAAAAATTGTGCTGGATTAGACAAGGCAGGCTAAAGATTCAGTGATTCACTGTGACTTTTTTTTGGTCTTTCTATCCCTTTCCCTTTAACATAACCATTCCCTCTTTTTCATGCAAATATGGTGCTTGATATGGCATGAATAATATGATATTCCCAATGGAACCATTCCTAATTATGCTTAGAGAAAGAGGTAAGGGCTGGAACTACCCAATAATAGACTATGTGGCTCAAAGTGGCCTTGATCTCCTCCCATAATCCTATGTGTCTGACACAAATGCATCTCACAAAGCTTCATGTCCATCTCTGAGCCAGAAGACCCAACTACATGAAGGCTGACTAGGCAAACATTGTGCAGAATGATCAGACTCTGACTATACTATACGGGGACAGCAGCTTCTCATCCATTTATCCTAATCACTCAAGAACTGTTTGCCATCCTGAGACTGATCTCTACTGATTAATCATAGAGATAGCTGGCAGATTTGCAGTTAGATGGGACCTTGGAGATCATCTACCACAACTCTCTTCTTTTATGGTTATGGAAAGTCAGTTCAGGAGAGATGAAGTGACTTTTTCCAGCCATAGAAGTGCTTTTTTGTGTCCTGAGGGGAGAAAGACCATATAAACTTGTGGAATTCCAATGATATCAGAGTGCTTAGAGTAACAAACATTGGTATGGGGCCAAATCAAGTACAAATATAAAAAAAGATCATTTATTCATGATATGGCTAAGTCAAATAGAAGCATTGTGGAAGAGGTAGCATTTTGAGTTATCTTTAAAGGATGGGTAGAAACAAAATAAGCCAAGGGAATAAGTAAGGTCCTTTCAGACAAAGGAAATAAGGTTAAAAAAGGAAGTGTTGGAGAAGTGCAGGACTTATTTAAAGGACAGCAAATAGTCTCATTTGACTTTGTTCAGAGTACATCATATGAGACAAGATTGGGACAATAGGGTAATAGTAAATTATAACAGACTTTTCATTCAGGAAAGAGTGGTGAACCTGGGTCCAGGAAGACCTGAGTTAAAATCCAGCCTCAAACACTAACTGTGTGACCCTGGGTTAGTCACTTAACTTCTGTTTGCCTTAGCTGCCTCATCTGTAAAATGGGAGATAATAATAGCACCTACCTTCCAGGGCTATTGTGAGGATTAAATGATATATTAATTGCAAAGCTCTTAGTACAACGCCTTGCACATAGTAAGTACTACAGAAATGCTAGCGGTTATTGTTCTTATTATTATATGATTAGAAACCAATGCAAATTTTAAGCAGAGGAAGGATATAATGAAACACATGCATAAGGAAACAATGGAAGTAATATGAAGGGTAGGTTAGAAAGAAAAAAAAGTGGAGACAGGAGAACCTATTAAGAAGTGACCACAATAGACCAAGAAGATGGTAATGAAGGAAAGGGTAGCAGGAAATTAGGAATGCAAGTGGTATTGTGAAGCGAGAATAATAGAACTTAGTAAATTATTGGGTATGAGAAGTGAGGGAGGGGGAAGAATCAAAACCCCACCAAGGTTCTGAGCACATCTGCCTGGGTGAGTCACAGTATCTATCACTCATAGAAATGGTGATTTAGCTTTAGGGAAAAAGAAGACAACCTTAATTTTAGACATAATAAGTTTGACTGCCATTAATAATGTAGATATCCTGCTCAGAGGAGAGGTCAGGGCTGTGGATAAAAATTTGAAAATCATCCACATAGGGGTGGTTGTGAAAGTTCCAGGACTGGATAAGAGAGTCAAAGGAGAACTAGAAAGAGAGAGACAGGGGAAAGATTAAGGGAAACAGAAACTTGGAAAATAGTTACCTAAAGAAATTGAGGAACTAACAAAAGGAAAAGAGGAAGAGTAGCTGGGAGGTGGGAGGAGTAATCACAAGAGCATGAGAATCCTGAGGACAAATAATGAGAAAGAATATCCAGAAGGAGAGAGTTATTTAAAAAAAATTCAAATAATGCAGAGAAGATCATGATAATGGTGCAGGTTTATGTTGTGCTTTATAGTTTACAAAGCTTAGACTACAACCTTAGGTTGGTTTTTCCTTTGTTCGAGGTTTCAAGCAAATGCTGAAAGATCAGTCAAGTTCAACTAGCATTTAATCAAGCATCTTTTCAGTGCCAGGTGATTCTTGCACAGGTACTAGACGCCCTCTGACATCCCCACCAAGTTGGCAATTCTGTGACATAGTTGGTACTCTCTTGGTGACTTCATACACTCATAGGGGCTTAATGATCACTTTCATGCAAAGAATTCCCACATTTATATTTTTAGCCCGTCTCCCACTTGAATTCCAGTCTCACATTACCAACTGCTTACTGGGCTTTGTGACCAGAGCATCCTACTTTGTTGTTACTTGGCTCTTTGTGACCCCTTTTAGGGTATTCCTGGCAAAGACACTGGATTAGTTTACCAATTCCTTCTCCAGCTCATTTTATAGATGAAGAAACTGAGGCAAACAGGCTTAAGTGACTTGCTCAGGGTCACATAGCTTAGTAAGTGTCTGAGACCAAATTTGAACTCATAAAGATATGTCTTCCCAATTCCAAGCCTAGTGCTCTATCTACTGTGCCACCTAGCCATACTGAGCATGCTATAGAAGTTTCAAACTCAAAACATCCCAAACTAAACTTATTATTATTCCTCCAAACCAATTGCTCTTTTGGACTTCCTTATTGATGATGAGGGCACTACCATGCTTTATGACTTGTTTCAAGCTCCACTTCTGACACAGACTGACTATGCAATTCTGGGCAAATCACATAATTTCTCAGTCCACTAGCCAACTCTCTAAGTCTTTTAGTTTCAGAGAAGGTGCCAGTCTTTCTGGTAGAGAGCATTTCTTTAGTCAGTAATTTCTTATACCAGTGAAATCTCAGGGCCCACTCCCTAACCCTATTGCCTACACAGTAACCTAGTAGCAAAGCTGGAACAAAGATCCTGAATCTGACTTCTGGTTCACTGCCTTCCCAGTGTATCATATTGTCCTTTTATCTGGCTCATAATGTCCTCAGTCAAAGCAGTCTTGATGTCATGCCAAAAGCATGCTGGGCTCTAATCTCATCATTGTAGGCTACCAATATCTGCTGAGTGTCTTTAAAGTATATATTTTTGCAGGTCAATTATTTGGTATTTTCCATGTGTTATGTAGCTTCTAAAAATTTTACTTAAGTCACAGAATGTTCTTAAAAAGCACAAATTCTTATTTAGATTCCTTATCATCCCTACACTTTTATCACACTAGAATCCGTGGAGGGAAAGATGTATTAAGGAGGATTACATTTGTGTATTTCACAGCCTCCCCTCAAGTGCCCCTCCTAAAGTTGTTCCCTCAAGAAGCAGTGTAAAAGAGTAGAGTGGGAAGAGTGGAATGCTGGCCTGGGACTTAGAAAAACTTGGGTTCAAATCCTACCTCAGACACATCATCTCTTTGGCTCTGGGTAAGACTCTTAAACCCTCTGGACTTCAGTTCTTTTCATCTGTAAAAAGAGGGGATGAATTGAGTAAAATCCCTTCCAGTCTAAATCTTCTATTCTATGTCTTGCATATAGGAGCTTGGGTGATTGATGATCAAGATACACATGCAGAGGGTAAAGGTTGTAGATGAGTAATTTTATTTTATTTAAAATATTTCTAGAGATACCAAATTCATCATTGTTAATCCTATAAAGAAACCTTTCAAGAGTGGGAAAACCTTTCCTTTTCTTTAAGAAAGAAGAAAATTTGGTGACTGTCTTAAAATTTAACTATTTGATTTTTTTTTAAAGGAGTGAACACTATTGCCATCTTGTGGATTGAGGAGGCTGCAACATATTCAAGTTTTAACATTGCATTTTCAATGACATGTTATAAAGTTGAAGCAGTATGTTCATAATGGTCTTTCAATTGCATATTTTTGAACGTGTTACCATGAATTATAGTGATATGGCAATAAAGAATGTTCACATGCCAAGATCAATTTTAGAAACAACAAATAACCTTTTAGCCTTGAAAGACTGATAAAACATAGCCAGCTATCAGAATTCAGTACAGATGGGCTCTTGAATGAAATTATAGTTGATTCCCATTTTGCTAAATTTCCACAACAGTAAATCATGATTACAAAATTACCACGTGTACTCTTGTAATGCTTGCAAAAAATAACAAGTCTGTGGAAAGGAGAAATACTCATCAATTTACTGTAAGAAATGGAAAGTTTTGTAGGTTATTGAGTTTAAACAAAGATGTAATTTGTTGACACAAATATGGTAAATTCTGTCAAATTGAACTGATTTTAAATGACTTTTTTCCCTGCATCAGAACTTTTTTTTAATTTAAAGAAATGAATGTCATGCAGAGCTAGGGACTAATAAGGAATATGTACAGGTATATACTCTCACAATATAGTCTACATTTAAAAAAATCATCCCCTTGAAAAGATGTTAGGTTTTCAAACATCCTCAGTGTGTTCAGCTTTTGAATCTCACACTCTCTCCCTAAAATTTGGGATTCTGTATAAGAATTTTGCTCTCAAAGAGAAGACTCTGAACCTTCCGGGGAGACAGGTGAGTCATGCTCTCTTTGAACAGATGGATTCTGTATATATTTTTTAGAAAACAATGATCCTGTTGTTTGTATTAAGGATAGGGGATTGGGGTGGGAGGAGGGAAGAAATAAGGCATTATTAAGTATCTACTATGTGCCAGGCACTGTGATAAGCACTTTACAAATTTTATCTCATTTTAACCTCACTACAACTCTGGGAGATAGGTGCTTTTATTATTCTTGTTTAATAGTTGAGGAAACAAAGGTAGACAGGTTAAATGACTTATCTAGAGTCATATAACTAGTAAGTGTCTGAGGCCAATTTGAATTCAGTTCCTTATGTCTCCATACCCAGTTCTCTTTTTGTTGTGTCATCTAGTTCCTATAGTAGGTAGTATGCCATAGGGCATAAGGAGCTGACCTGGCCCTGGAACTTACTGGTTATGTGATCCTGGGTAAGTCACTTAACTTTTCATGTTCCAGGCAATTTTCTGTAACTATAATTTGCAGATCAGGGACTGATATACATTGTCAGAAGGGATTCTCTCATTAGGACTCTCTCATACCAATAAAATAATATCTCTTATAAAAAGAAAGATTCTAAAACAATTGTTTAAAGTATGCCATTATTCACTACTTATCTAGTTTTCTTTTCATATGACAGTCCCTTTCTTTCCTGCTTATTTCTTTTCCATCATATACCTTGCTTGATCTATCTTCTTTAATGTTATCATTATTGTTTTAGAACCTGATACATGTAGCATAAGCGTAAAAAATGTAGCTAGTGGTGTAGTGACCTAAGTGCTGCATCTGGATTCAGGAAGATCTGAGTTCAAATTGCCCTCAGACACTTCCTAGATGTTTGACCCTGGACAAGTTTGTCCCAGTTTCCTTAACCATAAAGTGGGGATAACAGTAACACCTATTTCCCAGGGTTGTTCTGAGGATCAAATGACTTAACATTTATAAAATACCTAGCATAGTATATGGCAGATGGTAGGCACTTAAAATTTTGTTTCTTTCCTTCCTAAGAAAGATGGAAGACTAAACTCAATATTAGGAAATTGTATTTTATAACACATAGTGATTATCAAATGAGAATATTAAAGAATATATATATATATATTAAACATAGTAGCTTTGCAAAAATGTTGAGATACTAAAACAAAAACATGAATATAGTTTAAAATATTGAAAATATTCTTATATAGTACAATGTAATATATATTTTCAGCAATAACAGATATATTAACTTAAACGAAACAGGCATTAGGTGCCTAGTATGTATCATACAATCTGCTAAGCATACAAACACAGAAATTAACCAGTTCTTGTCAACAAATTATGCTTACAATTTACATCAGAGAAATAGCATATACAAAAAATAAATCAATACCAATTATATTTAAAGTAAAGTATTTGTAAATATAAATATATATTCACATATATTTTTGGACAATGACAACAACTAGGAGCTCATTTACAAAGAAAATGTTAATTATGCCTATTAAACCTAAAAGTTTGTCTTGTGTATATTTTTTTGAGGGACCTTGTTGTCAAACATTCACCAGGAGACCCTTGTAAATAAAGAAAACTATGAAGACTGTAAATAAAGAAAACTATGAAGACATTGATTACAAGGGCTGTCTTTCTACCTTTGTATCTTCCCCAGGGCTTCCCATAATGCATTAACCAAAGTACTCCTTATTAAACTTAATGGATGTTCATGAGATAAAATTTAGAACTGGAAGGGGTATTAGGGATTATGTTATCCCAAACCCTCATTTTCCTGAACTCTAAAGATTTTAAGTGGCTTGGTTAATGGCAGTAAATCAACAATCATTTTTAAGCACCTATGATGTGCCAAGAACTGGGCTGTTATTGGGATGTGGAGAAAGGCAAAAGATAATGTGTCTAGGAGCTCACAGTCTAATGGGGAAACAAAATACCAACAAGTAAATGGAAATGCGATGTAGACAGGATAAACTGATCATAATAAACAGATGGAAGAAACTAGCATTGGAGAGGATTGGGAAAGGCTTCCTGTAGAAGGTGACATTTCACCTGGGATTTGAAGAAAGCCAGGTAGTAGAAGATGTGGATGAGGAATTGGGGACAGTCAGTGAAAATGGAGTGTTTCGTGTAAGAAATAGCAGAGGCCAGTGTCACTGAATCACAGAGTACATAAAGGTGAATAAAATGTTAGAAGACTGGCAAGGTGGGTGGATGGGGACAAGTTATGAAGGACTTTAAATTCTGAACAAAGAATTTTATATTTGATCCTAGAGGCAATAGGGAGCCACTGGAGTTTATTGAAAAGCAATAGGGAGGGAGGGTCCTATTCAGATCTATGCTCTAGGAAGATCGATTTGACAGGTGAGTAGAGGTTGGACTGGAGTGGGGAGTGAATCAGAGAGACCAATCAGTTCTTGCAATACTCCAGGAAGGAGGTGATGAGGGCATGCACCATGGTTGTGGCAGTGACAGAAGCCACCTGTGTAGAATGACTTTGGGCTTGGGAGTTTATGATTGTTTATCGTCTGCTGCCTTTGAGGGTAGTGGGAAATTTAATTCAAGGTCTAAGTTTTGAAGGTAAGCTATCTTTGTCACATTGAAGCTGAACCAGTCGAAAGATATCCAACTAGAAATGGAGAGAAGACTGCAGTTTATGAATAGGGAGGAGGTGAAAATGGAGAAACATGCTGGGGTGGCAACCTCAGATAGATGATAGTTAGGATGATAAATGAATTTTTTGAGACAAATGACCAGGAATACATGCACTTTGACCAAGCTGGAATGCACAAGACCAAGGATAGGCAAGAAGAAGAACAAACTAAAGAAATCCAGAAGAAATAGAGAATTTTTTAAGACTGGAATTATTCCAATGCTATCCTCAGAGAGTGAATATTGGAGGAATCAGCAATGTCAAATACTTTGTGGTTAAGTTGAGGAGGATCGATATAAGTATCTTTTTAAATACAAACTATATAACAAGTAGTATTAATAAAACATGAAATATGATAGCAAGATAAAGTCAGATGAATTTTTAGTCTGATAAAGATCCTCTTGCCTGTAATACAAACTTGGTGGCCAGGTTTGGCAAATCTTATTTTTTCCCCGCATTTTTTATATGTATCTCCTTTTCTCTATTCACACAGGTACCGCCATATCACTTGTACTATATAACATTGAATGTCACCTTACTTAGAAAGCTCTCCCTCTCAACCTCTGAGTCCAAGATTCCTGATTTCTTTTAAGACTCAACTTAAATGCTACCCCTTAGAAGACCTTTCCTGTTCCCAAAAGATACTTGTAAATTCCCCTATAATGCTACTTCCATCTACTGTGCATTTTTCTTACGTGTACTAATTATAGATATTGTTTCTCCCACTAGAGAAGCTTCTTGAAGGCAGGAACTGATTTTTAATTTTCATTTATATCCTCAATACTAAACACAGTGTAATATGTTTGCACTGTACATTTATGTACTTGCGGTTTGATTGATATTACATCAACAGAAGTGGAAGGAACATTTTGTTTTGTTGGATATTTGGGGAAAGATAATGAATGTAAGCCAGCACTCTTGAAGTCCCTGAGCAATTGATGCAACAGTTAATTTGTCCAATTAAACTGGAGGTAAAAATGTCAAATGAATGTGAAGAAAACTTTTTATGTTACAAAAACTTACACATGACAAAGAAATTCCTATAGGGATCAATATCCCAATCCTCAGCTGGTACACTTCTAGCGATCTCTAGAAAATTTTTACTAGTCTACGAAACATTTAGCACTAATGCTTCTTACTCCTTTAAAAATTAATTTTATTTATATGTTTTGTTTTCATATCACCTATATTTGCCATTTTATCCCTTCTCCAACTCCCTAATAACAGAGTCATTCCTTATTACACAAGATGAAAATAAGAAAAAATGAAGGCAGAATAGCATTTCTAGACTTCAAATTAAGGCAGTATAATTAAAATTATTTGGTACTAAAGAGAAAAACAGAAAGATATGTCAATAGAATAGACTAAACCTGAGGTAGTATCTTTGCATATTCTTTAATTGATTATTATACTTACTTTTCTTGTGTTTCTGTTGATGAGGGCTGTTTGTAAGTCAAATGTTCTATTCAGATCTATCTTTCTTTTTCCTTTATACAAGAATGTCTAAAATTCTTCCTCTTGTTAAATGCTTATTGTTTTCATTAATGGTTAGGTTAAATTTTGAAAGATTGCAGCTTGAGTTCCTTTGCCTTTTGGAATATGTTAGCCGATTCAGTTTCTAGTGAATGTAGAATAATCTCAGGTTATTCAGATGTCCTTTCCTTTACATTCCTTTATATCTGAAGGTGTTTCTTTTGGCCAATTACAGAATTTATCTTTTTATCAAGCTGTTAAATTTGTTGGTTTAAAAAAAAACACAACCCTATTGTCTTCCATCCCAAATCTGGAGTTCATATGTGGATCCTTTTAACTAGTGCTTTGTTTTCTGCTCCGTTCTTAGAAGGTTTCTTATTTTTTCTACTTTGTGGTATTTACAATATTTTTATTTGTCATAGTCTTTGTTCATCTTGTCTTTGAGGTCAATGGTTTTTCTTGCAAAGATATCATATATTCTTTGAATGTTCTTTTCTTGTTTTTCTCTCCTAGATCTCTCCACTTCAGTAGGTTTTTTATTCTATTCTGAATATTTTAAATATTTTTGTATCTTTGGAAAACTGTGGATTTATTTCTCTCCCTAATTTCCAAATTGAATTTTTATTTTTTTGCTTTGAGAGCTATTATTTCTGACAAAATCATCCTTAATTTCTGCTCTTATGGATTATATTCAAACCATTCCACAATTTCTTGTTTTTCTATGCTCTCTGAGGACTCTATGTTTTATCAGATGTTTATTTTTCTTTATATTAGAATAGTTGATAGTTTTGTAATGTTTTTGGGAGTGTAGTGCTCATCATTCCTTCTAGCTTTAAGAGCCTTTTTAACTTCTGCTGCTTTGGTTTTTATGAATTTCCCCCTTTTTGAATTCTTTAGTATTTTAGCCATTTCCCCATGAAGCTCACTTTCTGACTTCTTACCATTTGATGGTGGGTACAACTCCAGGGTTGAATTGCAAAGATGTCTCAGTTTCCTCAGATGTCAGAGTATTTAGATTTCACAAGTCTCTCTTTCTGCCCTAAGTGGCTTCCGGTGGAACCAGACTGATTCCCTCTGGATTCCAGTTCCCTTTTCTTCAGTCTAAGGGCAGCTATGCACACTGGGTCACATTGGGTCCTTGCCTGTGTTCCTCCTTTGCCTCATTCCATTTCCTTCTCTGGTTGTGTTGAATCTACACTTGCCACTTTTTGAAGGATTGAGGTATTCACAACAGAATCTTTGCAGCCTTGGGCTCCCTAACATATAACTTGTCCAAGTAGATGACCGCTTGTTTCTCTCTTTTCACACTGACATAACTGGACAGAATCTTTAACTGTTACTTTTTGCAAAGTAGGGGGGAAATCCAGCCAAATTGGGGATGCAATGTGCTGGTAAAGTGTGTGAAGGAGGAGGGGATCACAATAAGGATCCCAGGACAAACCCTGCATGTTTTCTTTATGTATTCCTTCCAGAATCATGAAATTGTATCAAACAAGAATACTATTAATTTTCTGAGATTCTCTCTTTTTTTGTCTTGTGAACTTAGCTATATAATTTTTCTACATAGAATTCTGGCTTACAATTCCTCTTTAAGTATTTAAGGGTTTTTTTGAAAATTAATAGAGACTTAGGAAAATGTCTGGTACACCTGCCACTTCCTTGGTTCTGTAGCCCAGAAGTCCACCATTCTTTAAAAATATAAACTTGAAGAAAAAAGAAAACATACTTCTTATTCCTTCTATCATCTGCCTTCCTTTTCCTTCTGTTTCTACATTCTCAACACTTGAGCCACTTCCATAGCTTGAACTCAGGCTACAGAAGATAGAGTTGTCCATAGGAGGTGCTGTGACCTCCAACAGAGAAATAAGTTTATCTGAGAAGTAAAGTTTGGGTTAGTAAATACCTGTCTACTGGCAAGATTAATATATTTTGAACATGTAACTTCATTATATTCCTGTCTTGGAGAAGACCTTTCTGGGAAACCTTAGATAACTCATAATCAAACTAATTTCTATTTCAGGTCATGAAATATTGTAATGCCAAGCAAAGGCAACTTCCAAGGTTTGGATTAGCAGCATAGTAAACTCCATTTATTCAGCAAACATTCACAGAACAGAGAAAGTCAAAATACAGTGTAATTTGTTCATTTAGGAAGTAAGTTCTCAATTCAATTGCAAAGTATCAAGGTCCAAGTATCCCACCCTTGGCCAG
>CM053586.1:72981932-73031506 GCA_028646515.1 Pseudochirops corinnae | reverse complement strand
AAGGCTTCCCACCCCCTGAATCTCAAAAGGGGCAGGAGAGCACAAAAGGCCATCCACCCTTAAGTTACAACAAGGTTAAGATATCATCTCAGCATTGAATACCCAAGGAAAGGGCCTTCTTTCATCTTCACTCAAGACAAGCCCTCAACAATCTCAGTTCCTGGGGAGACAAGGCTCAACAAAGCCATAGCCAGTGTCCTCATCAAGTCACTCTCTGCCTGTAGAACAGTCCCAGAACCCCTGAAAACATCAGCAAGGCCCTCTTCCAGGATTTCTGTAAACATACAACAGGAAAATCCTCCTTCAGGACTTCTGAACCAACAGCAAGTTTCCAGGACCTCTACAACAGCAGCACTGTCCTTCACCAGCAGATGAATCTGGCAAAACAACATTAAAACAGACAGACAAAATACTGGCATCACAGCCATGCCGCCTCAGTTCTTGGCAGCTCCAGGTGGCACTTCTCAAAAGTCCTGGGCAGCTCCAACAGGCTCTTAGCAGTCTCTCTCTCAGCAACTCAGGCTCCACAATACTAGATACTGCTGTCCCAAAAGTCCTTCTGGCCTTCTCTAGGCTTGGGCCTCTCTCCCAATTCACAGCTCCTCCCAGTTCAGCCCTCTCTCTTCATGTCAACAAGTCCATCCCACAAGTGGGACTCACAAGCTCTGGGTTTTAACACCCAACCCAAAAACCAAGCCAATACAGGGGCATCTCCAAATTCTACTACCATTACAAATATAGACAAGTAAACAGGACTAGTTTAACACACAGGAAGGATGGAGTCACCTACAGGATGTAGATATGATGGGGTTTTGAAAAGGTTTCCATCTTGTTTTCCCTCTGTCTGCTTGGTAGACTGGTAGTGGTCCCACCCTGAACTTTTCCCCATTGGTCCATCACTGATACTTGAAATTCTACAAGTATGGATTCATTCTTTGTGTTAGACACTGCCTATTCTTTGGATTCCTTTATTAAAATGTAAATACTAAGAAAAGTAATAAATCAGTCACTGATACCTTTCTGTGAATTAACTTATCAAATCAAGGCAGCTAGACAACTCTGGACATCTGCAGGGTAAGGTTTGAACTAAAGAAAGAAGAACCTCAAATTTGCCTTTCACAATTTAGGGCTAGCATTAATTATGAGAATTAAGTCCTTTTACATTCCTAACAAAACTTGCCCTTGCCTTTAAAGAGCAAGTTTAGAATTGTCACCATACTTTTAAGGTAGCAGCTCCATGGACTCCATCTACTAGTTACGAACCTCACAACAAAAGGGAGAATTTTTCATAAAGCAAGGTTACATGAAAATATAGACTTCCCTACTAGCAAGGGCTTTGAGGTCTACGTCATGGCATGGCTTGAAAGCAAGGGAAAACCTAGTCACTGAATTGCATTCACCTTCAAACAAAAATATTAGATTGAAGGATGCTCCCTAAAGAGATTTTTCCTCTCCCTAATTGTTTGAAGTGTAGGCCAGGTTTCTGGCAAAAGGAACATGAAAGAGAAAATGCTGAATAACACACAGAGTATACATATTTATAACACTTCCAAATATATACACTCATTGGAGATTCTGACATATTAGCATTCAGGACCTCCTTTTAATGTTTATTGCTTGGAACAAATGTGCTACTAAATGGGTATTGATTTGGGTATGGTCTTATTGTCCACTGTGAATTACATATCAGAGAATCTAGTGGCCTTTGATTGTTCTCTAAGGAGACTCCTTGCCCAGGTCTGATGAGGGCAGGTCTGGTTCCAGGGCTCAGTAGTCCTTGGGGAGAGTGAGTGCTCTGACTCCTCTGTCTCGCCTCAGAGCTAGGAAATGATGGACATTATCTGCATATCAGCATCTATTTAAAAATAAGATATTACAGAAATGGCAGGTAGGGGAGGCATAGAAACAACCAGTAGTTGAATTCTGTAGGTTTTGTGGCATCAATTCTATGATTAGCCACTGCTTTTAAGAGCTTAACAATCGCAAAGGAGAAAGAGAGCTCTTGCTCTGCCACGTTTTCTCACAAAATGTAATTGAAGGCTTGACAGGAGGACCCAAAGTGAAGCCATCAATTAAAATTTCACAGACTTTCTTACAGTTAAACAATTTTTTTCAAAATCTTGTACAAATTAATTGGAATTACAACAGATGGAGCTCAATCTAGGGTCAGCAGGAAGAGAGCTTTCTGCTGATTGATGAAATGGGAAGGAAATTTCCTTGTCTCTATATATTAAAGCAAGAAAATTTGTGTATATCTGTATATCTAGAGACCTCAGAACAGGAATAGGCAGGAGAGTCAAGGTTTAAAAGAACCCTTTTAATTATAGATCTGACATTTAAAGGAGAAAGGTGTTTCTCTTTTCCAAAAATTGGCCTTTAAGTTGTAATACAATGGAGGGATTTTGCCCTCAGTTTCTCACTCAAGATGGCTAGTTACTTATCAGCCTTGAGGAAATACATCTCAGCTTCCTGAAGTACAATTCTTGGAGTAGTATCTGAGAACCAGTTTCTTTGATAGGTGTTTAGGGAAAAAAAATCAACAACAAAAACCAAAAAACATCAGCACAGACTACTTCATTCAGTAGACAAAGAGCCCATTTTTGTCATTTTAATGAGCTACATTTGTATAAAGTTTTGCTAGAAACACTTTGAGGCAATCCAGACATTTTCTCCTTAAAGGAGCAATCTTTTTAATAAGGCTTCAAAAAACCAATTTCACATACTTCCTGAAGACTGACAAGACAGAAAACAAAGGCAATTGTCGTCATCTATGGAGATATTTCTGGGAATATTTCAGTGACATAGCCAGTCGATTTGCTGTTCATTGGTGACCTGCACTATTGGTTGCTGCTTACAGCAAGGATTGAATATACATTTGTCATTGAAGGGACTAACAATCCCTAAAGTGTTACTGGCCTGGGTGTAATAAAACAGGCAGCTGAACTCAAACTGATTGAAATGCAGTCTAGCCTACAGCTACAGGCAAAGTTTAAAGATGTGGGCATGGCAATGCTTATAAATTGACTTAGCTCTTCACAATGGTTCCATGGAGTGCCTACCATCCTTGTGTGTGGCTTGCTGGAGTAAAGGTTAAGTATAGTGTGACATTCACCAGGGGAAAAAAATCCAACAAAACATTTGCACCAAAGTACTAAAATAGAGTCTAAATATAGAGAGGATGTTTTTCACAGTAAGCTTAGTGTGTGACAGCTTTTCTAGAATACTTCTCTGATGAGGCAAAGTACTTGGTTAGTTGCTCCCTGACCGTTCCTCTCTACTCATCAGATATAAATATATCCTAGTCATTGCTAGAGGAAAAGTGAGGTGGATCCTGTAATAAATTATAGATTCCTCAGAGGGTTGTTGAACTTGGATTAGTATAGCATTGTTCATCCTGATTTCTGGAATGGGCTGTCCAGTTTCTCTATTAAAATTCATTTCAATTCAATTTAATAAATATTTATGATAATAGTTAATATTTATATAGTAGTTTAAATGCTTTACATGTATTTTCTCATTTGATTCTTATAACTATGAAATTGGTGCTCTTGTACCTATTTTACAGATGAGGAAGCTGAGACTCCAGAGATATTTAATGGGTTTGTTCTGGGTTTTATCATCATCATCATCATTGCTAACATTTATACAGTACTTACGATGTGCAAGGTACTATGCTAAGTGCTTTACAATTATTATCTCATTTTATCCTCACAATAACCCGGGTGTGTGTGTGTATGTGTGTGTGTGCTATTATAATATCCATTTTAAAGATGAGATAACTGAGGCAAACAGAGGTTAAGTGATTTATCCAGGGTCACACACGTAATAGCTTTCTAAGGCAGGCTTTGAACCCAGGTCTTCCTGACTCTGTCTACTGCTCTATCCACTATGCTACCTTATCACCTTATGAAGCATCTCCTATGTACTGCACTAGGTCTGAGGAGGCAAATATGACATTAGAAACAATACCTGGCCTCAAAGATTTTGCAATCAATTAGGGGAAATATGGTGTATGCTAAAAATTATATTAAGTAATATATACAAAAATATTAAAAGTATAAATGCAAATCAATGAACAAGCATTCATTAAATACATTCTTTTTTCTGAGGGGGGAAGGCAAGGCAATTGGGGTTAAGTGACTTGCCCAAGGTCGCACAGCTAGTAAGTGTGTCAAGTGTCTAAGGCTGAATTTGAACTTAGGTCCTCCTAACTCCAGGGCCAGTGCTCTATTCACTGTGCCACCTAGCTGCCTCAATTAAGTACCTTCTTAGTTCAGGTACTGTTGCCAAATCTGGCAATACAAAGAAAAAGCCAAATGGTTTTTGCCTACTTCTAAGGAGCATACATTACCTAGGAAACATGTGTATATATATATATAAGTGAATGCACACATATGTATATATATATATATATATATATATGCATATATATACATGCATATACATATATATGTATTCTGTCCCAAAAGTATTAATGCAGTTTTAACTTTAATGAATTCAGAAGTATAAAAACATTTAAAAGATTAATATTACAATTACACACACCACTCTCTGATCATATGTATGCATATGTACATATAGATATATATACACATATATACACACATACATATATACATATAGCTATATATACAGACACCTATATACACAAGCATATATTGCTCTATTCAATTTCAAAATTGTAGAAAGTTTCATTAACTACTTCTCAGAGTCTGAAAGGGTTGTATTTGTAATCCTAACCTTAATGTCACCCAAAGAATAAGGTTTGCTATACAAACAACTATTTTTATGTGGCCCCACAAAAAAAAAAGTTTAAAGGAAATAATTGACCAAGCAAAATTTCCCTAGAGATCCACCAATCTGAGAGTGTCATCCAGAAAGTGTCATCCCTACAATGCCACTGTCTTGTTAAAATTTTACGTATTATTCAAAATTTACAAGACCAAACAAATATGAGAAATTGAAATAAACTTACAAATTATATTTTTTAAGTTGACAACATTCCTATTTTTGAAATTGTCATATTTTAGAACTGCACTAAGACGTTTGGAACAAAAGTTACCTTTATACCAAGTAGATACTAGGTACTTTTAAGGTAGAGAGTCACTGAGAGAATAAAAGACAGCTTTATGTGGGAAGTGGCACTTGGGCTGAGCCTAGATGGATGTTAACAATTCTGAGAGGCAATGGTGAAGAGATTTTACACTGAAGGCATGGAAGGTAGCCTGTGCAAAGACATGTAGATTGCATGGGAAGTGAAAGTCCATGGAATGTATGAGGAACAGTAAGTAGATCAATTTGTTGGAATGTAGAATGAGTGAAGGGGAGTGATGTGCTATGCCTAGAAAGGTAGGAAGGGCTTGCTCAAATCCATAAGTCATGGGATCACAGACTTAGAGTTGGGGGGCTTTCAGAGTCCAAGTTTATTCTTATTAGTTTACAGATGAGGAAACTGAACTTCAGAGAAAAGCTAAGTATCCAAGTTCAAACAAACAGTAATGATTGAGCCAGAATTTAAACTTAGGTACTCTGACTTCAAATCCAACACTTTCATGGGGCGGCTAGGTGGCACAGTGAATAAAGCACTGGCTGTAGGGTCAGCAGGACCTGAGTTCAAATCGACCTCAGGCACTTAACACTTACTAGCCATGTGACCTTGGGCAAATTACTTAACCACAATTAACTCTAATTGCCCTGCCTTCCCCCCTCAAAAAAGCAAAAAGCAAAAAAAAAAAAAAAAAAAAAAAAAAGAAAATCCAACACTTTCTTTCCACAGTAATATGTTATCTGCTCAGATCCTCTATGGAGGATATATTCAGTATACTGATGGCCATTTAAATTTTTTAAAATATTTTTTTAAATATTCTATCAATTCCTATGTAGTGTCCATCTGATTTCTCTCACTCTCAATACATGATCTGTGTCTAAGATTATGCTGAGCCAGTTCGACTCAGCTGGAAAGAGCCAATTGTTAAATTTTCAGTCTGAGTATTGACACTTTTGAAATTAGTGAATATTCCAAACCAATTCTTGATTTATTATATTGTTGATTGCCTCCAGGAGCGGGTAACCTGCAGCCTGGAGGCCTCACATGGCCCTCTAGGTCCTCAAGTGCTGCCCTTTGACTGAATCCAAACTTTGGTTCTGTGAAGTTTGGATTTAGTCAAAGGGCTGCATTTATGGACCTAGTGGGTCACATGAGGGCTTGAGGCCTCAGGTTCCCCACCCCTGACCTAGATATAAAGATTAAAAAAAGACATTTCAGAAAATGTTAATATAGTAGATTAATTTAAAAGTGTATCATGGGTACATTCCCCCTCTCCAACTGGTTGTTAAACATTTAACAATGCACCACTGCCCATGTCCCCCAGCTGTTGATATGATCTTTAATATGACTTATTCCATAGAGGACATCATGGGAAATTTGATGTCATATGTGTCTCTCTTGTGGCCTTTGCCTTATTCCCACTATTGATGCTTCTGAATACTTTCAGATTTTCTAAAATAGTACAAATTGCAATTATGTTGTTCCCATAAACCAATGACCAGAAAAGTTTTTCATCAAATCATATGTCTTGATTTTTGATTTATAAAATACAGTCAACACATCTATATTTTGAAGATGGAACATGGAGAATATTTCCTTGTGAAGACATAGCCTCTTCTCATCTCTTTATGTCACAACTCTTAGGCAATGAACGCTTTTCTCCTCACCTCTTCTGTAAGTCAAAAGGTGAGAGTGGAGGTGTTGGTGGAAAGAGGAGAGGACTGGAGTTTTTCAGGGCACTAAGCATTGTTTATTCCACAGTTACCTTTTTAATTACACATTAGCACAGTTTACATACAAATACAATAAGTGTAAAGGTTGATGTGAGAATCTATTTGTTGTAGTCACTGCAAGTGACTGCCGCTAATGTCACTAAATTATTTATATTGTACTAGAAGGCAAAAAGTGAGTCAACAGCAGAGAAAAAATTTTAAAAATAGTTTCACACCTTCTGACATTTCTTCACATCATGAGTGTGTAGGTTTTCCCCCTTAGGGCTTAATTGTTTTTGTTCTGGAGACAGTACTAATCTTAAGTAGAATCTTTAAATTTTCCTAATTTACATGTAGAACCAAAGACATTTACAGTGCTTTTACGAATCTGCCCCTTTCACTCTTATTACAATAAGAGATGACTTTTCCTGAGCATGTCATTTCTTTGCAACTAGATAAATCACAAAGCATGTTGATAGGACCATAGTTCTAGAGCTGAAGGCTATCTTAGCAATCATCTGCTTGCAAGTTGACAGAATCATAGATTTAGAGACATGAGAGGCCATCTCATCTAACCACCTCAATTTACAGGTGAAGAAATTGAGGTTAAGTCACAAAAGTAGTAGCAAGTACCAGAGCTAGGATTGTACCCTGGTTCTGTGACTCTGAGTTCAGCACATTTTCCTCTGTGTTACAAGGGCACAAGCAGATGTTTACTTTTTAGTGTTAACCCAGATGAATCCCTAATGGATGCCATTTCAGAAAATGCATGCAAGTGAAGTGAAAACATTTAGGCCATGTCAGGAAAGATATTTTAGGGAAGGATGGTGGGTTAATTGGCCCCTGTAATTATCTTTTCTGAAATCTCCTTGCTTTTCCTCCCTATCAATTCAATTCAATTCTATTCCCTACCCATTATTTTCTGGGATCTATTCTAGGTATATCTGAACCTACAGATTTCATAAATGTTTAGAAAATATTCTTAATGATATCCCCATGCATATTGTGTATGAATTATTTACACTTTAGGTGCCTATCGATTGGGCACTGTCTATATTTGGAAAAGTGAGAAGTATTTCAAGGGCAAGCATGTGAAAACATCATCATTAGCATTATTTTATAACTTTTTTTTTGCCTCCTAGATGTGATTTCTGTTTTTCTATTCTCGGGAAAGCAGCAAGACTCAGGAAACTTATTGATAGCCTCGAATTTTGAGGACTTGGTCTAACTAGCCCTGTCTGTAATTTAAAAAAGGCTCCAGGTAGCAAGTCATTTCAGGTAGATGCCTCCTTCTTCCTCAGCTACATCCTACCTTATCTGCAAAGTGGTGTGATCAAAGAGTTTTTAATGAGTATTTAGTACATATAAGGTATCTATTTGCCTCAGTTTCCTCAACTATAAAATGAGAATAGTGATAGTACCTACTTCACAGGCTGCTGTGAGGATCAAATGAGATGATACTTGTAAAAAAAAAAGTGCCTGGTACATTGTAGGTGCCACATAAATATATATTTCCTTTACCTTTGCTCTTCTCCCCAGCGATTTCATTGGTATAAGGTTCTCCTGGGTGAGCAAACTCTTACTAATGCAGACTGGCAGCTTCTCCAAACCTTATGTTCTTAGAAAGTTGCCTAGAGATTTAAATGGCTGTGTATGGGGTGTTCAGGAGCACTAGCACCTCTGGTATGAGGGTTTGCCAAACCCTTTTCAGGGCTGCTCATCCATTTTTGGTGTCCACCTGATTCACTCAACTCACAACTGTGACTCCAAGAAGCTATAGCATGTGCAGAGGCCTCACCCCAGTAAATCACTTTGGATAATAGGTTAAACCAGGTTGAGGGTAATTGACATGCCTCAAACCGATTGGTGAGTTATGAGGATGTCTACCTTAAATATGTGAAGATTTTCCCTGGCAGAATGGACAGATGAGAAAAACTTGTTTCAATGGCCCTGAAGTTGACTGAAGCAGGCTCTGTGGAGCATTTAGAGCTTGTTCAAGCAATGAAGAAGTCAAGGTCATCAACTATTTCCAAGGCCATCACCAATCATCTTGTCTTTGTCCTGCCACTGAACTTCAATGACTCTGGAAGACAAGGTGAGGTTGAGGATTTTGTGCAATTTTGCCTTACTTAAATGCAATTCACACACAAGTCAAGATATCACCTGTGATGTTATTAGTCCTCTTTGTAAATGAAGGACAAACAACAAGAGCAAAGGTTAAATAACTTGACCTAATCTTCTCGACTTTAAGATTGGTCACTACACCATATTGCCTTTCACGAGGCAGATAGGAATGGAAAATGACTCTGATTCTTATGTAGCTCTCTTCTGTTTATTCATGGACTGACATAGGTGTAGAAGAGGAAGGACAAAGAGTGCTAATAATCAATTTTTAGATGGTCTTTAATGTTAATTTAACCCTCAGCACTCTGAATTTGAAATCTTGGTCTAGTGACCAAGATGCTGATACATGGCTGGAGGAATTGAATCATGTCCATATTAACATTCTTGCTATGATGAAACCAGAAGACAGAAAGAAGGCAAGACTAAATTGAGGGATGGCTCACAGGCATTCCTGATAGCACTAAATAAGGAGATGACTTCATTGCATGTTAAAAAACCATTAACAAATATTTTATGAGATATTTGATATTTTTCCTTACAACACTCATGGGCATAGCATAATGAAAAATGGCAACCATGGAGATAATTTGTACCAACATATATAACAACCCTACCATCTCTGTGTCAACATCTGCTTCAGAGGTTAGGAATAGAAATTCTACTCAGAACTGGACAAGACCTTCTAAACCAAGAAAACATAGACTCTAATTCAGGATGACTTTGATGCAAAAGTAATCCCATGGAGGGACAGCGAAAAATTTGCTGGATACATGGAAAAAACAATAATTGTAACTTATGAAACTTTTCTCAGTATGAGGATAGTTGAAGGGAATATAAATGTATATGTATAGGTATACATACCTTGTCTATATAGGAAGGTATAGAAGAGGCAAGGGATAACTGTTATAATGGAGAGGGAGAACAGAAAGGCAAAAGGGAATGAGTCAACCTTACTCATTGAATTTGGCTTAGGGTGGGAATGACATACACTCTAAATTGGGTCTTGCCCTACAGGAGAGAAGAGGGGAAGGGCGTGAGAGGGAGGATGATGGAGGAGAGTGCAGGTTGGGGGGGAGGGTTGTTAGAAGCACACACTTTTGTAAAGAGACAAGGACAAAGTAGAGAATAGAATAAGTGGGAGGTGGGATAGGATGGAGGGAAATATAGTCAGTCTTTTACAATATGTCCATTGTGGAGATGTTTTGCATAACTATACATATTCGACCTGTATTGAATTGCTTGTTTTCCCAGTGGGGGTAGGTGATGAAGGAGGAAGGGAAAGAATCTGGAATTTAAAGTTTTAAAATCAAATGTTATATACATATATATAATATAATATTGTATATTTCATATATATGGATATATATACATATATATATGAAATATCTGCTCTCTCTTATATCCTCTCCCATCACCCCCCTGGCTTTCCATTAGGGCAAGATGGATCTAGGGAGATCCATGATATGGATGACATCTGACATGGAAAGTCAGAAGGGTGATGGGGGAGGACATAGGAGAGAGCAGATTGGGGGAGGGAGTATACAGTGGGATAGCTGTTTTGGGGTGGTGGGTACAGGAAAGATGGGGAGAAAATTTGTAACTCAAAATCTTGTGGAAATGAATGATGTAAACTAAAAATAAACAAAAGTTAATTTTAAAAAAGAGAAAAATTTACTGGAAAGTATGACTTATAATCTTGAAATGAAAGCAGATGAAGATATGTAGATGATTCAGAAATCCTACCTATCACTTTCTTCCAAAAGGTATTTTGAGGACAATGGACATGATAAACACTATAAAGCAAAAAAAACAAACAAACAACCTCCCCCCCCCCCCAAAACCAAACTAAATTGTTTGGGGATGAATGAGCGATTAGTTACTGATGTAAGTACTGATGTCACAATCAGCTCTGTGTGGACAGTCAGATCACCAGTTGGTAAAAATTAATACCAAATCAGGAGTAAGAATAAGGAAGATAACATGCAATTATGACAACTAACCCAATGCTTTTAAATAATCTATTTGCTCTGTAAATAAGAACTGAATGAAAATGAAGATATTGCCTATAACTATCATTATGTCCTAAAGAACATAAGTGTAAATCCGATGTAAAACAGTCACTAGAAGGACAAGGACAAAAAAGCTCAACCAACAAACCTCTGATCTTGCCAGATTGAGAGATGTGGCAGCCAAAGGTCATAATAACTTAGAATACAAACTCATTTACAAAACTTAATGGAAGAAGAGCATGGAACTAAAATTATGAACAATATCACCTCACAAAAAAGTGAAAAAAAATAGGAAGAAAAACTAGCTTTCAGAAATCTTGGAGTGAGACCCAAGGTGCCATCATTGGTGAAATTGAAATTAGAGAGCATTAGACATTTCCTCTCTTGTTTGGAATTCATTTTAGGGGAGAGGAAGTTTTAAGGTAGAGATATTCTTGCTCTTGACTTATCATTGTTATTACATAGGCTAGGTTAGTAAGGTCTTGAGGACTTAAAGATATAGCTCCTGATATAATCATAATTATAGAAATAGTCCTTTAAATAAGAGAAACAAAAAGTAAACCAAACTAACAATTATCTGATTATTATTATTGTGATTAACAAAAATAAAAGCTAACATTTACATAGACTTTAAGGTGTGAAGGATGCTTGCTTGCCACACGTTATCTCATTTGATCCTCACAACATTAGAAGATAGATATTATTATTATTATTATTATTATTATTATTGTTTTTACCAGGTTACAGATAAAAAACTGAGCCAGACCAAAGTTGTCAATTATCTTATGAAAAAATATTTTCATCCTCATGAATACCCTGTGACGTAGGAACCATAAGTGATAAGTATGGCAGCTAAGGCCCAGAGGCCTCTCTGGGGTAGTGTGACGTACAAGCATTGGTTGTATGGCCTGAACCGAGGTCTTCCCTGAGTACCAGATCCAAAACTCCCTTGTTTTACATGACTGTTTCATTAAATTATTTTTTTCCCTCCTTTCTGGTGTTTTGCTACCTCGCTGAACATCAAAACATTTATTGTAGACTACAGGGCTCCAAGGCTATGTTGTTTGGCAACTGGGAAACGTCAAGCCCTCAAGGCCAATTTTGTCATTGTATGAATTGAAAATTCTTGTAGTTATTTTTTTCTCTCTCAGCTTTGGATTGGCTATTTTTTTTAGAGACCCAATTAGAAATCAAAAGGGACTTTGTCAGAAAGCCAAATTTCGCAGAATTTTTGAATTTTAGGACTCCTCATTTTCTAATTTCAAAGCTATAACTTAAACATGCTAACTTTGTGGCATTTTTGTGATTGGAAAAAGCAACAAATCAGAGCAGCAAACATATAAAGAGAAAGAAAGAACATTCCTGAAGGTTGATATACCAGTAACTTGAATTCTTGATTCCCAGTTTGTCAATCCATATTGGGTATCCCCTCACAACTTTAGCACAAGAAACATATGACCAAAGTCCAATTTCTTTCCCATATTAATTTACAAAAAAGCCATTAAATTTATAATCAACAGCAAATTTCAGGAGCAAGAAATCTTGTTTTTCCTTCCTTTTTTGATTGGTGAAGTCAAAGAGGAAGAAGAAAAGCCCAAACTATTCTACTCAAATCCAATTACAATCCCAATCAGAGGGTTTTGCTGTTTCTTCCATCCTCCTCCAGTTTTAGTAGGGGCTATTTCCTTTACACTGTCAGTTTTAGAACTTTTCTTTCCCCCTCTGTCTAGGAAATAGGGGATGGGGTAAGGGGAGGAAAAGAGACTATTAGTTCTAAATCTCATTTTTGCACTCAGCACTAAACTGAGGGCTATTTGGGCCAATTTGTCTCTGCAGTAGTTAACTTCCCTCATCCCCCTGAATTTCTCAGACTCAAGATCTGGGTCTGAACTTTTTTCCCCCTTTTATAGCTCCTGCCACAGCTTCTTTAATTTTTTTTCTTAAAACTTGGTAACAGCTTCCAAATCTTCATTCTGGGATTTGAGGGTACAATACTGTTATTCTGTGTAGAGACAATTTGGACAAATTATAGGGAGCCACTGTATACTGACTAGATGCTGGGAATACATCTCCCTCAGCACTCCCATTTGAATTTTGTTTTGTTTTGATTTTTTTTTTTTTACTTCTTTCTCTATCCATTGGTGGATAGCAGCAGAAGATTTAGGACTGCATTGATCAATCCAATAAATCCATGAATTCAGACAACAAGGTGTACCTTGATACCCATGCTTTCTGGTAATGGGGCAGCCCATTCTTTGCACTAATTTTTCTCCTTCCCATCTTGGCATGCTCTTAAAAACTCCATGACAGACAGATGGAAATCTGACTTCTGATAACAGTTGTGTCAGTACAAGATTTAAAGGATTCTGGTCTGACACAATGGAACAATTTGCTGGCATAAGCTTTGTTGAATAATGCACTGAGAGAGAAGTTAAACAGTCCCTGTTGCTCCTAAGCAACAAAGATAGTCCACATATTTCCCATGGCCCCAGAAATGTCTTGACCTTCAGGGATTCAATGACTGACACTGGAAGTTTGTTTTACCCAGACAAGAACTTTTGTTAGAGCTTCGGAATCCACTCTCTGGGAATTGGAGTTTTGGAGGGTGCCTAGGGAAGGGGTCACATGAGAAATGCATTTGGCTAGAGCCTCAGCTTGAGTGAGGTAGCATTTATACCACAGAGCATTTTCTCCACCCTAAGGTCAAGTACTGGGCATATTCTGAGGTCCCAAGAAATACATTGAGATCTGAAAGAGAGTCTAGTCTAGACCTATTTTCACAATTAAGCCTTTTTTTTGGTCATTTTTATGGGAAGAAATGAACATCTTGTTTGCCTGACACTGTCAGGAGGGAACCTCCCCTATTGGAGGGAACCTTGGAGCCTTTTCAAGAGAACAAAACCAGGATGATACTAAAGTTTCTAGACTTTTCCAGGGTGGGTGTGATAAGACACATTGAGATTTAATGAAAATCACCCCCCCCCCCCAATTGTATTTGGGTCCTTGTGTCAGAAGGGATGTTGACTATAGAATTACATAAAAATATGAGAAGGGGTACAGGCAGGCTTTTGCCAAGAGTTTTACACAGTTGCTTAAGTATGAGTTTAAATATGTAAGTCTATGCAGTAGATTCCCAGATCTGTAGTCAGCCGTGGTCTATGTCATGAGCTCCATACAGTTCTATATTATCCATACCTATGTGATATTTCCACCTGGATTTGTCATAGGAATCTTATATTCAGCAAGCTAGTCTAACTGGTCACCATTCCTCCTGACTTCCAAATTCCCTTATTTCTGTCCAGGGTACTAACATCCTTCCACCTACCCAGTTTCACAACCTCTTTCCTCTTATTCACTTCCGCTACCTAGTCAAATGTCAAATCTTGTCCATTTTGCCTCCAAAATATTTCTAACATATGTTCAAATCTGGCCTCAGACGCCTACTACCTGTGTGATCTTTGATAAGTCACTTAATCTTTTTTTGCCTCAGTTTCCTTGCTTTTAATATGAGGGTAGTACCAGTACCTGCCTTGCATGACTATCGTGAGGATCAAATGAGATAATATTTGTAAAATGCTTAGTATAGTGCCTGAAGCATAGTAGTCATTATTTAAATGCTTGTAACCTTCCTTCCTTGACATAGAAGCCCATCTTCTCAGATATCATCTTTTCTGGTGATGCTCTTGGATGGTGAAACATCGAGCATCATCATCTCTATTAAAATTGCTTCAGACCTCATACTAGGAAGGGAGAGAGTTTTGAAGGATGGGAGGGGAGGATGAATTCTGTTTTGGACACAGTGAGTCTGAGGTGCATAGTAGATATAAGTAGATTATGGCACAGGGAGAACAATATGCTGAAGTGGCATAGTTAACAAAACCAAAGATATGGATGATTAAAAAATATAGAAAGGTGGGGTGGTCATATGGTGAGAGTGATGAACAGCAGATGAACAGACTAGTGTAGTTCTTGTATCTACAAAACATTAAAAGGTGAGGAGGAAGACCTCTAGCTGGTTGTATAGATCCTCCTTAGAAAAATTATGGAAAGCCATGGAACATATTCATACAAGATGAGAAGGTATATAGAGTTTGTAATCCTTTATTGGTGGAGGGAATATTCACCATCACCATCACCATTGCTTAGCATTATATAGAGCCTATATGTGCTAGGGACTTTACTAAGCAGTTTATATAGCAATGAGGTCCCTCATTTGTCAAATCCCTGAAGAAACTATTTATTGTACATGTGTTGTTTTTTAGATTCATAAACTTCTTGAAAGCAGGGTCTGTGTTCAATATTTATTTTATAATTTCAAGTTCTATGTGTTCTATATTTATTTTGTAGTCTCAAGTACTGAAAATTTATGAAAAGCCTTGGAACATAGTCACATAGGAAGAGAATTCATATAGAGTTTGTAATCCTTGTTGGATTACACCACCATCATCATCATTAACATTATATAGAGCTTACTATGTGCCAGGCACTGTGCTAAACAGTTTATACAACAACGAGGTTCCTCATTTATGAAATCCCTGAAGAGACTATTTATTATACATGTGTTATTTTTCAGACTCATAAGCTTCTTGAGAGCAGGGTCTATGTTCTATATCTATTTTATAGTTCCAAGTACTGAAAAATACTGTCTTTGTATAGGTGCTTAATAAATATTTGTTGATTTGTTAACATAAGCACTTGTGACTATTATAAATTCCTTGTAAGAAGAAATTAGAGATAATTCACTTTAATTCTTTTTCACAACCATTGTAAAGGACTGGAGTACAAAAGAAGAGCTTAGAATTGTAGCATATTAGAGCTGAAAGGGACCTCAAAAGTCATCAAGTACAAAATCATCATTTTGCAATTAAAGAAACAGAGCCCTTAGAATTTAAGTGACTTGAGCAAGACAGCCAGAATTAAACATCTTAAGACATAGTGAAACTCTTAGAAATAACCCCCCCCCCAAGTTGTATAGAAAGGAAATTTAGAGATATGCTAACATCATAGAAGCAGTTATGAATGATGGCTAAACATGACCCTTTCAAATCTTTAAAGATGCCTTGAAAAATCTGGAGTGGGAAGAACTGTTTTGTTTCTTTCATCTTTGGTCACACCAATTCTGTAGACAGATACAGACTTTGAAAGGATAGCATTGAGGTCATGATAGTCTTTGAAAATTCTATGCTATTTTGGGACAGTTCTGAACACTACTCAAAGAATAATCAGCCAGCATTTTTTTGCTTGTGATGTTTTTCTACAAGTTAACTTTTTTTTTTTAACACTTACACTTCTCCAGAATGTATTCACTCACCAAATGTAAGTAAAATACTTGTTGAGGGACACTTCTCCCTCTAACGCAAACAACAATTTTGGACTGAGTTGTAAATTTGCTGTATATTAGAGCTGGAAGAGACAGACAGTTCTCTCACCTGTGAAACAGAAACAAAATACTGACCTACAAGGCTATTGTCAAAATCAAATAAGAAATAAAATACAGAGTATGATACAGTTAATTGTGAATTTGGCACATTCTCTTTATTAATAGACACTTAGGATTATAACAAATTCAGGACACCTCAGTTTAAAAATGGTAGTTGTCAATATATATGTGTAAATAACCCTAAATAATAAATTTGCTAATAGAAATAATTGCTACTGTCACAAATGCAAGTATTAGGGAGGTTATCTGGTTGTTAGGAAATTAGTGCAAATTTCTTGGGTGTGCATGGAGAAAAGATTAGCCATGTGCATACATGAAGAGGGTTTAAGAGGCATTGAATAGAATCCTATGGTATGTCCAAATAAAAATTAAATTATAAATGTATGATCCTTAGGGCATTGGATTCCTGTTATTCTTTTTCTCTGTCTTCCCTCCATATTATTCTCCTCCTGATTTGCTCCCTCTCCCCTCCTCATACAAACATAGAAAGATTCTCAAAATGCTAAACATATAGTTCAGTTATTTAAGTGTTATCACAGTCATGAATGCAGGGCAATTAGTTTGAGAAACAAGAAGGTGGAAGCAGTTGTGAAGCACTCTGATTAGGGCTCCAGCCTCTCTTTTCCTCTGAGGCTGCTTGCAACCACCCTATAAAAGCACAGCTAGCCAAGCCTTTGAGGCATTCATCCTACAGAACTGACAAACTATGTGGTCAGAATGGGGAACAAGAAAGCCATGTAAGATTTTTGTTTTACACCAGTGTGGGAATGGAAAATCTGGATTTCTTGTATATATGTCTTCCCTGGTGTTATGTATGTTCCCAAATAGAATCTTATGGAATGATATATATGCATGTGTATATATATACTTGCACATATATATATATATATGTACATATACGTATATAGCACACATGTACACAAATACAGTTATATACTAGGAAGAGCCCTGGTGTTAAAAATCAAAAACCCCAAATTGGAGCACTGTATCAGCTCCAGCATTTCTTAATTTGTATAGATCTGGGCAAATAATTTCATCCCTCTGATTATTATTTTCCCCATCCTTCAAGTACTAATATCATTGCTTGTCCTACTTATCTCAAAGGATTGTTGCAAGGACAACAATTCGTAAACTTTGAAGAGTTCGATAAATATATAATGTTATCTGAGAAGAGATTTTACATAATGGAAAAAGAACTACATTTGGAGTCAGGAAAGACCTGGATTAGAATTCTACCTCTGTTGTAGGGACATGGGTAAATCACTTACCCTTTCTGATCTAATTTCCTCGTTTGTAAAATGAGAAAAAAATAAAAAGATAATTTAAACTCATACTGAAATAAAGGAGGCATAATAGAAATATGGAGGTAAAATTTCCACTATACTCTGAGGACAATATTTGTTATATTTTTCAAAATTCATTTTGATAACTATAATATAATAACGAAGTTTCCACTATAATTAAAGAATGAAATAATTCAAGAAGTTTTTGATAATCATTTCAATTTTTAGCAATTAAATTTAAATTTGGTTATCCTCAATTTGTTGTCTCTATTAAAAAAAACTATTTAATTTCTTCCTTATATAGTTTCCAATTATGTGCAAAATTTAGCAATCATTTTTCAAAAATTTTGAGTTCCAAATTCTCTTTCTCCCTCCTGTCTCTATGCACTCCTTGAGGAGGCAAGCAATTTGATTCTGATCATACATGTGAGGTCATGCAAAAGGTATTTCCATATTTTCCATGTTGCAAAAGAAAACATGAACAAAAGAAAACATTAAAAATAAAGAAAGTAAAGAAAAAATATTTTTCAATCAGTCTTCAAAGTTCATCAATTCCCTCTATGTAGGTAGATAACATTTTTCATCGTGGGTCCTTTGGAATCATCTTGGATCATCATCTCAATCAGAATAGCAAGTTTTTTCACAGTTGACCATCCTTGCAATATTGCTGTTATTGGGCACTGTGTTCTTCTGAATACCCTCAATTCACTTTGCTTGAGTTCATATAAGTCTTCCCATTTTTTTTTCTGAAACCATTCCGCTTGTTATTTTTTATAGCACAGTAGTATTCCATCACAATCACATACCACAACTTGTTTAATCATTCCCCAATTGATGGGCATCCTCTCAATTTCCTATTCTTTGCTATCACAAAAAGAGTAGCTATAAATATTTTTCATACAAAAATTCCCCTTTCCTTTGATCTTTTTGGGGAACAAACCTACTAGTGATATTACTGTATCAAAGGGTATGTAAAATTTTATCACCCTTTGGGAGTAGTTCCAAATTGTCATCCAGAATGCTTCAACTAGTTCACAACTATACCAACAGTATATTTTTTTTTCCACATCCCCTCCTGCATTGTCATTTTCTCTTTTCTTTTAAGTTAGCAATTCTAATAGGAATAAAGGTGGTATCTCAGAGTGGTTTCAATTTGTATTTCTCTAATCAGAGGTGATTTGGGGCATTTCCTTTCAGATGACTATGGATAGCTTTGATTTCTTCTATTCATAGACTTTTATCATTTATCAAGTGGGTAACAGCTTTTAATTTGGTTCAATTTTTCCAGTTTCCTGTTATCTTTCTAATTTTGACTATATTAGTTTTGTTTTTGCAAAAGCTTTTTAGTTTCATGTAATCAAAATGATAAATTTTATATCCTATAATCCTTTGTATCTCCTGTTTGGTCATAAATCCTTCCCTTATCTGTGAATCTGACAGTTGCATTTTTCCATGCCTCCTTAATTTACTTACAATATCACCCTTTATGTTTAAATAATTTATCCATTTTGACCTTATCTTGGTATACAATGAGAAATTTTGATCTATGGCTAGTTTTTGCCCAATTGCTTTCCAGTTTTCCAAGCATTTAAAAAAAATCAAATGTAGAATTCTTACCCCAAAAGCTTTGATCTTTGGATTTTTCAAATGTTAGATTACTATGCTAATATTACTATGTATTGTGTACCTAATCTATGCCAGTGATCCACTTATTCTATATCTTAGCCAGTACCAAATTGTTTTATAATTACTGCTTTGTAATATAGTTTGAAATCTGGAACTAGGTTACCTTCTTTAACTTTTTAAAAAATTGAGTCCCTTGATATTTTTGACCTTTTGTTTTTCTGGATGAATTTTGTTATTTTTTTTTTTAGCTCTATAAAATAATTTTTGGTAGTTTGATTGATATGGCACTGAATAAATAAGTTAAATTAGGCAGAATTGTCATTTTTGTTATATTGGTTTGGCCTACTTATGAGCAATGAATATTTCTCCATTATTTCTGACTTTATTTGTATGAAAACTGTTTTGTGATTGTGTTTATGTAGTTCCTGAGTTTGTCCTGATAGGTAGACACATAAGTATTTTATATCATTTGCAGTCATTTTAAGTGGAACTTCTCTCTATTTTTTGATGCTAGACTTTGTTGCTAATATGTAGAAATGCTGATGATTTATGTGAGTTTACTTTATATCCTGCAACTTTTCTGAAGTCGTTATTTCAACTAGTTTTTTAGTTGATTCTCTGGAATTCTCTAAGTATATATCATATCATCTATAAAGAGTGATAATTTCATTTCCTCATTGTCTATTCTAATTCCTTCAATTCCTTTTCCCTCTCTTATTTTTGTAGCTAGCATTTCTAGTACAATATTGAATAATAGTATACAGCTGAGAAAAAGGTACACTCCTTTCTAGTCCCACAGTTTTCTCCAGAGGTCTGTCATATTTACCATTACTATTATTTTGTTCACCTCCTTGACTTCCTTATTTATTTTATGGTTGGATTTGTCTAGCTCTGAGAGGGGAAAGTTGAGAGCCCTCATTAAAACTTTTTCCTTAAGATTTGTATGTTATGCCCTTTTGTGCATGTATGTTCAGTACTGATTTTGCTTCATTATCTGTACTGCCTTTTAGCAAGATGTGTTTTTTCTGCTTATCCAACCTCCTAAGTTGTCTTTGGATGGAAAAAATGTCTCACTTGACTTTTTCTTGGCATTAACATTCCAGAACTGAATTTGAGACATTATTTTAAAGTTGTTTAGAAGGTAATTTTGGGAGAGTTTAATTGAGTGCTTTCTCTACTCTATCATTCTGGTTCCACTGATGGCCCTCTATTATATTTTTAAAAAATGAAATTTCTTTTAATGATATTTGAACACACAACCTATTTGAAAAGGAAATCTCCCCACTCCAAAGATGAAATTTAAGTACTGGATAATTTAAGTACTGGAAATATGGAAATACAAAGTAAAAAGCCAAAATCCAGCAAGTGTAATCCATTGTATTTTTCACTTGAGTTCATAAGTATTGTTTTTAATGGCAAGGAATGAAAGCTGTGTTTGCATAGTGTGAATGTTTCAGCAGCAGATATCACTTCAATTTGCTATCCCAAAAGTATGTGCAGAATTTACTAGCTAGATAAGATAAGTTTTCTGGAGAAAGTTAGATGCTTTTATAAGAAAAAATAAAACTTGAAAAAAACCCAATCATATAAGGTCGCATACAATGTAACAATCCTCATTCAATGGGGAAAATGTTGATATCAACTGCAGTTATTATTATGCTCAAAAAGATACTTGGCAACGTAGATATAAAAGGTTTCATTTGAAGATAACACACTAGGAAAGAGTATTGCTCACATGTTTGCAGACTTTTGTGATCAATTATTTGAAAAAAATTCTATTTTGTACCACAGGTGGATAATGTAACAGATGTAGTTAAAGATACTGTTTAATTGCATATGCATGATGTTGTCAATTTTAGGGAACATTCTATTTGATAGAGAAAATTTATTTTAGGGAACACTTATGTCAAGATGAAATGTAGGTCTGTAAGAACAAGTTAAAAATGTGGCCTTTGGTATAATTTAGACACCTTGCACATTTCATAGACCATTATTGTTATTGAGAAATATGAGTAAAGAGCTGCATGCAATTTTGTAATTTGCTACTGTGGTAATAAACTTCATTAAAAAAACATCAAAAGGAATACTCTTAGAAAAATAAATAGGGGCAAAGCATAGGCCACTTTTTGATGATTGTGAAACATGCTGGCTTTCTCATAGAAAAGTACTTTGAAGGGTTTTTGAACTAAAAGAAGAAACTGCCATTTTTCTTCATATTGATAATAAAGATGAATCAATTTCATCTCACAATTAAAATTTCCTCTTGAAACTCAAGTAGTTATAGATGTTTTTGAAAAACTGAATACTTTAAATAAAGTAAAAGTTTTCAAGTTTAGACTTTGATCCTCAAATATAAAGTGACTATATTTACAAAAATAGTATAGCTAACTTGTGTGAAGTTTCTCAATTTAAAAAAAATCTTGTTCACATGAATTTCAAATTTTCTTGTTGAAACATAAGCATATTTATTTGATAATCTTTTAATTGTTACAGTTAAGGCATATCCTCTTGTTTAAAAATTTCCCTCCATCAATGCCAATTGAAAGCCATCCACACATTAGTAGATAGTTTCACAAACTCATCCTTACTCATGATCAAATTCCTTTTTGTTTTTTTGGTTAATAAAACTTTATTTATATCTTATTACATATATAACTTCATATAATTAGCACATAATATATAATAGCAAAACTGTACTGGACATGATTTAACTTTTAAGAATGCAGAAGTATTTTGTAGACATCATGAGCAGCAAATATCATTGTACAGTAGATTTGAAGATGATGTTTGTCCTTCGTTATCAAAGAGAACCATGATATCAGGAAGGAGATGTCATGACTTGCAAGTGAATTGGATTTAAGTGAGGCCAGATCAAGCAAAGTCACCAGCCTCACTTTCTCCTCCAGAACCATCTGGGTACATGATCAAATTCCTGATAATTAATCCAAACTTGTTAAGTTGGTCCTTGGGTGATGTGTCTTTCCCAGACCCATGCTTAAAATGTTTTCATCTTTTTGGGACTTTCCAAAACATTGTATTCTTTTTGCTGTAATAAATCACTTTCATGCCACAAGATATCAGCATAAGACTTCTGGAGTGCAATATGTTTATGGATGATTACCAAGGATCCATGATTTTTGTCGGTGTAAAGAATGATGATGAGAATCAATACAGATGACAATGCATCTCTAACCACTGTAAGTTCCAGCGAATTTCCTGAGGTACTAGTGATTTTGTCCAATGATTCTCCTAGGGTCACATTAAGTTTTCAGAGGCATGATTTACATCTAGATATTCCTGACTCCAAGCCCAACACCTCAATCCACTATGTCACAGTGACTCTTAAAGCCAACTAAAGTATAAATGACTAGAGAGCCTTATTGGAACGGGAAAGGAAAAGTGTGGTGATTGACACACTTTCTATCTCTTGTTCCCTTTAGTTATAGATAAGGATGGAGCATCAAAATGTGAAACTTCTGACAGGAGACTAAGAAAAGACTAATTTTTGAGCCAACTTTCATCAAAAGTCATCTAAGACCAGACTTTGACTCCTTCAACCCTACCATATACTTATAGAAAGATTTAATAATGTAATCCTATTTCCTAGGGACACATAATATTCACCAACTCTACACCAGAGCTAGCATCTCTAATTAATTAAAAGCAGGAAACATAAAACTCACAAGAGCTTTGATGCAAGCATCGGCAAAGAGATATTCTGGGAGCAGCTTTTCCTAGATGATAAGATTCTGCAAAGATATAACCAAGATCAAGTATTTTAGCACAGCAAAGAAATTCTGCCACATTCTGAGGTGAGGAGGGTAAGTTTAAGATGGTTACTAGTAAACAGGTGTCTTACGGTGTTTTATCAGGCATTATACCAAATCAAATCTATTATACCAAAGGCCACATCAGCAGTTAACTGATCAGCCAACAAGCATTTATTAAGCCATTACTATGAGCCAGCCACAACGCTAAGCATGAGAGATTTAAAAAATTGAAGATTCCATGCTCTCAAGGAGCTTACATTCTATTAGCACAAAACAAATCCACTTATATAAGCAGATAGAAAATATGTTTTATTGAGGACACCAGACAGTGCTGATGCTAAGATGGGTGGATCTACCATATTGCTTAAGTTTCCACAGCAGCTAGGAAGCAAGTGCTATACTTCTCTGATTCCCAAAATACCTAGGGGCTAAATTAGGTCACTTCTTTGGCTAGAGGGGCTTCTACCATGGCTTGGGCAACTGAAATGGCACAGTGGCTCTTGACACTGTGTTGGCCAGCCTTCCTAATACGCACATTATTAAAATGTATTTTCCAAAAATTATCTGAAGATGGAGAATAGCAATTTTTTTTTTTTTACTAAACCCAAGCTTCCTTCATTGAGTCTGGTATCTTCACAATGTAAAGATAGAGCAAAGAGGATCCCTATACTGAATTTATGAAAATATATGGACAAGACCCTTTTGATAGTTGGAAGACATGAATGGATTACAGTTTCTGTCACTGGAAGTTGCATCCACACTGAGATCGCAAACTCATTTGAGAAAGTTATAGAGATGATTGTAAGTCTAGCCCAGACAATTTCTATGATTACCCTATAGAAACATTTAGTTTAGTACTACATCATAAACAAAAATTGTCAGAAGTAAGACATATCTTTCAACAAAAATATAGCATGAATGTAGAGCACTTGCTTACTTCTACTTTTTGCAAGATATTTACTATTAAATGAAATTTCTGTTTAACTTAACTCCCATTAACTGTTCCCATGTTGGTAAGTTGAGATTCCCTAGGGGAATCTCATTTACTGCTACATTTTACTGCATTACTGCTACATTTACTATTCTCAGGGTTTTAGGAGCAACCTTTGTAAGTGGTTCTTCCTACAAATGTTGTAGGTCCTTAATTCCCATGAACAAATCATCTAATTCAATCAACTTAATTTGCTAATGGAATAGGGGACTGGCACATGCTTAGAGTCCCTCTACTGCTGTCTCCTACATAGAATAGGTTGAGGACCCCGCATCTAGGAGAGGCATGATGATATTTAATGGAACTACCTAGGAGAGATTTTGCAACTGGATCCAGTCTGCTAAGCATATGCTGAATGGTACCCTTTTTGCTTGCATAGCTAGAACCAGGGCAGTGCTTTCAAAGGACATTAAAAATCTGTAGTCAACATGTGGTCCCTTGAAAACGGGCCCTCATTCCTTTGCCTCATCATATGTTCTTTTATTTTTGGTGAAGATGATTAATCTGGAGGCATGACCTTCTGAGATTCCAAAGGACAGAAGAGTGAGCCCCCAGGAGTCCAGTTCAATGTGGAATTGTGCAGCCAGCTCAGCATCCCAGCAGTAATTGAGATGAGGCCTCATCACTTTTCAATGCTGTATTTGGATGTGAACTTGCTGGGACCAAGGATATGTACAAACTAGTTATGGCAAATAAATTAGATGATTAAATTCTATTGCCACTTTCCTACTAGGCTGGTCTCATCTTCCACTCAACTGAGCTTTCTTCTTGATGGGAACAATAGTCTCCAGGATTCCTGGATTTAGAATCAGCTTATGTCTTTAGTTGAGATAGTGTGATTTTCTTTTAGAAAGGGCAGAAATCGTTAGCCTAGGATTGGTAAAAGACTGGGTACTGAGGTTCTTCTCTACCTAACAGGGAGGTGGTAGTATAGAAAAGTATAGCTGCTTTTTTTCTTAAAATACAGTTCTGAAGCATTAAAAAAAATTAGCTAGCTCTTCCTGTTTCAGAAACGGGTCTCCACAATGAGAACCTTCACTCTAGCTCATGGGGAATAACATACATACATACATACATACATACATATATACATACATACATGCATGCATAAATACATAAATAAATAAGACCTTTGCCAGTTAAGCTCTAACCAGGCAATGTACAGTTGTCTCACAAAAAAGTTCTGGGGGATGATGGTTATTATTGTTAATGTTCTTTCGTAAATTATATGCAAATGAGCAGCCAACATAGAGTACAAAAGCAAATTTTGCCCTAGCCAAATGAATTGTCTCAATAGCTGCTTTTTAAATATTTTTCATATGCAAATCTCATATTGATTTTTTTATTTGCTCCTTTTAAACATCAAAATTGTCAAAGTCTCATCCTCACCAAACAAAATAAAAAACCCCCAATAAACAGTAATTTTAAAAAAATCAAACATGTCTTGGAAGGTTTTTAATAGTAAAAATATAAGTTATTTGTTTTAACCACTGTCAATAGATAAAACATTTGGATAAGGGACAAAACAGGGGTAGATGTAATTTTTATAAGAGCTGATGAATGCTTGCTTTTAATACATTTACTTTACCAAAGTCAAATCATTCAAACTTAAAATGTCTTCTCTGTGGTCACTAAATTACATGAAATGACTCATTGAAAAAATGGTCTTGGAGCCATGATTTGGAGAGGTCCATCTGAAATCTAACCCAGAATCCTGAAATATGTTTCTGTCTCCTTAGCACAACAATCATGGGCTTTTAATTAAAATTGTAATATGATTTACTTTGAAAAATATGGAAGGAATCATTCCCAGATATATCCCCAAGAACCTTCTGTTTAAAGAAACACAAATGCAAGGAAGTGCTATGGATTTTTCCACTAAATGTGTTCAGACACAGTTTGGCTTCATCATAATCAATTTGATAATTAGAAGAACTCTCCGTGGAGGACAATAGATTCAGCATTCATTAAAGCAGTTCACAAGTAACTGTATACAGATCTCCTTATGAATTCAGACAGTGCTTTTAAGTTTGGGGCTTTTTTTGTATTCTTTCAATACCTGTGCCCTCTCATCACTTGTGAATTACAGTCGAGTCTCCTGAGGGTTTGAAGAAAATGTTGAAAAACTATTCTGAATGAATTGTAGCCCCAATACCCAGGTGCACTTCTTGAGTACAACACCAAATTTAAACATCATGGATTTTTCTAAAATGCAAAGGATCAAGACAGTGTTTTATGAATCTCAAGTATCTTGAAATTGCCTCCTACTTCAGAACATTTTTTCTATCATGCATATGGCATTATGTGAATGCTCTTTAATTTCTTTGGTGTGTATTTCTTCCAGAAAGTAATCAATTTTAGTGAAATGTTTGTTTCAGATTTCAAGGCTTTTATTCTTTGTCCAAAAGAAAAAAAATATCTAAAAAAATCCACCCTTGTTTATAAAATATTCCAGTTTAAAACTTAACCATATTGTTGCCTTGTGCATTTGCTTTAAAAATTATCTATTAGAGTTTGTAAAAGAAATAATCAAACTTGCAAGTGTCTGATATGAATGCAATTTGAACAAAACAATCTTTTTAATGAATAAGAAAAAATAAAGAGAAGTTCAGACAGGCATAGAATGATTGAGAATGAACAATTTTGAGATTCTATTAGTGAATTCTCGGTTTTTAAAATAAAAAAAAGTCAGTGTTGGAAGGGAAAACAAAGTCTTCATTTCATGATAAGAAAACTTTCATAAAAGACCTTCAGACATCTTTAGCAGTTCTTTGCTCCCAAATAAAATGCTGTTCATTCATAATGTAGATTTCAGAGACATTTAAAAATCAGTTGCTCCTGCAAGAGATGACATTTGGGCTAATATCTTCATATGATGGGAATTGAATGGGAGCTTGTGTTTTCAGAAAATAGAGAATAATCCAGTTTTGCTAAAATATTGGATACTTATATTGGAGTTAAGACTAGAAAGGTAGTTTGGAATCATAGGACAGAGACCCTTGAATGTGATATTAAGGAATTTGGATTGATACATCAGACAATAGAAAGCCATTTGAGCAGTGAAGTGAAATGATAAAAGATGATTTAAGGAGTATTAATCTGGTAATAGCACAGATTAGTGAGGAAAAACTAGATGTAGGAAGAGAGGTTAGGAGATTTTTGCAATTCTATATGGGAGAAGTAATTGGATCATAAAGGAAGTCAAAAAGGGAGTAGAAAGTTTAAATAGATGCAACCAGTAAGTTTCAGAGCTGTACCTAAAACCCAAATGTTTTGATAATTTTGTGATCCTTCAATAGACTACACTATTTTGCTAAATATGTAAAAAAATATAATGTAAAGAATGCCTTTGCCTTGATAGAAGAGTCACTTACCTCCTGTTTCCAGTCAGCAAAGAATCTTCAGGGGCTCCCTATCACTTTTAAGACAAAATATGAGCTTCTCTTTTGGACTTTTAAAAATTCTCCATTGTAAAGCCTTATTATTCATGCATCTCCTGCATGCGCACTACTACCTGGTCAAATTGGCCTTCTCATTGTAGCCTATAAAAAAAAGGAAGGAAGGAAGCAAAGAAGGAAAGAAGGAAGGAAGGAAGGAAGGAAGGAAGGAAGGAAGGAAGGAAGGAAGGAAAGGGTGGTAGGTGGCAATATGACCCTCATTTTACAGTGGAAGGAACTGAGGCAGACAGGGGTCACAGAGCTAGTAAGTGGCTGAGACCAGATTTTAACTCAGAACTTCCTGACTCCATGCCCAGAGCTCTCTGTCACCTAGCTGCTTTGACATCCAGTCTTCCATCTCTGTGCCTTTACATTGGCTGTCCCCTGTGATTAGAATACAATCCCTCCTCTCTTTCCTCTCATCAAATCTTTCACTTCCTTCAAGACTTAGCCCAAGTACCATTTTCTACATGAAGCCTTTTCTTGTTCTTCCAAATACTTTTCCTTCCCCTTTCTAACTACGTTGTATTTATTTATTCTCTAGGTACATATATTTCTATATATACTTACGTGTGTACATAGTCTAACTCTAAATAAAATGTAAGGTTTTTTTTTTTTTAGAATATGGACTATCATAATGCTGGGAACATAATACACACTTAACAGGTATCTTTTGTTGATTAATTATTCAGAGCCATGATTAGAAATGTTCACACCTTTACTAAGCTCCATAAACTGCATCTGGGACAAATATCATGATGTATCTCCTCAGTTTAACAAGAAAAGTACCTGGTCACTTCCAGTGCCAAGATGGCAGAATGAGGAAGGAACTTTCAGAAGCCCTCCAAAATTCCCCTCCAAACAACTATGAAACTGCCTCAGAATTGGTCTAGGAGCATGGAAGAAGCTTACCAGCCCTATAAGAAAGGTCTGTCTCACTGGAGTGGGAAGGGTACAAAGTCCAATAGCAGCAGCACAACCAGTCTCACAGCGGGGGGGCATGCAGCAAGGCTCCAAGTCTGGGTGAGTTTACCAGTAAAGCCTCATCCTCCTGTAGGCTAGGAGCCTTGTAGGCAAGTAAGCATTCTGTGCAGTACATCAAGGCCCCACCCCAGCAACTTAGAACAGGCCACCAGTCAGGCCCTGACATCATTTCTGAGTAATGATGAAGCCTGAGCTCAGGCTTGGCCAACAGCAAGACCCTGACTATACACCTACCAGCAGAGAGAGCCTGTCTCCATAATAACCCAGCAGCAGGGTCCCACCCCTGGGGCAGACTGACAGCTAAATCTCACACCCAGAGGAAGCCAACAGGAGGCTCCCCATGCCCCCAGTACAAGCAAGGAGGGAAGCCTACCCCCTAGAGAAAATGAGCAGCTAAGTCCTGAAGCTCAGTGAAAACCAGTAGTAAGACCCAGAGCCCCAGCACACACAAAAAAACAGCCCTTATATATTAGAACCAGAGGCCACAGTAGAAATTGAAATAATTCCCCAAGCACCACATGAAAGTGACCTCAAATGAAAATGCCTAGGAACATCGTAGCCAAATTCTAGAGTGAACAAGAAACAATTCAAATATCATGGAGCTACATCAGGATTACACAGAATTTGGAAGCTTCCACACTAAAGAACTAGAATATGATAAACCAGAAGGCAAAGGAGTTACAATTACAACTGAGAATCACCTCCACAGCAAAATTGAATATAATCTTTCAAAGAAAAAATGTATATTTAACAAAATAGAGGACTTTCAAGCATTTCTAATTAAAAGACCAGAGCTGAATAAAAAATTTGACTTTCAAATACAAGACTCAAGGGTAATGTGGAAAGGTAAAAAAAAAACACAAAAAGAAAACAGGAAATACAATAAGGCTAAACTTTTATTTCTATAGGGCAAGATAGTATATGTAACTCTTTAACAACTTTATTACTATAAGAGCAATTAAAGGAATATGTGTAGATAGAGGGTATGGATACAAGGAGACATTGATGATATGATACCCCCAAAAAGCAAAATAAAGGGGTGAGAAAGAAAATTGCACTGGAAGAAGAAGGGAGGAGATTGAATGGGATAAATTATCCCACATAAAAGAGGCATGAAAGAGCTATTATAATGGAAGGGAAGATGGGGGGTGGGCAGACAAAGTTTAACTTTATTCTCATCAAAATTGACTCAAAGAGGGAATAACATACACACTCAGTTGGATTTAGAAATCTATCTTACCCTATACGGAAGTAAGAGTATATTGGGGAAGGCAGTGATCAGAAGTAAAACATTTGTGAGGAGGGAAAGGGTGGGGTGATAAAAGGGAGAGGGGGATAAACAAATGATAAATAGTATGGAGGGAAATACAGTTAGTTATAATAACTATAAATGTGAATGGGATGAATTCATACATAAAATGGAAGCAGATAGCCAAATGGATTAAAATCCAGAATCCTACAATATGTTGTTTACAAGAACCACACTGGAAAGAAAGAGATACTCATATGGTAAGGGTAAGGGACTGGAGCAGAATCATTATGCTTCAGCTGAAGCAAAGGAAGCAGGCATAGCAATCATGATCTCAGACAAAGCAAAAGCAAAAAGAGATCTGAAAGGTACCATAGACAATGGAATCATATCAATGCTAAACATATGTACATCAAATGGTATAGCATCTAAATTTTTGAAGAACTTGAGTAACTTATAGGAAGAAATAGATAATAAAACTATACTAGTAAAGGACCTCAACTTTCCTTTCTCAGAACTAGATAAATCTAACCAAAAACTAAATAAGAAAAAAATTAAGGGGGCATATAAAATTCTGGAAAAGTTAGATATGCTAAAGCTATGGAAAAAATTGAATGGGAATAGAAAGGAATATACATTTTTTCTCAACAGCATATGGCATATACACAAAAATTGATCCTGTATTAGGACATAACCTCAAAACCAAATGCAGAAAAGCAGAAATAGTAAAAGCATCCTTTTCAGATGATAATGCAATAAAAATTACATTTAATAATGGACAATGGAAAGAGAGATTAAAATTGAATGGGAGGGCGGCTAGGTGGTGCAGTGAATAGAGCACCAGCCTTGGAGTCAGGAGGTCCTGAGTTCAAATCCAGCCTCATACACTTGACACACTCACTAGCTATGTGACCTTGGGCAAGTTATTTAAACCCAATTGCCCCTCCAAAAAAAATAAAGCAAAAAAACAAAAGAATGGGAAATTAAACTATCCAATCCTAAAAAACAAGTAGGTCAAAGCACAAAACAGACACAATTGATAATTTTATTAAAGAAAATGACAACAATGAGACAACATACTGAAATTTATGGGATTCAGTCAGAGTGGTACATAGGGGAAAATTTCTAGTTCTCATTGCTTACATCAATAAAATAAAGAAAAATCAAATCAATGAATTGGGCATGCAATTAAAAAAACTAGAAAAAAGAACAAATATAAAATCCCCTATTAAAAACCAAACTGGAAATCCTGAAAATCAAATGAGAGATTAATACAATTGAAAGAAAACCATTAAACTAATAAATAAAACTAGAAGCTGATGTTATGGAAAAAGCCTCAATGAAATAAACAAACCATTGATTAAATTGGTTTAAAAAAGGAAAGAAGAAAACTAAATTAATAGCATCAAAAAATAGGGGTGAACTCACCATCAGTGAAGAGGAAATTAACAAAATTGTTAGCAACTATTTTGCCCAAATATATGCCAATAAATTTGACATTCTAAATGAAATAGATGAATGAATATCTACAAAAATATAAATTACTCAAATTAACAGAAGAAGAAATAAAATACTTAACCCAATTTTAGCAAAAGGAATTGAACAGCCATTAATGAACTTCCTAAGAAAAAAATCCCCAGGATCAGATGGATTCACAAGTGAATTCCCCCAAACATTTAAAGAAAAATCAACCTGAATACTATATGGATTATTTGGAAAAGTAGGTGAAGAAGTAGTTCTACCAAATTCCTTTTACAACAAAAATATGGTAGTATACCTAAACCAGGAAGAGCCAAAATAGAGAAAGAAAATTGTAGATCAATTTTCCTAATAAATATTAATGCAAAAATTTTAAATAAGACACTAGGAAAGAGATTACAGCAATATATCACAAGGATCATACACTATGACCAGGTGAGATTTAAATAAGGAAAGTAAGACTTGCTCAATATTAGGAAAACTATTAGCATAATTGACCATATCAATAACAAAACCAACAGAAATCTTGTGATTATGTCAATAGATGCAGAAAAAGCCTTTGACAAAATATAGTACCCATTCCAATTAAAAAACACTGGAGAGCATAGGAATAAATGGAGCTTACCTTAGAAAGATAAGTGATATTTATCTCAGACCACCAACTAAAATCAAACCACCTTCTAATACAATCAGGGTGAAGCAAAGATGACCATTATAACCTCTGTTGTTTAATACTATACTAGAAATGTTAGCTAAAGCGATAAGAGGAGAAAAAGAAATTAAAGGAATTCAAATAGGCAATAAGGAAACAAAAGTATCACTCTTTGCAGATGATATGATGTTATATTTAGAAAATCCTAGGGAATCAACTAAAAAACTTCTTGAAATTATTAACAACTTTAGCAAAATTGCAGGATACAAAACAAATCCACATAAATCACCAGCATTTCTATATATTATCGACAATGTTCAGCAGGAAGAGATATAAAAAGAAATTCCATTTAGAATTACTGTAAACAGTATAAAATAATTGGGAGTCTACCTGCCAAGAAAAATTGAGGAATTATGTGAACAAAACTATTTAAAAAAACTTTTCACACAAGTAAAATCATATTCTAAACAATTGGAAAAATATTAATTGCTCATGGGTAGGTCAAACCAATATAATAAAAATAGCATTTCTGCATAAATTAATCTTTTCAGTGCCATGCCAATCAAAGTGTAAAAAATTATTTTTTAGGACTAGAAAAAATAATAACAAAATTCTTCTGGAAGAAAAAAAGCTCAGGGATATTAACAGAATCAGTAAAAAAAAAAAAAAAATGGGAAAGAAGGTGGGTTAGCTATACCAGATCTCAAAGTGGCAATTATCAAAAAACAATCTAGTACTGGATAAGAAATACAGTGGTGGATTAGTGAAATAGATTAGGTACAAATCACAATATAATAAATGACCATAGTAATCTAGTGGAATAGATTAGGTACAAATCACAATATAATAAATGACCATAGTAATAATTACCATAGTAAAAATAAACCCAAAGATCCAAGCTTTTGGAACACTAACTCATTATTTGACAAAAAGAAACTCCTGGGAAAATTGGAAAACTGACAAAACCTAGTTATAGACTGAAATCTCACACTATATACCAAAATGAGGTAAAAATGAGTACATGATTTATGCATAAAGGGTGATACCATAAACAAATTAATAGAATAGTTTATCTGCCAGATTTATGGATAAGGGAAAAACCTAGGATAAAAGAAGATATAGAGAGCATTAGAAAATTTGAAATAGATAATTTTAATTATATAAAATTTTTAAAAATTGCACAAACAAAACCAACAGCCAAAATTATAAAGAAAGCAGAAAATTTAGGGAAAAATTTTGCAATAAGTATCTCTGATATAGGCCTCATTTCTCAAATATTTTGAGAACTGAGTAAAATTTATAAATAAACAAGTCATTCCCCAATTTATAAAATGGTTGAAGGATATGAACAGTCATCAAAGAAATCAAGACTATCTATAGACCTATGAAAAATGCTCTAAATCACTATTGATCAGAGAAATGCAAATTAAAACAACTCTGAGGTACCACTTGACACTTATCAGAGTGGCTAACATGACCAAAAAAAAGGGATGTGGGAAAACTGAGACACTAATGCACTGTTGGGGGAGGTGTGAAGTAATCCAACCATTCTGGAGAGCATTTTGGAACTATGTCCATAGGGCTATAAAACTGTACATACCCTTTGATCCAGTAATACCACTACTAGGTCTATATCCCAAAGACATAGGAAAAGGACCTATTTGTACAAAAGTATTTTTGTGGTGGCTAAGAATTGGAAATTAAAGGGATGTCCATCAGTTGGGGAATAGCTAAACAAACTGTGGTATATGATTGCAATGGAATGTATTATTGTGCTATAAGAGATGACAAGGAGGAATAGTTTCAGAAAACCCAGGAGATACTTGCATGAACTGATGCGTAGTGAAGTGAACAGAAACAGGAGAATGTTATACAAAGTAACAAAAATATTGTATGATGAAGAATTGTGAATGACTTAGTTCTTCTCAGCAATACAATGATCTAAGACAATCCCAAAGGACTAATGATGAAGCATAGTATCTGCCTACAGAGAAAGAACTAGATTGATGAATACAGTCTATTTTTTACTTTCTTTCATATTTTTCTTTTATTCAAGTCTTCTTGTTCAAAATGACTAATATGGAAATGTTTTACATAATTGCACATGTAGAACTTATATTTAATTGCTTACCCTTTCAGGGAGGGGTAGGGTAGGGAGAGAAGGAGAAATAGACTTTGGAACTCAATATTTTAAACAAAAAATGTTAAAAAAAATTAAGATAAAAACCAAGAAGAGTACCCTGTGGGACCCCATTGAGAAGCCATTGTTTGGGGTAGTCAAACAGGGCAAGCACAGAACTAACCCCTTCTCTATATCTTTGTTGTTGAGTCATTTCAGTCTTGTCTGACTCTGCATAACTCCATTGGGGGTTTTCTTGGCAAAGATACTGGAGTGATTCACCATTTCCTTTTCCAGTTCATTTTACAGATGAAGAAACTGAGGCAATCAAGATTAAGTGATTTGCCCAGAGTCGCACAGCTAGTAAGAGTCAGAGGCCACATTTGAACTCAGGTCTTCTGACTCCAGGCCTTGTACTCCATCCACTGTGCCTCCTATCTGTTCTCTCTATACCTAGTTATTTTCTATTTTAATTTAATATTCTTACTAATTAGGTGCTAAGCTCTTTTTTCCTCTATGCTACTAAAGAACTTCAAATTCTGTCATCACCCTCTAAATCTGGTGCCCTGAGGCAAAGTCCTTGTCACCATCACCTTGTTTTAGTTGTGCTTCCAACAGAAGCAAGAAAGTCCATTCAGACTCATTTTTATTTTTCCCCCACAAAATGAGTAATCTATTCTCTTGGACATATTCATTTACTTATAAAAACAAATTTCTATTCTTAAATCTATCCATAAAATAAACTGTGGCAACTAATCCAATTTTCTGAATGCAGAGTGGTCCCAAGTAATACTTATCTTTAAAATGGATAGACGATGGGCTTGTAATTTTATTGGTATAGGAAATTCCTGAAAGAAGAAACTCCTACAGATTCAAGTTTGAACCTTTTTTGTAACTTAAAATCTTAGATATCGTATCATTGAAAGGCTAAATGACTTATCAGGGGTCACAGAGACACTTTGTATTAAGGTAAGCCTTGAACCCAAATTTTCCTGTCCCTGAAGTTAGCTGTCTATCCACCACACATTCCTGTGTCTCTCGTTGGTCGTTTTTTGTTCCCAAAGAGGAAAACGCTCAGCCTCTTATGCATTTGTCTTCTAAAATTTAAATCCATTCTAACTGCCTATGTGAAGACTCTTCTTGTCCCCTTTTCTTGCTTTCCCTAAAGAGACTGATTTTCTTTATTTTTTAAAACATATGTTTCTCATTGTTAGTGAAATTCTTTTTCCTTTCTCTTTGAGCCATTGATTCCTGTCTTTCCTTAAATTGCCTTTTGAAAACTTAAAACCTTCCTTTTGGGCCTTCAGCGAATGGCCTTTGAAATAGTTTTGTAACTCTCCGTATAGTAAAAAAAAAAAAGATTTTTATTCTATTAAGATGGCTTGCTATTCTTTTACAATACCTCTGAAAAAGTTATGCTTAGAATGCTACATGTCTAAGCAGTTGTGTGCCTGAGGCTTGAATTTCCTTTATTTGCTCTTTTCTAAAGTGAATGTGGAAGCCTGAAGACTATCAACCCTGTCCTCTGGTTTGGAACTATATAATGCTCTCCAAGTATTTTTCTGATATCCAATCCATTTTGAATTTTTATTATCTGTTAAGAATGCTTTGAAAAGCAGATGGTTTTGTCTCTGTGTTTCCACCTTCAACTGCCACTGATCATAACCTCTCCACGACTTATTAGATCATCTATTACAATTGCTGTGACCAAAACTTTTGTAACCCTACATACAACCCAATGTTGAACATCTCTGAGCTTAGTTAATCTAGTTCTCAAATGGTAGACATATAGTAACTCACAGGGCCCTTACTCTAGGCCAGAGATTCTTAACCTTCCTTTATCTCAAGGACCCCTTGGCATTCTGGTGAATCCTATAGACTCATCCATTTTGAATGCATACAATAAAATCACAGAATCACAAAAGAAACCAATTATACTGAAAGGCAATTATCAAAATATTTTTGAAACTCAATTTCATGAAATCCCAGAAATCTACCCATGAACCCCTTAGGCAATCCTATGTGCCATCTGTGTACCTCAGATTCAGAAGGCACATTCTATGCTAAATGGTGAAATGAATGTGTATTTGAGCCTTAAATTTTTAAACTGTAATTTTATTGATTTTGATAGAGGATGGTCGATACATCTGTCCATTTTGTTCTCTTCAGTATTAATTTATTTTTTAACTTAGAAAGACTTGATCAGAGGATGATATAGGTTTATTAAAAGAAAGAAAACTAACTGAGTCTGCTGGATACCACCTGCAATAGGTCATGGGGTGGGAGAGGGGGGAAGAACGAGATCATTACCCTCATCATTAAGAAAAAACATGAACTGAGTTAATCCTGAGTGACTGGTTTGGACGGGGTCCTGTGGGAATAATAGCACAGTGTCTGCTGATGTAGAGAAGCTTGCAATTTAGCATGAAAGAGAATATTGTCTTCTCCACCATGAAGAAAAATGGACATGTCCACCATACCAAATTCGTAATTTTGATGGATATCTACTTTAATCAGTATGACTATGCACTCCTTTGGTGTAACTCATGACCCACCCAGGCTTTCTCATCCTGCTTGATCTTTGTGTTTTCTAAAGAGAATCTAGTCAACACCCCAGATGTCTTTTTTCCACTTCATGGCATCATAGCTGAAAAGGAATTGTATAGGAAAGCCATTTAATCCGAGCCCCAAATTTTTCTAAATGAGAGTGGTTACATAACTGACCCAAGGTCTCACAAACACATTAAGCCAGGAAGAAGGATTTTAATATGCTCCTCCTTAGAAGAATGGGTGACTGTGGTTTAATTCCCTGGTGGGGAGGCTGTTTTCTTTAAATATCCAGAGAGTGTTGAACATGCAGTCAGGAAAACCTGGGTTCAAATCCTATCTCACTCATTTATTATCTGTATAACCATGGGCAATTCATTTGCCCAATTTGAGTCCCAGTTTCCTCATATTAATATGAGATGTTGGATTCTATGGCCTTTAAGGTGACTTCTGATTACCAATATACGACACTATGAAAGTGGGTGTTCCAACCCCAGTTTTCTTTCAATTACTTCTTGATTTTAATATTTTGTGGATACAGTGTATTTACACTCACATGTTCCAATCTGTTCCATTGCTTTTTGCATTTCCCACAACTGTGTTTCTCCTGAGATTTTGGTGTATAATTACTAAGAGAATACTAAGAGAATATTGGACTTGAAAGCATTGACTTCTGTGGCAGCGAGAAGCCTGGTATTACTAAAATTGCTATGCATTGTCCCAAAAGTGATTCAGCCTAATCTCCTCTTCCTATTTAACTGTGAACCCAGCTTATTGTCCATATGCAGTGTCTGTCTGAGACATATGTATTGATGGACTAATACAATTAGCTACCCATCCAACTATGTGCCATATCTTGGTAATACATATTTCTTATCTCATATCCACCAATTCAAAAACTAATATATAGATGGTAAGATAGCAGCTGGTGTGTGATTACTAGAGTTTTCCTAAATTTGGCATTAATGGAGAAAGGAAAGGGTAGATAAAATTTCTGCTTGGATACAGTGCATGGATCTGAGAATTAGATGTAAGTAGAAGCTGGCCATAGAAGACATTTCCTGGGTAAGAGGAGTACCTTTTACTTTCTGTCAGCTACTTCTATCTTTTCAGGTTAAGGTTCTTATGTATTTATGGTTTTTGGGCATTATCATGTGATTATGGAAACATAATACAGATTAGCATATTTTATTGTCCTAATGACTGATTTCCGTTCTACTGTTACTAGAAGACTTGTGTGAGCTAAAATGGAAAAATAAGACCTAGTGAACTTGATTCCCCCCCTTTGATGTTGGTGTTGGTACTTCAAACACTTCAAAGTGAGAAGGGAAAAGGACTTTTCTTAGTTGGAAAGAAGGAAGAATATTCTCAGAGAACCACTGGGTGCTGCTCAATGTTTAACAAATATGTATGACACACTTGTAAGTTTCATATTTTCCCCATCACCTTCTTCAATCTAGAGAATCAACTGAACAATATGTTGAGCCCTGGTTTGTAGCGTTTGCCTTAATCTGAGGTATAAATGCTCATACCCAAAACTTAATAATCAGCTGACTAAGTCAATATGAGCTGGTTCCAGCACACCCCTGTGAAGAATTATCATCAGAAACTGTATTCCAGAGACTTCTGGGGAAAATAGATAACCACTGCTATCCCTTGGAAATGAGCAGAAGCTAGCCTGCTAGGCTTATCAGCCATAGCAACCTAGTTCATGAATGGAGAGATATCAGCTATGTTACTGCAGGTTTCTTACTGATCTTCCCTATGAGCCTTCAAAGCCCAAGAGTGGTATTCTATGATGTGTGTGTTTGTGTCTATGTGTGTAAAGTACTTTGCAAAGCTGTATGAATGTTAGCTACTCCTATATTCAACAGTTTTTCTGTATATGTGACATGATAATGAAATGGTAATTCATATCAAGGGAAATTACTGAAAATAATGCTGATTCTAGATACAAGAAGATCAACAAAGTGGGAAAAGAAAAACCAAATTTTATTTGGCAGTATAAAAGTAATACTAATCCAAAGTGTAGTGTTATAGATAAGAGTGTTGGACCTAAAGTCAAGAAAGCCTAGGTTCAAATCTTGCCTTAGATATGTCCTAAGTTGTGTGACTTCAAGCACATCAATTTCTTCATCTATAAAACAAGAGAGTTGGACTCAATGACCTCAAGGTTCCTTCATGCTCTAAATCTATGGCTCTATGTTCCCATGATCCTCATTAAAATTTTTTATGTAAACTTTCTTTTAAGTTTATTTATAATTATCAAGAAGTACAATAACCAATGTGTTTCATTAACTATGTGTTGATTTTACCTTTGCTATAAATTTTGAATATAATAGAAAATTTTACCTCTATGTGTTCAGTATTATAATTTATTGCTCATTTATAGTTCTTTGATGCCAAATTAAAAATAAAAATGTGAACACTACTTATAAAATCCCTACAAAACACGGGTGTCTAGGAGAGTCATTTTAGATAATGGCAGGCCTATATTTTAAAGTCACTTAAAAATCTAGACAATAAGCATCTTGAGGAGACTGTTGCCTTCTATATACAAAGTCAGATCCTTATAGTATTAAGGCTAGTATCATTTGGCAGCATTGGTGAAATGAAAAAGCACTGGGCTGTGGACAGGGCAAAAGATGGAGGTTCTAATTCCAGGACCTCCTCCTCAAATCAATCTCAATAAATTAATATATAGCATTGATCAAATTACTTGACCTCTAAGGACTTTCATTTCTCTGTTGGTAAAATCAAGGGATTTGACTAGAGGCTCTTTGCTGTCCATTTAGCTCCAAAATGCTATAAATTTGAACACCCTACCTAAAATCACTCTGGCCAGGTTCTTTCATGTTAAAGTTTTTAATACCATGGGTAAATCATTGAACCTTAATTTTCTCATCTGCAAAATGAGAAGCTTTGAATAGATGTCTTCTGGAGTTCCTTCTACCTCTGGGTCTATGATCTCATGGTCCTAAATCCCATCTCAAAGGTATGAAATAATAATAACAATAATTAACATTTGTATACCACCTTCTATGTGACAAATGCTATGCTAAGCACTTTAAAAATATTATTTCTTTTGATCGTCAGAACAGCCGTGGGAGGTAAATGGTATTATTATGCCTATTACAGTTGAGGAAACTGAAGCAAACAGAGGTTAAGTGTCTTGCCCAGGATTAAAAGCTAATAAGTGTCTGAAGTTGGATATGAACTCAAATATTCCTGAATCTAGGCCCAGTGATCTATCTCCTGAGTCACATAGCTACCCTAATGGTATCCTACTGATGCATCATGACTTTTATACCACGATGCCTATGGAGTTAATTCTCTCCACCCTGCCCCCTCCTCCCAATTGTCTTACCTAATATCTTTCTGTATGCCTACAGCAGGGCTTAGTGAATGTTTGGCAAGTGACAAAATTAACAAATGAACCAATTAATTTTAGGCAGACTATGCTCGTGTTGTATTTGGTCAACATAGAGGGTAGATATAAGTAGAGATGAGAAAAAAAAAAATGAACATACTTGATTTTCTAATTCAATGTCCCAATGATAATCTCTAGGATAATTACCAGGCTCTCATTTTAAATTCATTTTTCCTTTTATAAATGAGTTAATGGGGCATTTCCCAAACTATTGCGTCCTTGTTTCTTAGAGCCCTTGTCATCCAGTTGCTAGTGTTTCTCCATGCTGAGTGAACTGGTGGACAGCGGGGCTGGCCGCTGGGGTTAAGTGGTGGCTCAAGAAAGAGGTAATAGTAGGTTTGCCTTTTTCTTTGGTTGGTAGCTCCAAAAGGTCACACATACATCCAAAATTTGAGCTGAGCATAGGGTCAAAGTGGCTAAATTTCAAAATCCCCTCTCTTGATCCTTTTAGGGAAATATCTTCCAGTGGCTTTCCTATGACTTCCCACCAAGCCAGATCTGGCTTAACCTTCCACCTTTTCAAGTATATCTTGCTGACTTGTGAACAGACTCCTGGCTAAATAGCTCATTTGTATAGCATGTTAGGATGTACAAAGTGCTTTACTTTGAAACAGTCTTTTTGGGTACTACAAATGGAGGCAACATAATTTAGTAGAATGAGTACATCTTCTAGGTTCTTATTGGTATGAATAATGAATTCTTCTGAAGTGGTTGCGTTATTCAAATTCATACTGCGTATTTCCATTGGACTGGAACCGATAACCATATTTTACATAATTATAATTTTGAAAAGTGCTAATTTGAAAATATGTGACCACTTCAGGGGATTCATTGATTGTACTAATCAGGACCTTAGATCTGGTGTTCAAGGACCTAGGATCAAAATTGCCCTCTTCTTCTTTGGTCCTTTGTCATGTGACTTCCCCTCTTTGAAATTCATTATTTCATCTTTAAAATGAGGTGTCAGAATAAATAATTTCTGAATTTATGATCTTCTTATTAATTTTTTATTTTTAGATGAGGAAACTGAGACTCTGAGAAAAGAAGTTATTTTTACAGGGTCAACCAACTAGTAAATGTTAGAGGCAAGTTTTGAACTTAGAACTTATGAAATCAAGACCTACTGTGTTATTCCTAATTTTCTTTTTATCTTTGTCCCTATAGCATCTACTTCCCACAGTTGTTGTAAAGATAAAAGGAGATAATATTTGTAAAGTGCTTCTCAAACCTTAAAGTGTTATATAAATACTAGGTATCATTATTATCTTCCCTAAACTGTGAGTTGATATATGATCATGTCCCTCTGGGATGTTGCCAGACTCCTGCCTCTCACCTAATGTTCTTCCTTCCAACCTAGGCTGAGATTAACCACTGAGGAATGACAATCAGATTTCTTGATAGCCAAAACAAACCAACAGAAACGACTTCTTTAATTTAATCTAACCAGCCTTAGAATCACTGAGAATGGAAACAAGGGAATCTATTTTCCCTTTTTGTGAGATCATACATTTATAGTTGGAAAATATTTTAGAGGTCATCTGACCCAATCACATCATTTTAAAGACAAAAACTTGAGGCCAAGGTCACAAAGGTAGTAAGTGGCAGAGCTGCAGAGATTCAAACCCAGGTTCTGTGACCGTAAATACAATGTTTTTTCCCACTGACCCTTTTCCCACTGCTTCATTCTCCCAGGACGCGTAAGTACTCTAGGGATTTGTGATTTCTTTGGTAAGAGTATTTTCTCTGAGCATTCAGATTGTGCCCTCTCTATGATTTACAAAGTGACCTTCCAGAATTACTACATCCCCCTGCTTTCCTCATTCTGAAGCTTGCCTGGTCCTGAGATGATTGGTTTACAACATTTCCCTTGCCAGCACTCAAAGCTTGTCCATCTCCATATAACCGCTAATACTTATTCTGTACCAGCATAGCCTTCAGGAGCCCAGGATCACCCCCTTGCCAAAATGAGGCTTTGGAAGAGGACACTAATGAAGGTTTATTCAGGATGTTACACTTTTGAATCATTTTTGTTTTGGTTGATCCTTGGCCTCTTTTTCCAGAGGAGCCCTATTCCCTTAATCGTTTCCAGTTAATGTGGTACATAAATATATTGGTTTACAGTAGAAGGCATAATGCCATGGAAAAACAGCTAGGCATGTGCATCTGTGGTCAGAAAAAATTATCTTCCCAAAATCCAAAGGGAGCTGGAACTCACCCATTTTCAGCTCGCTTTATGGTGGCATTTTAGTACCCATTGTAATTGACTAGTTGGAAACATAAAATAGATCATTTATTAGAGGTGAAATATTGCTCACAGAATGTGAATAGGGAGTGGAATGTTTTCAATTTAATAAAATTAACATCTGTATGCTAAAAAAAGGCACCATTTTTGTCAAGAAATTATTTTTTCCAGTCAGAAAATGCTGCCAAGTGCTTTAGCTTTACTATGCTCTCATTGATGATTCTCTTGAAGAATGAGCCACTATTGCAATGTTCCTATTGGAAATATAAACCTGAATGGACCCTTGGAGTAAAAACAGAGCCAAAACTGGAAACCATTCACTCGTAATGAGTTAGCCATGCAGAGCAGCTTTATTTTGTTTGTGTAGCTGAGAGAAGTGTTGGTTTGGGTTTTTTTTCCAGGCTCTTCTAAAGTATATCTTGATAACTGTATATTAGAATTAGTTATTTCATGTTGATTTATATTTTTGCTTTATTTTGGTCTATAACTATGATCTCATTGATGTTGGAGGAATCCTAGTGTAAAGACTTTCTCACCAATGGCTTTCCTTAACTCCCTATACCTTCTAGGCTTATAGGAAATGAGAGCTTGGGGAAATGAGAGCTGAGGTGACTTGCTCAGGATCCTAGGGTGTGCTGGAAATAGCTTGAATCAGCTCCTCCACCTTAGAAATCAAAAAATGTTATAAGTTAGGGCTAGATTTATTGTTTTGTTGGTTTTCTAGGTTTAATAAAGTGATAGAGAAAATGTTAATAATTCAGATTAAACTTAAAAGTTTGCTGTATACATGTTTGTTTTCCAGGGAGCTAGTTGTTAAGCCTTTCACCACACCTCTGCCAGGGCCACGCAGCCAACGACAAAAGCAAGACTTGACCCCAGTTCCTCCTGGTTCTATGACTGCTGCTCTATCCACTTCTTTATGTTGTCTCTCTAATTTAGAATAAGGTATAATAATGTTTGAGGAGATTGTTTTTCTTTAATTTAAACAATTTCATTGCAGCTATCATCAGGGACAACTCTTGAAAACTTTATTGCAAAAAAGATATGAAAATACAATGCAACAAACAACTATTTAAGTCAGGGAAGGAAGATTTGGGTGGAGAGATAGAGTGTGGGCTCTGAAAGGACAGAGAGTCAAGAATAGACTTGGCAGCTGGAAATATGGGGAGGTGGGAAGTGCACAGAAGGGGAAGTGGGAGGGCACCAAAGATAAATTTCACCTACCGAATCATTTTGCCCATGGTCAATTCTCTCTGAGAGTTACAGCCTTTGTCAGCTCTGTATGGTCTCCATGAATAAAGCATGTGGATAAAATGGTAAAGGTTCCAAGGAACAGAAAACTGAAAGATTAAAACACAAGATACCCAAGGAAAATGTAAAACAAAAGAGATCCTTCAGCCTGAGGAGAGAAAAAGAAAGTTGAGGTTTTTAAAAAGGAGTCGTTACATAGAACACTGCCATAAGTTATTTTCAGCCTACTTTGGAAAGGAGCAGGGCAACATTGACTATAATATGAGGCATTCAAGTTTAGTATGAAGATAGACTCATAACTAGCTAACACTGTGACTGGGCAAATCCATTGGAGAGGGAGAATTTAACAGACAACACGGCCTCTCATTGAGAGGTGAGAGGAGGGCAAGTGGTGTGATGGTAAAGGGACATCCAGAGAGTTCGGATGTTTTCTGACTCTGAAAACTAGGCATGGAGGACAAAGAATGGACTAATACTTTCCCAGAGAGGAAATACTACCTCCACCCCCAGTACATGTTAGGGTCCTGGGGCAAAGCACTATTTACCTCCGCAGAGAGAATTGACCATGAGCAAAATGATTCGGTAGGTGAAATTTATCTTTGGTGTCCTCTCACTTCCCCTTCTGTGCACTTCCCACCTTAATATGAGAAGAACTTATAGAAAGTAAATGTTATAAGAACATTGGACTGGAATCTTCTTCTTTGAAAGTCTTTGAAGAGATGATAGAGCCTCCTCTATCCAGCATGGATAAGCATTATAACTCCTTAAGGGGAAGTATGGGGGGGAGGGTGAACTAAATGCCCTCTCAATGTCCTTTCCAGCCCTATTATTCTATGGTTCTGTAATTAATTAGTGAATAAGTGAACCAGCTAATTAATATTACAATTAAATCTGCCTGGGGTATGCTTATGGCATCCTTGGCAATTTTGAAAAAGTAATAAAAGTGTGTCCTAGCCCTTCCTTACTTACTGTATTGAGGATTGGCCTTTCTACAATAGATAGGATATGTTATGGGTAGAGTGCTGCAGTCCTGCTGAGTTATCAAAGTATATCCTGCCCTGTGGCACCATCACTGGACAATTCTGTTTATCACAGGACAGTGGGCAAAAGAAAATTAGCACTCAGATGCAGCAGCATGTTGAGAGATCAACTCCTTTGCTTTTGGCAAGAACTAATGATTTTTATTTTTTTTTTGCAAGAGCAGCATAATGCTTTCTCTGGCCTTATATTTTTTCCCCCATGAAATAAAAATAATTTGCATTTATTTCTGCAAGCCTGTGCCATAGAACTTTGGGGGGAGGGGTGGGAAATAAAAAAAAAGACTAAGAGTCATCTAAAAACAGTATTTTATGACAATCAAAGCAAACGGATTGTAATCTAGCACAGCATGGTAGTACTAGACTTGCCCCATTGTGCTGAACGTCTACAAAGCATAAAACTTTCATTAGGAAAACAAACAATGTAAATAACAAATTGACATCATAAAGTAAGACCTCTTCATTTACAACAGAGATTCCCTCTAATACAGTGGCTCTCAACGTGACCCCTTTGGGGGTTGAACGACCTTTTCACAGGGGTCACCTAAGACCATCAGAAAACACATATTTCCAGTGGTCTTAGGAACCGAGACACCGCTCCTCTATCCGTCTCCAGGCGGGTCCACCCACATGCAGATATGCCCACATACGAGTATTAAAGGGTTGCAGCATTAGGAAGGTTGAGAACCACTGCTCTAATAATTTCTTTTCACATTATGTTTCCCATTGACATGGAGAGTTTTTTTTTAATAGAAAAAATATTTACTTCCAAAATTAAAGAAAATACATTGATGTGATTGTCTATGAAAAATTGTTGAATTATGGGTTATCATCATTGTAATTATTATCAAAAACAAACATTTATTTGTGCTTACTATTTGCCAAAGTATGTGCTAAGTGTTGTAGATGCAAAGAAAGGCACAAGAGAGCCCCTACCCTTGATGAACTCACAGCCTACTAGGGAAGACAATATGTAATCAACCATGTAGATACAAGATATGTAGAGTGTAAATAGAATACAATCTCAGAGGATAACATCTTTTTTCAGAAGGTGGTATTAGAACCGAGATGGGATTTAGGATCATGGGGTCATAGACCCAGAGGCAGAAGGAACTTCAGAAGACATCTAATCAAAGCTTCTCATTTTGCAGATGAGAAAATTAAAGTTCAATGATTTACCCATGGCATGAAAAATTTTAACATGAAAGAACTTGCCCAGGGTGATTTTAGGTAGGGTGCTCAAATTTATAGCATTTTGGAGCTAACAGGACAGCAAAGAGTATCTAGTCGAATCCCCTGATTTTACCAACAGAGAAATGAAAGCCAAGTTATCTGCTTGATGCTACATATTAATTTATTGAGATTGATTTGAGGAGTTGGTCCTGGAATTAGAACCTCTATCTTTTGCCCTGTCTACAATCCAGTGCTTTTCCACTTCCCGAATGCTGCCAAATGATACTAGCTTCAATATTATAAGGATCTGTCTTTGTATATAGAAGGCAACAGTCTCCTCAAGAAGCCTATTGTCTAGATTTTAAGTGATTTAAAAAAAATAGACCTACTAATATCTAAGACAAGTCTCCTAGACATCCGTGTTTTGTAGGGATACTATAAGCAGTGTTCCCATTTTTATTTTTAATTTGGCATCAAAATACCACAAACGAACAACAAATTATGATATTGAACTTATACAGGTCGAATTTCTTATTGTAAGCAAAATTTTCAACAAAAGTTAATAGATCTTTTTTTATGTGAACTGCTCCACCTATGTATGTGGATGGAAATGATTTTTGAGCATAAACTTAGCACTTTATGTTTATTCCTATTCAACGCTATCTAGGTTGTTGAGATTGTTTTAAAAATTGTGCTATCTATAAGATCTGATTGGCTAGCCTTCTATATATCCATTTAAGTCATTGATAAAAATGTCTCAAAGATAAAGACCTAGTATTAAGCCCTATAGCATGCAACTAGAGACCTCCCTCTGTGTTGTTATCAGTATATTAGTTAGAACTTTTGAAAGATGGTTTCTCAACTAAATATAAATTCACCTACTTATACTACATCTAGTCTAACCTGCATTAAAAATAATTCTTCTCTTTTTCAGGATTTCTAGAGACTCTGCTAAAATATGAGTTCACTGTATCTTTAGCACTATCCTAATCCAATAGCTTAACTAGCATATCAAAAATGAAAGAAATTTGGGATAATTTGCTCTTAGTGAATCTATGCTGGCTCTTAGTGATAGCCTTTGTATAAGGGCTCACAATCTATTTAATGATCATTCTAGAATTTTGTTGTGGATCAATATCAAACTTACTAATCTACAACATCTATAATAGATCCTTCCCCCTACCCCACTCCCTTTTCAGGACATTTGCTTATTTCCAACCTTTTCATAGATTTCTTCTTGTCCATATCTCAGAGATTGCCAAAACTGATTTTTCAATCACATCTGCCAGTAATTCCAGTGCCCTCAGATGCAATTAAATTTATTTGGTGCTAGACACAAACATACTTACATAACAAGTTGGAGCAATGGATAGAGCATGGGACTTGGAATCAAGAAGACCTAAGTTTGAAACCTGCCTCAGATATTCCTTACTAGCTGGGTTACCATAGTAAATTTCTTAACATCTCTGTATGTGTTTCCGTTTCCTCATCTGTAATAGAGAAGGCAAGACTCAGAGATGAGAAGATAGAGAACTCTTGGCATAAGCAATAATGCTACGCAGGAGAGGTAAAAAGATAAAAGTCAAATAGTAGTTGCCCTCAGGGAGTTTGTTTTTAAATATAATTTTACATAGAATTCCCCCCTCCCCCTACACACTCTCATTTCCCTACCTTCACAGCATGGTGAGAAATGTAGAATTGCAGAATCTCTGAGGAGGAAGGGACTTCAAAAGCTATGTAGATACTAGATCAGGGGTTCTTGTCCTTTTTGTGTGCATCACAGACCCTTTTGGCAATCTAATGAAACCTATGGACTCCTTCTTATGATAATAAAATCCATAAGATTGCAAAGGAAGCTAATTGAAACAGAAACTTCTATCTAGCTATCTACCTAACTTTAAAGTTCATGTAACCCAGGTTAAGAATTTCTGTGTCTAGGCTATACCCACTCTTATCTGAACAAGTGGTTATCCAGTCTTTGCTTGTAGACTTCTGATGGTGGGAACTTACTACCTAATAAAACTACAATCTACTTTTAGATAAGTAATTTTAAAGAGTTGGGTTTTTTTTGTTTTTACATTACATCTTTTTCTATCTCTGCTCTTTCTACCTAGTGCAATTAGTTGCAGCTTCTGGGGATAACCAAACAACATATTCCAACTCTTCAACTATGGCACTAGGCAACAGGAAGCCTGTATTCCATTTTCCCCTTTTGTCATTTGGATGTACAGAAGATTTTGTTTTTCTTTTTAGAATTCAGTTTCCCAGGATCCATGGCCATGGCAATGTCTAGCTTCCTGGTGTTAGAAAATAGCTCCCCAAATAGTCTCAAGGATCCTAGATAGTAATTCCTAGAATCACAGACAGTCCTATCGTGACCGTGCCATAAGATACAGGGGTGACATAATTGATATTTACTATGCTTGAGCAGAATGATGATATTGCTAAAGTTAACCTGTGAGCTTAATGTTGGCAAGATGCCTTCTTTGTCTGCTGCCCTATAAAGCAAGTGAGCACTGGTCAATGAGTGGGGGAAACTATGAATAATGTGTAGAGGAATGTATATACTTGCCTCAACCAGCACCCCATGAGGCATGAGGAGATTTAAGGGTATGTACAAGCTGTGCCTGTCTCCACTGACTCCATTAAAACGTAGAGGTAGTTGCCCCTCTTCTCACCGACTCCTGCAAGAAGGGTGATTAGGGAAGGCTGTAGGAGCTATCTCTCCACTATCAGCAACTTTTCTGAGAAGACTAGACTATAATAAAACTGATTATCCACCCCTCTGAAGTTGTCTTCCTGTCTGACCAGATCAAGAGTGAACCTGATAGAGGGTAGAGTTTAAAACCTCCAGTGTCTTCTGTGTGTTATCTGTGAAACACCACTTACCAAGTGATGATTTTCAGCTAGTAAAGTCACCTCTCTGAATGCCAGTTGCTCAAACTGTAAAATGGAGATGATTACTTTACTTAACAGATGACAAGATGCTATACCAGTTAACCACCTGCTGCCCTATCCAACTCTAATATCTAATATTCTATAGAATGAAACAGAGAACTGCTTTCTTCTTTGCCATATGGGTAAGAGGAAGTAGTTATGTTAAATCTCCATTTTGTCCAAGGCAGAACTGAAAGGTAGCTAAACTAAAAATGTACTTGAAGCCAGGCCACACAAGTCAAGAGCGGAGTTAACATAAGCATACAGAGTTTCACTGAGTACATGATGCCAAGACCTTTCTTTGTCCTCTCTTGTCAAGCATATAGATGAATGTTACTAGTGCTGTTTCTAAAGAGAGAAGTTTTGTACCCACACCACACCTTAGCAGAATTCCCTTGCCACTGAGCAGGTTAGGAAAAGATAAGTGAAGTCCATTGACAGAACATACACCATCATAGTCACCAATGAAAAGAGGCAGACTACATACAGAATGAAACAATGGGCCAATGTGTCACAGACTCCTATTCAGGCCAAATCAACTTCAGGTTTGACTTTGAATAATTAAAGAACCAATGTTCCTGACTTTTTGGCTTTTTTAGGATAAAGATTGTTTCTCTTTTTCTACTTAATGAGGAAGTTTATTCAATAAGATTATGTGGAGTTAATGTGTGGGTTGTTTTTGTTTGTGTATTTTCTCTAGTACAGAGACTAAGACTCAGAGTCAGAAAATTGGGTCAAAATCCCGATGCCCTATGCTTACTGGCTTTTTGATTTTTCAGCAAATCATTTGTCTCATCTGAACTTCAGTTGCCTCATCTCTAAAATATAGATTTTTTTTTATTATTTATTTTTTTCAACAAAGCAGTATTTATTTATTTATTTTTTACGAAATTTTGAGTTACAAATTTTCTCCCCATCTTTCCCCTACCCACCGCCCCAAAACAGCCATCCCAGTGTATCCCCCCTCCCCCAATTCATTCTCTCCTATGTCTTGCCCCCTCACCCTTCTGACTTTTTGGTAGGGCAGGATGGATC
>CM053586.1:72963788-72981432 GCA_028646515.1 Pseudochirops corinnae | reverse complement strand
AGGAAAAATTGGCAAGATAAATGAGAATGATGCAAGAAAATCATGAAAAGAGAGTCAACTACCTGACTGAAGAAAAAACACCTTAAAAAATAGATTAACTCAAATGGCAAAAGAGGCCCAAAAAGCCAATGAGGAGAAGAATGCCTTAAAAAGTTGAATTTGCCAGATGGAAAAAGTATCTCAAAAACTCACTGAAGAGAATAATTCTTTCAGAATTAGAGTGGAGCAAATGGAAGCAAATGACTTTATGAGAAATTAAACAGATCCAAACAAATGAAAAAACAGAAGGCAATGTGAAATATCTCCTTGAAAAAACCACTGATTTGGAAAATAGATCCAAGAGAGACAATTTAAAAATTATTGGACTACCTGAAAGCCATGAAAAAAAGGAGAATCCAGAAAGCCTCCTTCAAGAAATTCTCAAGGAAAATTTCCCTGATATTTTAGAAAAAGAGGGCAAAATAGAACTTGAAAGAATTCACTGATCAACTCTTGAAAAAGATCCCCAAAAGAAAACTCCTAGGAACGTTATAGCCAGGTTCTGGAGTTCCCAGATCAAGGAGAAAATATAACAAGCTGCCAAGAAGAAACAATTTGAATAATGTGGAAACACAATCAGGATAACCCAGGATCTATCAGCTTCTATGTTAAGGGACCAAAGGACCTGGAATACAATATTCTGGAGATCAAGGGAGCTAGGATTAAAACCAAGAATCACCTACCCAGCAAAATTGAGTATAATGTTTCAGGGGAAAATGTGGTCATTCAATGAGGTGGGGGACTTGCAAGCATTCTTGCTGAAAAACCAGAACTGAATAGAAAATTTGACATTCAAATAAAAGAAGCATGAGAAGTCAATCATGGAAAAGAAATCATAAGGAACTTATCGAAGTTGAACTATTTACATGCCTACATGGAAAAATGATAATTGTAACTTATGAAACTTTTCTCAATATGAAGATAGATGAAGGGAATATAAATGTGTATATATATATATATATGTATATGTATGTATACATACACATATGTCTATGTAGGAGGGTATATATATATATATATATTAATATATATGCATATGAATACATATGTGACTGTGTGTATATATGTGTACATAGACAGAGAGCACAGGATCAATTGAATAGGAAGGGATGATATTTTAAAAGGTGAAATTGTGAGGTGGGAGAGGAATCAAATGAGAAGAGACAGGGAAAGACAGAATGGGGTTAATTATCTCATATAGGAGAGGCAAGGGATAACTATTACAATGGAAGGGAAGAACAGGAAGGCAAAAGGCAATGGGTCAACCTTACTCTCATTGAATTTGGCTTAGGGAAGGAATGACATACACTCTAAAGTGGGTATCCTGCCCTACGGGAGAGCAGGGGGGATGGGAATGAAAGGGGGAATGATGGAGGGGATAGTAGGTTGAGGGGGAGAGTTGTTTGAAGCACACACTTTTGTAAAGGAACAGGGACAAGGTAGAGAATAGAACAAGGTGGGGGTGGGGCAGGATAAGAAGGAGGGAAATATAGTTGGTCTTTCACAATACATCCATTATGGAGATGTTCTGCATAACTACACATGTACAGCCTGTATTGAATTGCTTGTCTTTCCAGTGGGAGTGGGGGATGAGGGAGGAAGGGAAAGAATCTAGAATTTTAAATTCTATAATCAAATGTTAAAAATACATATAATTGTTTACATGCAACAGGGAATTAAGATATACAGGCACTGGGGTAAGGAGATCCATCTTGTCCTACTGGAAAGGTAGAGGGGTGATGAGAAGGAAATAGGAGAGGGCAGATTAGGGGAGACGGTATACAGTGGGATCTCTGTTTTGGGGTGATGGGTAGGGGAAAGATGGGGAGAAAATTTGTAACCCAAAATCTCATGGAAATGAATGATGTAAACTAAAAATAAACAAAAGTTAATTTGAAAAAAGAAAGAAGAGGTCTTTTTCATTATTTTTTCTCTGGGACTAAGATTGGTCATTGTAATTTATCTAAGTTGTTACTTCTTACTATTATTTTCAGTTACATTATTGTAGCTGTTTTGTATATCTTTTCTCTTGGCTGTTCTGACTCCACTCTGAATTATTTTGTATTAGTCTTCCTGTGTTTCTTTAAATTCCTTATATCCATCCTTGGTTAAGTAAATACCCCATCTCCCACTCATTTCCCAGATGAGGAACAAGAGACTAGTGTCTTCCTTCAGTTGATTATTTGTAATTTTTCTTGTACATATCTTATTTGTACATAGTTTTTGTACATTGTCTTCCTCATTCAACTAGTAGCTCCTCTGGAATAGGGATTGGCTCTGTTTTGTTTTGCTTTGCTTCATATCTGTAGCAGCAAGCACCCTAGGATACCCAGGATGTCTGCTAGCACGGGTTGTTAGACCTGCTTTTTTAAAGGAAAGCAACTCAAAATGGGTTAACAATCCTACTTTAATCAAACATATAATTTGCTTAGTTCAGGGGAAAAAGTCAGCACCTTGAACTTTCAGAGAATACAAACAAGTTACAAGCAGACAAGAAAAAAATACAGACAGAGAAGCAGGTCATCAGACAGGGATACTGGCTGTCTGACCATTACATGCATACCTAGTTAGTTACCAGAGAGGGAAGCATCAACATCTGGGTTTTCAAAGCTGGGGGGGCTCAACAGCTTCCCAGAGTCTCATCTGGCCAAATTACACAATTCTTCCCAAAGTGAGCCCCAAAGCAAAACCTCGCATCAGGGTATATACAGCCTTCTCCTGGATCAGAGAATGTCACAACCCTCTTGACCCACTGCCCGATCACAAAATAACAAGGTGTGGGTATTCCTGAAAAACAAGCCTCCTGCAACAGGCTCCATGTAACCACATTCAGCCTATTAGGGGATAGAATGTATTTTCAGATCAAGGAAGGTTCTCAGAGTCACTTCAGCCTATCAAGGGGCTAGGGACAGGGAAGATCTTCAGATTCCCATTCCCATACAACAAGAAAATTCTTCTTCAGGGCTTCTGAACCAACAGCAAGGTTCCAGGACCTCTGCAACCACAGTTGTGTCCTTCACCAGTAGACGAATCTGGCAAAACAACATCAAAAAAAACCAGACAAAATACCGGCATCACAGCCATGCCTCCTCAGTCCTCAGCTGCTCTGGGTGGCAGTTCTGAAAAGTCCTGGGCAGCTCCAACTGGTGCTCAGCAGTCTCTCAGTAGCTCTGGCCCCAGGCAGTCTCTTCTGTCTCTGCCTCCATTATACTGTTCCCCAAAAGTTCTTCTGCCTCTGTCTGCTTGGGCCTTTCTCTTCACATCAACAAGTCCATCCCACAAGTGAGATTCACAAGCTCTGGGTTTCAACACTCAACTTGAAAACCAAGCCAATACAGGGTGATCTTTAAATTCCATTACCATTATAATAGCCCAGTGCTTAGCACACATAGCAGACACTTCAGTGCTTATTGATCGACTGCTTGTCCAAAGCACCTTGCTCAGAGTTTCATAGATACTTAATGGTAGAGAAAGAATCAGAATTCAGCGTTTCTGATTCATGTCCATAAAATTAAAGCAGATACAAAGTATGGCCATAGTCTGGTGTTCCAAGCCTATCTGCCTCCTCATGTCCACCTTTGAGAGTCTTTGATTTCCTTCTTAGCTAAGGTTTCATGTTCTGCATGAAACCTTTCCTAGTCCTCTTAAATCTTAGTGCCTTTCCACTTAGATTTTCCTCAATTTATTCTGCATATATCTCGTTTGTACATAGTTGTTTGAATGTTGTTTTCCCCCTTAGAAAGAATTCCTTGAAAGCAGGGACTGGTTTTTTTTTTTTTTTTTTTTTTTTTTACCTTTCTTTGTATCCCTAATGCTTAGCACAGTGTCTGGCACACAGTGGGTACTTAATAAGTGCTTTTAAAACTGATCAATTGATTAATAAACCGTGCCTTCCTTTCTAAGTTTTACAGGGATTCCTAGAATGAAAGAGGTGACATTTTTGTCCTTCTCTCTTCCAGAGCCTAGCACAGTGTCTTTGTATGGTGTAGGTTAATAATAAAGTCTCGTTAAATTCTTTAAAAATTTAAGCCATGTAAGCTTTACCAAGTCACTTTTTCCACACCCTTGTTTCTTCATTCATAGATGGGAAATCACATATGCATAAAATGGCTGGGCAAGATGACCAAAAGGTTTCATCTGTGTCTAAAAGATACTCTTTGAAAAAGGATTCTGAGAAGATGGCAGAGTAGGTCAGAAAATTCCAGGCTCTCCAGATTTCTTCCACAAACAAGACAAAATCTTGCCTACCAGTGAAAGTAGAGTGGTTAAAAAAAAAAATAAGAGTTGGGGCAGAACAGTGATCTTCCTGGGTCAACCAGAGAAGATCTGAAGAAAAAAAATCCCATGACCTAGGTTTAGTCCCTGTGGAATGCAAACATCTTCAGGCTAGTTGCTCTGAAAGAGCAAGCAATGAACCCTATGACTAACTCGGTTGGGAGATAGCCTTGGTACTAGATACAGGAATTTTCACCTCCCAGACAGTGTGGAGTGTTGGGCATCTCACTGGGCAGATGATTGAGGGAACATCTGCTGATAAGAGACACCAGGCCTAGTTATGCTGCCCAGATGGGGCCCTGGGCCTGAAGGAACCAGCATATGGTCCCTGAGTGCAGAAGCAGTGGGGTGGAGACACAGCTGGCTTTGGGCACTTACAGGAGAGTGGAGTTCTTTGTTTCCAGTTCCATCCCAGAGAGGAGAACTGAAGGAGGGGCTGAGGCCAGAGACACCATCCCCCAGCCCCCAAGACTAGAGGTGATTATAAGAATAAGCTGCCACAAATAAAAAAAATGAGTAGGTAAAGGAGAAAGAATTCAAGTATTGAAAATTACTATGGGAATAAAGAAGACTAGGGTTTGTCTTCAGAGGAAGGTACTGAAGCAAAAAAAAAAAAAGCCTCTCCTTACTCAAAGAGTAATAATGTCAAATGGTTGCCTGCTCAAAAAGAATTCATAGGAGAACTTAAAAAAAGACTTAAAAATCAAATGAGAGAGGTTGAGGGAAAAAAAATTGAAAAATAAGAACAATCCAAGAAGAACAAGGAGATTATGAAAAGAAAGTCAACCTACTAGAAAAGGAGATCCAGAATCTTAAGGAAGGAAATGACTCCTTGAAGGTCAGAATTGGGCAAGAGGAAGCCAGTGAAGTTATGAGACCAAGAAATAATAAAATGAAATATAAAGAATGAAAACATAGAAGACAATATGAAACATCTTACAGGAAAAACAGCTGATCTGGAAAACAGATCAAGAAGAGAAAGCACAAGTATAATTGAACTACCTGAAAGCTAAAATTAAAAAAAAAAAAAGAATCTTGATACAATAATACAAGAATTAAAGAAAATTGTCCTGAAATGTTAGAACAATAAAGGAAAGTAAAAATAGAAAAAAAAATCCACTGATCATCACCTGAAAGAGATCATATAAGGAAAACCTATAGGAATATCATAGCTAAATTCCCAAACCACCAGCTCAAGGAGAAAACATTATGAGCAATAAAGAAAAAAAAAACAGTTTGCACATGGTGGAGCCACAATTAGAGTCACACAAGATCTAGTAGTGGTGACACTAAAGATTGCAGGTCATGGAACACTAGATATCAAAGAGCAAAAGAACTTATGTTTCAGTCAAAAAATATCATAGCCAGCAAAATTAAGCATAATCCTGAATGGAAAAAAAAAAGGAGAGACTTGAATTCTAGAGACCTAGGTTTAAGTCTCTTCTCTGGCACTTGCCAGTTGTGCGACCCTGGGTAAGTCACAGGCTTCCTAAGGCTCAGCCTCCTCAGTTAAAAAAAAAAAAAAGAAGTTGTTGGATTATTTGGAGGTCCTGTTTTCAAATCCCAGTTCCTCTATGAGCTATCTTCGAAACCCAGGATAAGTCTATTTCCTTTACTTCTCTAATTTTCTATGCCCACAAGGGGTGGGGGGAAGGGAAGTGTAGCTAAAGGGACAAGCCTTCGCCACTTGTAGGGTTGTACCAAGAATCAAGATGAGATGACTGATATGAAAGCATTTAATAATATTTATTATATATTTATTAATTTTTAAAAATTTTGAATTTCAAATTCTCTCCCTCCAGCCCTTCCACACTCATTGAGAAGGCAAGCAATGATACCCGTTGGGGAGGGTTGATGAAAGTGCACACTTTTGTAGAGGGACAGGAACAGGGACAGGATAGAGAGTAGAAGGGGGGGCGGGATAGGAAGAAGGGACATGTAATCAGTCTCTCACAATATGCCCACTGTGGAGAGGTTCTGCATAATTACACATGTTCAGCCTGTATTTGATTACTTGTCCTTCCAGTGGGGGTGGGTGACGAGGGAGGAAGAGAAAGAATCTAGGATTTAAAGTTCTATAATCAAATGTTAAAAATATATATGTGTATATATATACAATAATAATTATTATTATTATTAACTACATCCAACTGGAACTTAAGATACACAGGCACTGTGGTAGGGAGATTCATCCTGCCCTACTGGAAAGTCAAAGGGGTGATGGAGGAGGACATAGGAGAGAATAGATTGGGGGAGGGGTTATACAATGGGATGGCTGTTTTGGGGTGGTAGGTAGGGGAAAGATGAGGAGAAAATATGTAACTCAAAATCTCGTGGAAATGAAGGATGTAAACTAAAATAAATAAAAGTTTAAAAAAACATACATAAATAAATAAACAAACAAAAATTTTTTTTAAAAAAAGGATATTCAATGAATTGTCAGACTTCCAGAGTGTTGTTGCAAAAAAAAAAAAAATCCTGAACTTAGCAGAAAATTTTACATACAGGATCCAAGAGAAATATAAGGTATATATCAAAGACTAATTACAAGGGACTTAATAAGGATGGACTTTTTAATATGAGGAAATGTAAAGCATATGTCTGAGACTGTTATTAGTAATTTGGTAGTTCAAAAAAAATTGGGGTACACCTGAGTGTGATGTGATTCTGAAAAGCAAAACCATTTAGGAAAAGCTAAAAAGAGTAATTATCTTATACAGATGAGATGTGAGAGGAAGAACTGACACAGAAGAGTTAGATAGGAGGAAGGCTGGTAGTTCTGGAAGCCTACTCTCATCAGGAATGGGTTAAAAGGGGGAACCATACATATATACCTAAAAGGGTATAAAAGTCTTCTAAATTCCAAAAGAAATAAAAATCTAAGGGGACAGTGATGGAGAAGAGGATAAGTGAGGAATTTTTAGAGGGAACACTACACACATCAAATCTGGGTTAAAGAGACAATAATATATACATTTGGAAGGGAATATAAGTTTTCTAAATTTGTAAAGAAATAAAAGCGTGAGGGAATAGGATAAGGGGAGTATAGAAGGGTGTCTAGATTTATGGGAATGGGATAAAGAGGGAATAACATACACACACATATATGGAAGGCTATAAAAGTCTTCTAAATTCAGATAGAAACAAGAGGGTAAGGGAAAAGGGGAAAGGTAGGGGGGAGAGGATAAGGGAGGGATCTTTGGAGGTGGGTAGATTAAGCAATAGGAGGGCAAGATAGTGGATAGACGTAAAGTAGAGGTGTCAGGAGGGATAAACAATAGAAGATACACACAAACATATAAAATAAAGATCTGGAGTAGAATTTATTAGGAAAAAAGCAGGAATAGCAATCACAATCTCAAAGTTAAAAGTTAAAATAGATTTAATCAAAAGAGAAAACTAAGGAAATTATACTATATGTCAACCATATTAGTCAATATTGTTTTTGACTATTTAAAATAAATAGACAGTATAAGGTTGGAATATTGCTGTGGTGTAGGAAATGTTGAGTTGGTGGACTTAGGAAAACATATGGAAAAACTTGGACTTATGAAGGAAGATGTTATCTATCCTCAGAGAAATAGAGGATAAACAAGTATAGTGTTGGTCTTACATAGATGCATATGAATGTGTATATATATATATATATATATATATATATATATATATATATATATATGAGTATGATTATAGATATTTTAAGCATAAATGTATATGTATGTGTGTGTATTTGTGTGTGTATGAGTGTATCTCTGTACTTAGTTGTAGCCCTCTTGGGGTGCGGTAAGGTAAGAAGGGAGAAAAAAGAACAAAGTTAAAAGTGCACAGCAGAGAACAAAAAAAAAGAAAGAAAACTTACAAGGAAGCAAAGAAAAGATGGAGAGCTCTGGACACAAAGTGTAGTATTTCTTATAGAGGCTATCTTGAAATGGAAATTTATTGTTGTGTATTTTGAATCCTCTCTTATGTTTTGCTGAGGAAATGGCAATGTTTTTTTTTTTTTGGTATTTAAGTTTATAATATCTTTCTTTTTTTCTTTTCTTATTGTGTATTAAAGTTTTTGTGTTTAAGTTTAGGGCCTTCTCCAGTCTTCCTCACCTATAGCTTGTCTCTGGACCCAGATGGCTCCAGAGGAGAAAGTAAGGCTGGTGCCTTTGCACAGCCCAGCCTCAGTTAAATCCAGTTCACTTGCAAATCGTGGCATCATCTTCCTGATGTCATGGTCCTCTTCAAGAACAAAGGATAAGCAACAACAAATTAATTTTAAAAAATAAAAGATACTTTGCTTTAATTATAAAGATAGATCCTTTTCAGGGAAAACACACACACACACACACACACACACACACACACACACATATACATACACCAAAACTTATCATCTACCCTGTCCCCCCATCCTACACTCTTTACACCTAGAGTACCAGAGTGTACTTTGGTAGTTGATACTGAAATTCTTAGTTATCAAAGAAACTTGAAGTAATATTTGGAATATCCTCCTTCCTCTGCTGAAATTCTCCTCTTTTGTCTCATTGTGATACAAAGGCCACACAAAGAGTAAGTGACATCTTGACTCAGGTCTTTTGACTTGACTTTGTCCTATAAAAAAGGTTTATTTGGAGTTGTAGGAATGAAAAGTATTCTTGAAGACTAGTCTAATTGAGTATATTCTCTAGCAGGCCCTACCACACTACCAAGGTTTAGAGTATGGGTAGTAAGTAGACTCCAATGAAGAGTCTACTTAAGTTGTACAATCAATGTGATCTTTGGGAAAGAAGTCTGAAGCTGGGTCCAAAACTGGGAGATCAGTCTATAGGGGAAAAGGACAAGAGGAAGTGACTCATTAGGGAAAAAGTAGCTGATTCCAAGTTTAAGATTCAGAGTATAAGGTCTGAGTATATAAGAGTCGGATGAGTAATAGCTCAAAGTTCCAGTGATAAGCAATAAGCAAAGTGGATGGGCATGCACTAGGTGTCGGAAAGCTCCTGTATGTTCAGGTATCCAGTTGCGAGGAGGCCAATATCCTCAGAGAGAGTCAGAGAATCCAATTAGAAGGACAGCTGAAGTAAACAAGATACGAAAATAAAGTCTGACATTGATCAACAAAAATTTATTAAGCACCTACTATTTGCCTGACACTGTGCTAAATGTTAGGAATACAAAAAGAATCAAGTGACCCTGCCCTCAGGGTGCTCAGAATATAAAGGGGGAGAAAATATCTAAGCAAATACATGCAAAGCCAGTTCTGTACAGGATAAATAGGAAATAATTAACTGAAGAAAGGCACTGGAATTGAGAGGGAGTAGGGAGGACTTTCTTTAAAATATGGGATTTTATTTAAGACTTAAAGGAAGCCAAGAAGGTCTCAGCCAAATCAGAAGGCTGAGAGACAAGACAACCACAAATTTTCAACTAGCAAAGCTGAAGCCAGGAGCTACACCCAAGTCTTTCAATTTAACTGACCAAAAAAAAACAAACCACCAAATTGAATGGTTCAGGATTGTCGAAGTGACAAGGACTTTTGGAAGAAGTAATTGTGCCAATCCAAGGTTTATGAGAGAGAACAAAAAATATTGCATGTAATCACATGTGCCAGAGAAAACAAATTTCAACTAGTTCAACAAAGATAGGAAAAGTCATATCTCTTAGCTGAGACTTTCAAATGGGAGTCTTCTCAAAAGGGATCAGAGAACATCAAGGAAGTAATTCTTCTGATAACAATAGTATTGATGTTGATGAGGAAGAACAGGGGTGAGGTGTCCAAAGAGGCCAATGTGGCTGTAAAGGGAATTCAATAAGGAGCCTGGTTTTAAAAGATTGCATTCAAAAAATAGAAGTAACCATGTAACCATGAGCAAATAAAAAAAAAAGATCCAAACCTTTAAGAATAATTCTGGGAATTCTATAATCTATTAATGTGCTGAGATTTGCAAAATAGGGTAAAGGACAATAAAAACAACTTTTAAACTATTTTCGGGCAATAAGGACAAGGAAGGGACAATTTTGCTTCTTGGGCCAGATGATGCAGTGTGAAGGATTAATAAAAAAAGATGCTTATTCGCGACTACATTTTATTTTTTTTCAATATGGGAAAGAATCTTCAAAGAGAAATGCATAGAACAAACATGATTAGTAGGGAAGAGAAACTACAGAAAAGTGAGTAAATAGAAAGTGCTTAGCCATTTAAGTAATAATCATTACTTAATAGTTGGCATTTCTGTAGCACTTACAGGTCTAGTCCTTTTTTGTAGAGTACCTGGGATGGCCTCTACTCCATGTGGAGAAGCTTAGGAGCTTATTTCTGGGAGAGGTATTATGATGTAGAAAGTAAATGTCTCAGAAGAAATGTGTCATATGTGTAGACATTCTGTAGCTGGTTTTGGTCACCTAACCATGGTCAAATGAAGGCTGACCTAGAGGTATTCAGAAGGACTTCTTTTGTTTCTACCATCTCTTTTTGCCTTGTTATCTTCAGTTGTACTCTTGGTGGATCTCAGAGACTACTTTACTCACAATGTCTTGTGAGAGATCACATTGTAAAAGGAGAGCCCTTGTGACCTTTTGCCCTTGGAGAACATCTGGCCCTGAGAAAGGGCCTGGGTGCTTGGCTTGTGTGTTTGTTCTTTTCTGTTTTAGTTGAAGGATGTTAATTTGGAGGTTAGGAGAGCAAGCCATAAGAAATCAGGAGTTGGAATTTAGGTTGGATTTTATAGTCAGTGAAGCATCAGTACCCGGAAGACTAAGAGTGACCTTTATCAATAGTCTTTAGGACCTAGTCCAGGATAGCTGAGATAAGGACTCCCCCATAACCCTAACACTTATTAACAGTATGACCATAGTAAGGTACGAGTGTTTCTGAACCTCAGATTTCTTATTTGTTACCTGAGGATAATAAGATTTGTTGTATTCGCCTCATCAGAGTATTATGAGTATCAAATGGAACAATGTGTATAAAATACTTTGTAAACCTTAAAGTGTTACTTAGCTGCCAGTTAGCAGCAGCAGCATAAACATCAGCATCATCATCATCGTCATCATCATCATCACCCCTAGCACTGTACAGAAGGGATAGTAACTAGGAGGTTAAAATGAATATAGGTCTAAGCTTGGAATTAGGAGCCCTCAGTTCCTCACTTATTCGCTTTGAGACCCAGAGCATCATTTAGTCTCTCTAGGGCTCAGTTTCCTCATTTGTAAAACAAAAGGGTTAGATTTAATGATCTTTAAGGTTCCTTGCAACTCTTAACCCATGATCCTAAGAACATCAATACTCTTTCACTGAAATAATTTAAGCCTAAGCTGGGTGTAAAATTGATTGGAATGTTACAAGGAGCACTCTTAACATTGCATGGGAAGTTAAATTAGAATTAAATACCAGGTTACTTAAATCTCCCTAGACCTCAGTTTCCTCACCTGAGAAATGAATGGGTTGAGTGAAATGACCTCTAAGATTCTTTCCAACTCAATGATCCTATCGCTCATTTATTCACCGGGGGCTTGAACAATGAGTCAAGGACTCAGTGAACAGGAAGCCTAGGGGATATGATGAGAACCCTGTGACTGGGGAACCAATATCAAAGTAGGAACTGCATGAGGAGTGAATTGATGATGAACCCATGACCTAGTATTCCTTATCTAGTATCCTTTGACTAGTGGAATGACTAGTGGCAGATTCTGAGATATAGCTTTATAAACACAGGGGGTGAGGAGGAATTAGTATAAAAGTTAGTCAAGCAACATATTCTATATTATCTTTTCCTATGCTACCTATTATTCCATATTCCTGAAATTTACAATATAAAGATTATTATAACTTACCTTTTTCTAGAGTTCTAGACTATTGCCTTGCTTGTATTAATACAGCCATATTTTGCATTATTTCAATACTTGCATGGATGTGATTTCATTAATACCATACTCTCATTAATATTACGGATCATAACCAATCAACACCTTCTCAACTTGCATGACTCTTGTCTATATCCGATGGGGAATGGAGTTTGGGGGATTTCCTCTAGATCTCTTCACACTGAGTGGACATCAACAGAACCAATGGACTGTCTGTTGGTTATTGCTCCCTCTCAGTACATGAGCAGGCCATCTCCTTTCTAGTCATACACCTCTTGGATAACAATTTTAACAACAAATCTCCTGAACATTTATTCATTGGTCAGATGTTGCAGTCTATTCATGACCCTCTTGTACCTCTGCTTTTCCCTTTAGGTGACCCTCAACTTAAATACTCCAAAACCATGAAGGCTCATCAGAAGAATATTGGGATTGAAAAGAAAAACCTTTGTTTTAGAGAGCAGCCTGGGGATATTAAGAATATCACAGCATTTCTCAAAGACATTCCCAACCTTTCTGCTTCTTTGCATTTCTAGACCCAGTATATTGCTTACTCATAGTATGCATATGTGTGTGTGCGTGTGCGCGCACACACACACACACACACACACACACACCTGGTTATCAGATCTATGAATTGCCCATCTAATTCCATATCATAGTCTGAACAATTAACATTCTTTATCAACCTCTTTATTTTTTCCCCTTTTGTGAATAGTTAGATTGAATTCTTTTGAATATATGACCTTTTTGAATAGCCATATCATTCTAGAGGTTCATACTGAATTTGTGAAGAACCATTCCTTCACATCTTTTCCAAATGAACTGTCCCCAAATGATGTATGTGCACAAACCTATTTTTTGAACCAAAACATAGGACTCAACATTTATCCCTATTGTCATCTTGCTTGTCCCAGCCCATCATATTTTGTTTCTTGAATCTTGATTCTCTCATCCAATTGAGTTTTGTATTCTTTTCTTCTCTTCGATTTATCAGTTGTCATTAGATTTCTTTCCTCTGCAGTCTTATATATCAATATTTTAATATATATCATATATGTAATATAGATATATATACAAATTTATTAAGTTTAATCTCTTACAACTTATAACTGAAAAGCAATAAAATTATATTAACTTAAATATTACCAAATGTAGCTTGTGAAATCTCTAACAAGATAATTAGTCTTCAGAAGGGTCCCCATGTCCTCATTTAATTTTCATGTGACCCTGTACATATGACATTGACATTATTCTTTCAATGTCAGATGCACTTTTCCTAATGAAAATATTGCAGAAGAGATTGGGTAAATCCTCAAGCATTTTTTATTTTAAGATCATTCTTAGCTAACCTAGAAAAAAGTATAATAATTAAAGAAGTATGGTAATTCTGGTTCAATTTCATTTTGAATTAAGCAGTATTTCCAACAATAATATTTGGAAAGCAACTTCTGGATGACGGAGATAAAAGTACTTTAAGGTAAAGCTATCCCCATTCTAGCACATCATTACAAAAATAAACCCCAGGTAGTAGCTTTCAAAATATCCATAGCAAGTGTGCGCTAATGAGTACTTTTTTTTTTTTTGCAATAAATACCTTTTGAATTTGACATTTAAAGCAGTTGATTAAGGGAAAGGAATAATTAAAAGTTAATCGGAGTAGTGATAGGATTTCTGCTCCTGCACTTTCTTTCTATGATTGCTTTGGTGAACTGCTAACTCTGAAGAATCAGGTGGACCTTGCTAGTGATGCTTGTAGTTAGACATCAGCAAGTTCTGTCTCAATACCCCCAGTGTCTCTTCCTGGGAAAAGCTTTGCTTAGCTGGGAGCTGGTTTTCTTTGTGTGAGTGCACTTGCTAGCAGAAGAGTTCTCATTTGACTAAAGGAGTGTCTGTGAAAAAGACATGGTCAGGTATGTCCTGCTGTACTGAATACTAATATTCCTCCAGGAGAAGCACATTATGCTTTTATTTCTGACTGTACACTGAATTATTTACACCTTCAAGGCAGTTGATTGAACTGCAGCATCAGTCAATTAGCAAATCAAAAATTTATATGATTCCAATTTAGCATGGAGTCCTTCTCTCTCTCTTTTTTTTTCTTTTTAGATTTTCACCCTGACAGTGACAAATTACTCCTCTGCTGGCTGAGATTGGAAATTAAAAGCATTTAGAGTTGCTCATGCATTTATGCTAATGAGAACTTCTGATATGATTTGCATGCAAAAGAGGACAATCTGAAAGCTCATCAGTTTTTCATGCTTCCGCATTTTGATGTAGTCGAATTTTTTCTGTTATTCTGTAGAGCAAAAATTTTTCTCCAGGAAACAATACTGAAAGGGAACAAAAACAGTTCTGCTTTTAAGTCAGAAAAGTTCTCTCTCCCTCTCTCTCTCTTTTACCCTCCAGTTTCTTGTCAAATCATTTGTTCTTTCAGAACTACAGCCTACATTCATTAGCATTTTAGATGTTTATCAAAGGACCAGATCCAGTAACTGCCATGCAAGATTATAGCTCGGCTTCATTTTAAATTCAGAAAGGAAAAAAAAAGACTTGAGGACAGATGAGAAGAGGGACATGCACCCTGACAATCTTCTTCATAGATACACCCGAATTAATCCCATTTAGAGCAAATTTGATTAATCACCAAAGGTGGCAGTTTTAAGTTTCCTATGCGGCACTGACAAATTTTGGGAGTAGTCTTAGTACAAAACTCTTTCACTGACATTTAGATAAAAGGAATAGACATTAAAAATGAATAAGCAGATAACTTGGAAATTTTTTTTTTAAAAAAGCAGAAATGTAACTAGCCAGTGATTTTCCGAGGCATTCAATTTTCTGCACAAATGTTCGGTTGTTAAGGTATAAACCAGCTATAGAGATACTGTGATGGTGGTGGTGGCTATAAAGTAGCAGGTTTTCAGGGTTTTTAAAAAATATTTTTTCCTGTTTAGGTTTCTTCTTATATGATCAAGGTCATACCATGCTTTTTGCTGTCCACGAGTATAGTTAGTGTTATTGAAATCACATTTTGCCAAATTAAATTTTCTTTGCTACTCCTTTCAATTTTTTCTCTTAGAGATCTTTGTTCCTAGGTGGTTTTTATGTTGCAAATATATTCATGCTTCTCCCTCAAGTACATATAAACTTTCCTTTTCAGTGGATGGACTCAAAAGACATGCCTCCATACTGTAGACCTATCAAGAATGGGGGTAAATCTTTAATGATGAAATAATTTAACAATATCATTGTTTTCTTGAATGTAGATTGGGAAGGAAAGAGCCTTCCTTTGGCAGGCAAGAGAATGAATGGAAAGAATGATGAATTTGGAGTCATTAGACCCAAATACAAATGTTGACTCTCACCAATTACATGTTTGACCTTGGACAAGTCACTTAATCTCTAAGCCTCAGTTTCTTCATCTGTAGAATGAGAGTTGGATTTGATAGCCTCTAAAGTTTCTTTCAGCTCTAAATCTTGTGATCCTATCAGCTCGATGGTTCTAGGATTTGTGTTCAGGCACACTATAATGATCACTATAATATAGTGCTTTATATGTGCTTAATATCTCATTTGTGCCTTACAACATCCCTATGAGTTAGAAACTACTGATATTATCGTTAAACCCACTTTACAACTGAGGGAATTGAGACTCAGAGAGATTAAACAACTTGCTCAGGGTCACACATACAGCAAATTTCCGGTCTTCCTAGCTCAAAGTCTGGTGTTCTATCCATTATCTCATATTGCTTCTGGGCTAACCTAGTCCCTTGCATGCAGTAGGTGCTTAACCATGCTTCCATCCCTTATTCTCCCTTAATGTAGATTTATAGGGATACATTGGGGACTGTAGGCAAATAGACTTCCCAAGTGACAATTATCCACAGATTAGATGTGGCACTAATTCAGGGAGGTATGCATTTGCAAACTTTACCTGAGGGCAGTTCCTTTCATTAGATTTTCCTTTGTCAGTTGAAGGGAGTCAAAATACTTGTGAGTCTTTCTTTTCTAGGAAATATCAGAAAAAGAAAGGATTAAGTAATAATTTCTAAAAATTAAATCATTCTTCTTTCAGATCTTCTAGGGAAATAAAATTGTATTTGATCTCAGGTAATTATTATTTTTTGCCTTCCTGAGTGGTAATGGTGGGGAAGCTGTGAGTCTAATTGCTTCTGCTATGAGGATGGAAGCCTCAGTGAAGGGAATAATGAATGACTGAAATAAAAGACAGGGAACTTAGGGCAGTAAAACAAGTGTTGGTATGACAACTGGTATTCCTCAGATACTGCTCTCTGACATAATAATTAATAATAATGTTGTTAATAGCTAACAGGGCTTTAAGATTAGAAAATCTTTAAGAAGACTGAAAATTTTCAATTTTCATTTGAACCTCATGACAGCCCATGCACACTGTGGGAATACTAAAAGATCCATGATTTCATCATGGTGGGAAATGTTCAGGTAGTGCCAGAATGCTCTCCACCAAAGCATATAGGAACCAGTCTAATTTAGTAGGTAAATCTAATTAAGTGACTAGCCCTGGCTCACATAGCTAGTAAGCTTGGAATTTAAACCTGTGTCTTCTTAACTCCAAGTCCCTCATTTTTTCCACTATACCTTCCCTACAAGGCAAGGTATGTATCCTTGAACTGTTTTACAGAGAGGGAACCATTTGGCTCAGAAGGATTACGTAATTTGTCCACTGTCATATAGCATTGGTAAAAGTTAGTGATGGAATTTGAACTTTGGTCTCCTCTGACTCCAGATTTAATACCCTTTCTACTGTATTATTGTGCCAGTCACATATTCTGGTAGGTACCAACCCTAACAGGAAGTAAGCATCACTAATTTGCTCCTCTGGAAAGGAGACAATTTATTGCCTTCTTCTTCTTCTTCTTTTTTTTTAATTAATGGGAAATGTACTATTTTTGTTGCTTTTGTTTTTTTAACTTTTATTTTTAGTTTACATCATTCATTTCCGTGACATTTTGATTTACAAATTTTCTCCCTGTCTTTCCCCTACCCACCCCCCCAAATAGCAATCCCTCCCCCTTTGTATACCCCCTCCCCCAATCAGCTCTCTCCTATATCTTCCCCCATCACCCTTCTGACTTTGTGGTAGAGCAAGATGGATCTCACTACCTCAGTACCTGTATATTTCCCTCCATCCTATTGCGCCCCTCCCCCACTTGTTCTATTCTCCACTTTGTCCCTGTCCCTTTACAAAAGTGTGGGCTTCTAACAACCCTCCCCCCCAACCTGCCCTCCTCTCCATCTTCCACTCTCTCATTCCCTTTCCCCCTACTCTCCAGTAGGCCAAGATACCAATTTAGAGTGTTTGTCATTCCTTCCCTAAGCCAAATTCAATGAGAGTAAGGTTGACACATTCCCTTTTGCCTTCCTGTTCTTCCCTTCCATTATAACAGTTATTCCTGACTTCTTCTATATGAGAGGATTAACCCCATTCTGCCTCTCCCTGTCT
>CM053586.1:72912231-72963288 GCA_028646515.1 Pseudochirops corinnae | reverse complement strand
TTTCCAGGTCAGTGATTTTTTCAAGGACATATTTCTACATTGCCTTCTATTTTTTTTATTTGTTTGGATCTGTTTAATAGTATCTTGATTTCTCATAAAGTCCTTTGCTTCCATTTGGTCCACTCTAATTTTGAAGGAATTACTCTCTTCAGAAAGCTTTTGAGATTCTTTTTCCATCTGGCAAATTCAACTTTTTAAGGCATTCTTCTCCTCATTGGCTTTTTGAGCCTCTTTTGTCATTTGAATTAGTCTATTTTTTAAGGTGTTATTTTCTTCAGTCAGGTTGTTGACTCTGTTTTCATGATTTTCTTGCATCATTCTCATTTCTCTTCCCAGCTTTTCCTCCACTTCCTTATTTGGTTTTCAAAATCCTTCTTAAGCTGCTCTATGGCTTGTAACAAGTCTACATTTTTCTTGGAAGCTTTTGGTGCAGGAGTTCTGACTGAGTTGTCTTCCTCCTGTTCCATGCTATGATCCAGGAAACTAAAATTGCTTTGCTGGGCTTGCTTTGCTTCCTTTACCTACTCATGTTGCCAGTCAATTACTTGCCTTTTAGGTTCAGTAGAACTCTGCTTTCAGAGGGGACAGCTCTATCCCAAATTCCTGGGGTTTTTGCAGCTGCTGGAGCTTTTAGGAGGCCACTGTTTCTGCAGCCCCCACCAGCTTTGGCTCACTGAAAACATACCTCAGGACCACCACCCAAGACCATGATGTTGATCCAGGCAGCTCAAGGCAAGGGCACTTGGCCTCTGAATGATTGCTTGGCCCCCCTGCAATCTGCAGTCCATGAGCTCTCTAGCAGCCACGTGGAGGCAGTTGCAGGGCCTCTGCTTCAGCTGCTTCTAAGCCTTGGGGCAGTCGGCCAGATCCTCTCCCCCGAATTTATCCAAGTTCCACTGACCTTTCACTTAGTCCTTGTTTCTTATGGGTTGGTAAATCTGGAAACCACCACAGCTGCCTGTGATTCCCACTGGGCGCTCTAGTCACAGCTTGTTCTGGTGGCCCCAGGGCTCCAGCCAAGGGTTCATGCAGTGCTGGTCTGGGCTCCCAGCACTCTGCTATGAACACCTTCCCATCTGTCTGCCAGGCTGCCTTCAGTGGGAGCTTTGCCACTCTGCTACTTTGTGAGTTCTGGAGCTTTAAATTTTGTTTAGAGTCATATTTTATAGATATTTGAGGTGGTTATGGCAAGAGCTGTGGAGTTTTGCTGCTTCTATGCCACCATCTTGACTCTGTCCCCAATTTATTGCCTTCTAATAGATACAGTCTAATTGACTGAGTCCCTGGCATCTGGTAATGTAGTAACCTAGCCTGCCAGGCAATAATGATGTCAGGGGCCAGCAAGGTAATACACACCTTAATTCTCTGCTGTTGGAGAGATCGAGGCTGGTGGATTGCTTAACTTTAGGAATTCATTCTGTTCTTTAGTAGGGTAAAAACAGATTGGGTGTCCACATGAAGTCTGGCACCCATATGGTGAGTCCCCAGGATGGGGCAAAAGGCAAACAGACTGCCTAAGGAGGGGTGAATTAACTCGGGTCAGAAACAGAGCAGGAGAAAGCTTCTGGGTCAGTAAGCAATGGAGTTGGCCTATGAACGCTTGGTGAACTTCCAACCTAGGTAAAATAAGGAGATGTCTCAAAACAACACCACCCCCCCCCAAAAAAAACCCCAACAAACCCTAATCCACTAATGAAGCTAAAGTGACTCCATTGAGAATGGGATTAAGAAGGAAAGGGTGGGTGTTCTTAAATAGCAGTAATACAATTAGCTTTATTTGGCCTTTGAGTCAACTAAGTGCCATAGTAGATAGTGTCCTGGACTTGGTGTCAGAAAGACCAAAGGAATCCTGCCGCACCATCTGTGTGATGTAATCCAGTAAGCCTTTCTTAGCCTCTGTTTCCTCATCTGTGAAATGAGGATGATAATAAACCCTAAGTCACAGAGTTATTGTAAGGATAACATAACAGAGATAATATATGTAAAGCATTTCAAAAATGTTCGCTATTATTATAATTTGCTTTAATAACCAATCAATCAACAACATTTATAAAGCACTTAGTAGGTTCCAGATACTGTGTTAGCTACTGTAAATACAAATGCAATGAATGAAATAATTCCAATTCTCAAGGACCTCACATTCTAGTAGGGAGACAAACAGCTACAGAAGAAACACAAAGACAGTAGATACAGGATAATTAAGTACAAGAAAATTTGGAAAGGAGGGTACTAGTAGGTTGGACAATACCCACAGAAGTTCTGGATTCAGCTGAAAGGAGTTTCTCCAACACTAGATCCAGATCACTGAGATGATCAGACCTCTCAAAGAACCCCAAAGCATTTTGAAGGCTTCCTCGACAATAGAGTCTACTCATAACCCCAAATTATCGGACATACAGTTATCGACTCACTTCTTGAAGGTTTTGTTAGCAGTTTTGTCACAGAATACAGATAATTGTCTACAGCAATTTAGACCATGTGTTTTCACAGCACCTTTCTTCTTGCTTTGACAAATTATGGTGATGGCTTTGCCAGCTGGAATCTGGCCTCACTAAGGAAAACTCGAGACTAAAGGAAAGATTCCATAGGGTCTCCAGAAGGGATTCCACTTGGAGCTTGAGGTTATAGCCAGAAGTCACATGGAGGTTGTATCAACAACCATTTACACTTGAAAAGTACCCTGTACAAAGGAGTCCCAGGGCACAGAGCATTTTAGACACTTTAAAATGTCAGTGGTTAAGGACAACAGAGAGCAGTAGCAAACATAACCTTTAGTAGAGGTAAGAAGACAGACAGGGTGAATAAGAGCTAGTGTGTATGTGCTTTTTTTCCTCTTTCTTTCTTTCTTTCTTTCTTTCTTTTTTTTTTTTTTTAGGAAGTACATTATAGACACTAAGCATTGTCTGTAACTTGCCATTGTTCCAAGTGTGAGGCTCCCAATGGATTTCAGTTGGGTTTTTGTGTTCCATGGGATGGCAGGGTCAGGTCCTCACTTAGCCATGCTTTCCAAGAATAAATAAAATAGATAAATCAAATAAAAATTCAGCAAAAAAGCTTTGTTTTGTTGATATGGAGACTTGCCATTGACAAATTGATTCTTTACAAATATGCAAAATATCTGTGACTTTAATAATGTGGGAAATTCCCTCCACCAGAATAAATGGGATAACGGCTACCTATCAATAACTTAGTAAATTAAGTCCTTGGGGATTATCTAAGGCATGGAAGAGTTAAATGACTTGCCCAGGGTCTCAGAATTAGCAAGTGTCAGAGAAGGCATTTGAATTTAGTCTTCTTGATTCCTTGCTCAGTGTACAATCCACTATTCCATGGTGATTGTCATTGTTCACCCTTTGTTCTAGAAGAGGACCAATGACATCACAAGGGTGACATCTTGACTTGCCTGTGAATTGGATATGAGAGGCAGAGCATGATGATTGACTCTCTACTGTAATGACACAAATGTATCACATATGCATGATACATTATTTTTCCCAGTATAATCAAAAAAAGGACATAAAAAAAGGACAAAAAAAGGACATTCATATATAGAATGGGAGCAGCTGGTGGTACAGTGAATTAGTGTTGAGCCTGGAGTTAGGAAGACCTGAATTCAAATCAAGCCTCAGATACTAACTAGCTTAGTGACCCTAGGCAAGTCTCCTAACCTCTGTTTGCGTCAGTTTCCTCCTCTATAAAATGGAGATAATGATAGCACCTACCTTTCAGGATTGTTGTGGAGATAAAATGAGATAATATTTGTAAAAAGCACTTAGCACATAGTAGGTATTATATAACACTCATTCCCTTTCCCTTCCCCATATGTGGGAAGTGGGGCAACAAGTGGATGGGGTGATGGATTTGAAGTCAGGAAGACTTCAAATCCTTCCTCTGATACTTAATAGTTGTGTGACCCTGGGCAAGTCACTAAACCTCACTGGGCCTTAGTACCTTCATCTATAAAATGAAGATAAAAATAATATCTAACTCACAGGGTTTTATGAAGATCAAGTGGGGGAATTCATGCGAAACACTTTGGAAGCCTTCATGTGCTGTATAAATGTTAACTATCATTATACATATAATAATAAATCAATAATGGTAACAATAAGCACAGCATATTAATCTTTCCTGGTCTAATCACCAAAATGAAGGCCGCAGTGTCATGGAGCAATACTGTTGTTTTTATGTCTCTGGTGCGATTCTCCTTTCCTGTGCTCTGTGCACGTGCAGATTCTCTCTCTGGTCTGTGCAGAGGCTTCCCCAGTATAGGATCCCATTCTGGACTCACAACTTCCATCTATGCCAAAGAAAATGATCATTTTAGAGTCAGTTTAGCCCATTACATCTAGCACTCAGTTACATATAAGCTCTGCTTCTTAGTAATACACATTTATTCACTGGATTAGCTTTTAAAATCACTAAATAATTGTCAGGAAGAATGTTTTTCTCTTAGTCTCACTCAGGCTCTTCGAGTTTGTGACCATTCAGTCTTTGGCAATTCAGTACATAGTCAGTAGCAGGGGTTTCTGGAATACCCACATATCTAGATATATATTTTCCTACACTATTAATCCCTTCACAAATCTCTTTTTCCCCTTTTTCATAGCTGGGATAGGGGAATGAATGGCTTATGGACTTTTTATGGGTGACTACATCCATAGCTTCCAAATCTTAGAGCAAAGGTTTTCTCTCGATTTATCTTTATGGCTCATGGTAGACTCTTCAGTTTTCAAAAAGTAGATTCCTCCCATCTATAAGTACATATCAGAAATAAGAGATACTTCTTCTCTTCCCTCAGTCCCCTAACTATATGGCTACCATCCACACTTAAATCAGATGACTTAGTCTTTTACTTTGCTGAAAAAATTGAGAAAATCTAAAGCAGGGGTTTTAAGCCTTTTTTATATTGTAGACTCTTTTGGTAATCTTGTGAAGCCTATGGAAGTCTCAGAATAATTTTTTTAAATTCATAATTGAAGAAAATACTAAATTTCAATTAAATGTTAGTGAAAATATATATAAAGATAAATATATATATATGTACGTGCATGTGTATATATACATATAGGCAATTGGCAGTTAAGGAAACTCTTCCAAAGCAAGAGGGTGCCTTCTCTTATAGTCTCAGAGAATTGCCTAAAACACTGAAAGGTTAGATGATTTTCCCAGGGTCACATTGGCAGAATGTATAGAGGCAGGCCCTCTTGGCTTACACACACACACACACACACACACACACACACACACACACACACAGACACACACACACACACACAGACACACACACACTCATTTTTCTCTACCTCCACCCACAATTTTCCATGGGAGTTGGGGGAGAAGAGGTATCTATTATATATGATCTCCTATTGTTGCAACTATTAATGTTTCATCTAATTTTTTTTGTCTTATGCATGTATGGAGTCTCCACTTAGGAAATTATGGTCTTTACTATAAAATATATACAGAATTGCTTCATGAAAACAAAGTTATTTCAAAGGCAGGGTCTAAAATCTGTTACACGGTTAATCTTATTGTCTTAGGTTTCTAAGTAGATGTAATGATTTGAATTACTACAGTTCAAAGAAAACATGTTGTTCATTCTTCTTTCCCCCTCAATTTAAAATTAAATTTCTCTATTTTGCATTATTGACCTATGCTTTATTTATATGTTCTTTGATGAATAGCTATTCAACTGTAGCACAACTATGAAGCAGAGATATAAATCCACAGAAATTTCATCAAAAATGTATTTAAATGGATGTTGCTTAAACCTCTGTCAAATGGAGGAAATTCAGATCACTAAAAATTTATGTTAGTTTTTACACAAGGACACATACCCTCTCCTTCATACATGCATGCATGTATTACACTGGTGAATGTGATCCACTTTATGTATATTTGCCTAAATGTATTAATATAATTATATTTCTATTTGTTATTTCACCTAGTCTTCTTCATGACAAAAAAATTTTTTTCTAGTCTACATAAACCTATATTATAGTTATTGTCTTTTTTTTTTTTTTACATTGAGTTAGTTGCAGAGTCTCTGTGGGTCTCAATTTCCAGATTTGTAAAATGAGAGGGTTGAGATATAATTCAAGCTAGTGAATGTATTGGTAGAGTAGGTGCTCAATAAGAATTGCTGCCCTCAAGGAGCTTACGTGCTATTGGGTCATTACAATGCCTAAGTATGGAAGTGTGATGTAAGAAAAATTGCAAAGGTAGAGAGCATAAACAATTGGGACAGAGGAGTGGAGCCTTCATTGAGGAGATGACCTAAGGAGACAGATATTCTGAGAGGTGAAGGTGAGGAAAGAGGGTCTTCTAAGAATTGAGGAGAGCTTATGTAGCTACCCAAGTGTAGAGACTAAGTGATCTAGTTTGGGGACTAATCAGCAAAGCTAGTGTAACTAGAATGTAGAGTTTGTGAAAGGAGGTAGGATAGGTGGCATGTAAAGCCAGGCTGTGAAGGGCTTATCTCAGCCTAAAGAATTTGTATATTATATCCTAGTAGCATTACTGAAGATGATTGAGCAAAGGAATGGTATTGCCATATGTTAGACTTAATTTTAATCCTTTGCTCTAAGGCCTTTGTACTACCCCAAGAAAACAAGCCACCTCAAAAAGATTGTGGAATAATATGTGTAAATTGGCAAACTGAGCTGAAAATATGTATGTAAAACTTAAAGCTAAATGAGATTCCTCTTACTATTGTTACTTCCTCCATAAGGGAAATGTTGATATAGCTTTAACTTCCTCCTCCCTAGCAATCTTTGTTGTGGTAGCAGATGAATGCTGGTTCTGTAGAGGTGCATTTCTCAAAGTAGAGTCTAGGGACAAACAACAGATCCAAACAAGATAGTTGAGGCAGAAAGACAAGACTATTGATTCAAAAAGGGGGGACACCAGTGACAGGAACAGAAGAAAGAAATAGAAATGGCCGCTCAGGGTAGCAAGAAGGAGAGAGGAGGGAAATGTAGGACATAGATTCATATATGCTGTCGTAGCTCAGTATTAACTGATGGAGAAAAACTGAGGGAAAGACTATAGGACCCAGGTGGTGGCAGAGCACAGAATCTTCTTAGATACATTTTTTTTTTTGAAAGGGAGTCTCTAATTTTCAGTCAGGTACTGAATTTGGTTCCCCCTAAAATTTCCCAGCTGCCACATGTCTCACAATCATGAATGTCAACCATATAAAAGTACCCTTCAGTGAATGGAAAACACACACACACACACACACACACACACACACACACACACACACACACACACACACACATATATACACAGAGAGTAATCTTCATAAACTATCATGGGATTTTCACGTACATGCACAAAAAGCCTGGAACATTCATTGAAAAGGAGGACAATGGTGATCTTGTTAACATTCTACAGATCTCCAAGGACATAGAAAGATTGTCCTACCCTAGAGACCTTTCCTATTGTGCTACTGACAGCAATTTATATGCCTAGAGTACTAAAAATCTGCACACTTGCCTCATTTGAATCAATGTTTTGACGGCTTCTTCTTTCCTGTGTGCTGGGATGCTTCATTACTAAGATCTGACCCACTAGGATAAATATTAGTGAGTTAAAATTCTGTACCATTTCTGTTAACTCCCTGATCATAAATGAATATCTTGATAAACTGGAAAAGGGTTATCTACCAAAGCCTTTGTCGGGGGTTTGTAATGATATGGGATTGAAAGCTCGTACCATGTCATTATTTTTTTATATCACCCACTACAGTCATAAGCAAAAATATTGTGATGGTCTCATCAGAAATTCCCCAGTTAAATTATTTTCAAATAAATAATGTAAAAGATGACAAACTACCTTTTCATCCATGGGAATGTGGCCTTTTGGAGACAGAATTAAATGCCTTCAGTAAGAGGACTTATGGAAAACACGGCATTTTGTCCATCTACACTCACAATCAGGTTATCAGGTACCATCGAGTGCTTTAGTGAGAATGGGAAAAGATATCCTCCATTGGTATTCATTTTTTTCATTCCAAGGAATAATTTTAAAATGTTAGCAGAAATGTTTTTGTAATCTTTATTGCATTCCTCTATCTGGTCCATAATAAAGGAAAGGGGAAAATACATTAGAAGCATAAGGATAGACATATCTGTTTAAATGGAAGATTTGAAAAGATAGCATTCTCTAGGCTTTTCAGCACTCAAAACACTGTTGCTAGTTCAATAAATATGAAATAATTTCATCATTATTCAAGTTTGGGACATTACATTATAACACATACATTTACCAAATGTTACATTAAATTGGATCTTTTTTGTTGATAAGTCTTACTTATCAAATAACTTGTGGTCGTGGCAGTAGAATTGTGTTTTACTTGCTTCATTAAGTCATAAGATTCCTCCAATACTCCAAGGATCTGTGATTTTATCAAGGTCTCTGTTCCCTCCGCTAGTGCATATCATAAGATCCCTTCAGACTGTAGATGTAACTGTAGACAGAAGTAGATGATATCTGTTACTTGTGATTAAAAACCAACCAACCAAACAAAACCAAATCAAATGAACCTTTTCCAACTTAGCTAGGCTTTTCCCTAGACAAGAGACATATGGTTTGCTACCTGCCTTGTACTTCAATCAACATTTAGCAAACATTTATTATGCACCTCTGTAGGCTGGTCATTCTGCTAGGTACACAATGGATATGGAACTATAAAAGTAAGACAACCCCTGCCTATAAGTAGTTTATATTTCTCCTAAAAATGTCAACTGGAAGTCCCTCTTGTTTGGTTGGACCTGCCAAAGGTTTTTCCTTCTGGCCTAGCCTTTGAAACATCACAGTCATCTCTATTAAAAAAGAAATATTGAAGGAGCATATTAGGGAAGGATGTTGTTATGTCATAGGAAAAAATACTCAAGGATATTTTCTATGCAAGATGTCCTATTTCACTTTTCTTTGGACTCAGATGCTCAGTAAATGCCAGAGCTGCGGAAGGAACTTTAGAGTTCATCAAATCCAAACATGCTCATTTTATCGCTGAGAAAACAGAGGGTCCCTAGGAAAGTAAACCCAAAGTCATACAACACTAATTAGCAGCAGAGCTGGGCCATATGTAGCCTTCAGTTCTTGACTTTTGGTTCAGTGTTCTTCCCATTTCTCTACACTTCTCTATTAACTTTTTCAGATCATTAACGTGTTATTTAATAAATTACTATGTGAGTACATTAAATGGAACCCTTGTGGCCTGCATTAATATGCTAAGCTTCACCAAATGTTTCACTCAGGGGTGGGAAACCTGTGACTTTGAGGCCACATGTGGCCCTTTTGATCTTAAAGTGTGGTCCTTTGACTGAATCCAAACTTCTCAGAACAAATCCCCTTAATAAAAGGATTTGTTCTGTAAAACTTGGACTCAGTCAAAGGACCACACCCAAGGACCTAGAAGGTCACATGTGGCCTCAAGGCCACAGGTTCCCCACCCCTGGACTTATTTAAAAAGAATATGTAACCTGATCCAAAAACTTTGGCTACATGTATGCACACATATACCTACTTAGATATATATATACATATACAAACTTTTATATATGTAAACATATATACATATGTGAACATATATATGTATTTATATATATAAACTAGAATTTATATATTGCTCTAAAGTTTGCAAAATCACTTTTATATACTGTCTCATTTATTACTCACAACAACCCTGTGAGGGAGATGTTATTATTATCCTACTTTTTCAGATGAGGAAGCTGAGGCAGAATAGTTAGTGACCCGATCCAATTCACACAGCTTATTTTTCTAGGGCAGAATTCAAACTCTTTCCATTGTGCCCCTTGGCTGCCACTATTTACAATTCAATAAATATTTTTTAAGTGCCTACAATGTGTATGCCAGGCACTGTGCTAAGCATTGCAGTACAAAAAAAAAAAAGACAAAAGATAGTCCCTGCCCTCAAGGAACTTACAATCTAATGGAGGAAACATCAAGCAAACAAATATGTATATAAGTTAAGCTATATATCAGATAAATAGGAAATCATGAAGGAAAGCACTGGAATTGAGGGGATAGGGAAGACTTCCTGTAGAAAGTGGGGTTTTAGTTGGAAACCAGGGTGGTCAATAGTCTTATCTATCTGTCTATCTATCTATCTATCTATCTATCTATCTATCTATCCATCTATCATCTATCTATCTATCCATTTATCATCTATCTATCTATCTAATCTATCTTTACACATACATATACATATGCCTATATGTATATAGACATATCTCTCTATAAATATGTATGTATGTGCATATGGATATATGTATGTGTATATGTATAAATGTATGCATATATTATGTATGTGTGTATACATATATATATATTATGCATGTATATATATTACGTATATATGAGGTACTCCTAAAGACTTTTTGGAGTATGCATCTACACACACATTTCATATATATATATATATATATATGTATGTGTGTGCATGTACACACACATGCACACAAATATATATATGGCACCCCCAAAGACATTATATTATATAATTATTTCTAATATATAAAATCTTATAAAATAGCATGTCAGAACTACTAAATCAAATTGCAACAATGAGATAACTCTGATTAGAAAATGTCAAGAGTCAAAGTCTGCTCAGGTCTACCTGGGTGAGTAAATGCTAAGGATATGAAAATAGAAATAAGACCAAGTATTGGTTATTTTAGAGTTGAATTCTAGTCTTTTCAGCAAACTAGGCCATCTCATCACCTCTTTTCCTTTGGATCTTGTCTGGTATCACCAAAAATTAGGGATGTTGGTCCCTAGCCCACATACAGTGCTCTAAAAAGCTACCCACAGCCAAATACTAAAGGAGTCTTTTTTGTCTCATGTATACTACCCAATTCTCTGCATAACTTATCCCACTACATCATCCATGTTGTTTTGGAACTCACAGTTATATGGAAGATGAGAGGAATGGGTCTAAGCAGCCCAGATTCAGCTGCTGTTAAATATATAGATTAGAATGAGAAGTGAGTTAAGTTTCTTACACTGGCTGGTATTTTTCATCCAGCTGTAATGAGCCCCTATTGTATTGGGAGGCCTTAACCTCTCAAGCACTCAAGTTTGCTCAGGTTCTCTGTCTGTGAGAGGTGTCCAGTAAACAGTGAATTTAGGTTAACTCTCCTGTAAATGCAAAGTGAACTCTGAAAGCTGCCTCCAGCTAAATATAGGTAAGGTAGAAAGTAACTTGAGAATATTGAAGCTGTTAGTTCAGTCTTATGTCAGATGGTACCTCAAATAAGGATCCTGGGAATGTATTTAATAACCCTTTTATCCTCTCTTAAATTAATAGTGTCTGTGTTGCATGTTTGAGTGGTTTTTTTTAAATAGTAAGCCCAGTGGGCAGGGACTGTGGTCTAATTCCAAGTTCTATACAGCCTCACACTAGTAAGTGCACTGAAATAATTGGCCATTACATGATCACCTGCCAAGAAATAACTTAACACATGACAGTTAACTTGAAAGACAGTATGTTGTCCTCTCCCTGCCCCCATCTTAGGGTTAGAGTTCCAGATGACCCTGGAACCATAAAATCAAGAACTCTTTTCTTATTAAAACCAGGAAAGAGCATAAATACCAAAATTTGAATTTCTAAGAACTGAGCAAACCTTATCAATGAACGTACCTGATCTCCATGCCTTTTCTGTAATAAAACCTGGCACACAGTAGGCAGTCAATAAGAGTTTGTTGCTTGAATGATTTATTGATTATCTGCATGAGCCTTTAAGCCAGTAACTGACTAACAATTGATTTAAATTCTACCTTGTGTCATGTTCTAATCTTTTTTTTTTAACCTCCCAGATGAAATTTCAACACTGCAAGAGGTTATTACTAGTGGGACTTGAAAATGAATTTAATTTTCGTGGTAGAGGAATAAGTGCACAGAAAAATTAAGTCCAACATCAGTAGTTCACAGTTTTGGGGGAATGTGGTGATAATGAAGCCAAGTTTTTAATAATATTTATTTGCACTTTTTTGGGGGGCAGGGGTAGATACAGAAGTTCTTAACCTTTTTTGTGTCATGAACCCCCTTTTGCCAATGGACCCTTTCTCAGAGCAATATTTTTAAATACATAAACTAAAATACAAAGGATTACAAAGGAAATCAATTATACTGAAATAAAATTATTCAACTTAAAAAAAAAGTTCATCAACCACAGGTGGTAAATGATTGTTTGTAGCTCTGAAATTAATTGATTTTATGATTCCAAATTAATTGCTTGAGATGAGAATATATAAAATAATCAGTATGGCATCGGTAACTTGGGAGCCAGAAGTCTAGGGTTTGGGACTATACCATTTATTAGCTGTTTGACCTTGAGCAAATTATTTCACTTTTTTTACTTCCATTTTCTTTAAATGTAAAATGGGACTAATAATACTTAGACTTTCTGCCTCACAGGATCATCATTAAAATCCCATGAGTTAACAAATATCAAATCACTTTGGTAAACTATAAGGTGTAATATACATGTAAACTATCATTTCTTATTAATTATATGTTCTTAATTCTGTGTTCAGAATTTCTATCCATTCCCTTCTTTTTTGTGGCAAGGCAGATTTAGTCCCATTGAAAAGAAAGCCTTCCTAACAATCCCAGTCCAAAAGTGGAATGGGCTGACTCAGAAAGTAATGTGCTTCTCTTCAATGGAGGTCTTCAAGTCAAAGTTGGTTGACTATTTACTGGAGGAATTGGAGAGAAGATTCTGATTCAGGTACAGGTTATAGTAAATGTAAAATTTTGAACGCCCTTTCTGCGTTTTAAAATGTTGGCATCTTTTTTTTTAACTTAATCTTCATTTCCAAATATGCCTTTCCTCCAAGAAATCCATCCCTCATAGTAAGGAAAGAAGAGTAGAGGAAAAATGGGTTCTGTAAAACTAACCAATACATCAATCAAAGCAGATTGTTTATGTAATGATTCTCACCCAAAGTCTCCTACCTCTTCAAAGAATGGGCAGAAGGTACATTTTCTCCTCTCCTCTTTGAGGTGAAGTTTGATCACAATAATCACACAGTGAAAAACAATCATTCCTACAACCACTGGTCTGAACCCTGTTTGCCCATCACAAAATTCATGATGGGCAAACCCATTTAATAAGGGAAAGGACCTTACCAGTATGTGTAACTGAGAGTTCAAAGGAAATACTATTCTGGATGACTTTTTCCTCAGATTGAGAGAAGTAAATAAACTGGGATTAGTCTATATCTTAATTAATTCAATACAGAAGCATAAAACTATTTGCAAAAGCTGACAATTCACATCTGATGAAAGAGGTGTGAATCCTTCTTGACCTTTCATCTGGGGACAGAGAAAATCCCATTTCCCACGTGGACCCTTTACAACTTTCTACCACATAACTCAAGGAATGCTTTTTAACTCTCTTTTCTTTCTTCTTTGCAACCCAATTAGCAGATTAGTCAGCAGGCTATGCTGCCTGAGGAAGGAGAAATTAAATTTACTTTCATCACTTGCCAAATGAAATGGGAGAGTTATCCAGAAGTGAGACCACTATGGTAAAGGGCAGAGCCTTCCTCTGAGACCCCTCACAGAGACTGAGAAAAATCAAAAGTTTCATCAAATATCCCTTCAAAGTTAAATTGCTACCCTCAATAAAAATGTCACAGACTATTTATACTAACCTATTACATGTTTGAATATTTGTAGTCCACAAGATCACAAAATCACAGAATCTTAAGATTCAGAAACCAGATAAGGAAGAAATCTCCACTAGAATATGCTTGACAGATAGTCATCTATCCTTTACTTGACAACATCCAAGGAAGGAAAATCCATTACCTCTCTGAGGCAAGCTATTCCAAATTTGGGCAGATTTTATCAAGGCCAATTTAGTCTTCTTTGAAGCTTCTACCCATTACTGATCCTTCTAAGACTAAACACTAAAACCATTCTGTGACCTAATTCTCAAACTATGGGTTGGTCATTATTTAGTCAAGGTTTTCCCATGTTATGTTTGTTGGAATTCAAATTCTCCATGATGTGAATATGTATTTAGTGAGACAAATATTTGTTATGCCAAAGATATTTTTTTTCTTTCAAATACTAAATTACATACATATCCAAAGTACCTATGAATTTTTTTCTGTGTGAAAATCACAGGATTACAGAAGCTCAGCATTGGAAGAGGTCTCAGGGAACCTTTACTATAACCTGTACCTGAATCAGAATCTTCTCTCCAATTCCCCCAATAAATAGTCAACCAACTTTGACTTGAAGACCTCCATTGAAGAGGAGCACATTACTTTCTGAGTCAGCCCATTCCACTTTTGGACTGGGATTGTTAGGAAGGCTTTCTTTTCAATGGGACTAAATCTGCCTTGCCACAATTTCTATTTATTTCTTCAAGGTGTGCCTTCTGGGCCAAGCAAAACAAATCTAAACTTCCTCCAAAATACTGTCATATAACTAATTGAACATAGCTGTCCTGTCACCTATCCTGTACCCCAGTCCAATCTTCTCCAAGCTAAACATCTCTAGTTCTTTCAACTGACCTTCAAAATTTTGCCAATTCAATAGCCAGAGATAGAAGATAGCAGTCAGGGGAGAGGTTAAGGCTGGACAAATAAATATGACAATCATCTGTTTAGAGATGATTGTTGAAATCCCAGGAACTTATGCAGTCATCAAGTGAAAAGTAGAGGGAGGAGAGAAGAGGGCTCAGGACACAGTCCTGTGGGACACCCAATATTGACTCCAGTATACCTTTCCAGCATGATTCCATGTTCCTTCCCTTTACATCCTCTATATTCTAGATAAATGGATTACTAACTGTTCTCCCGATTCTAGTTCTTCCCTTTCCTGTCTCTGTGCCTCGAGAAAGATGATTTCCAATGCCTGTAACATATTCCTTTCAAATCTCTACCTCTTGGAATCCTTTTTTTCTTCAAGGTCCAGCTCAGGGGACATCCTCTCCCTGAAGACTACCTTGATTCTTCCCAGATGAAAGTGATTATTCCTTTCTCAAATTTTCTTGGAATTCTTTAATCCAGATTTCTTCTTCACTTATATTCATGCCATATTCTCCTTTGTGTCATTTATTAGAGTTCATGCCCTTATAATTGGATTATAAGCTTCATGAGGGATCAGTTTTCATCTTATTGTCCCCAATGCCTAGGGTAATATTTTATAGCAGACTGTAATAAATACATTTAATTGGTCATTTTTTTCTCTGATGCATATCTCAGCAGATTATAACAGCGCTGAGAAAGGCTACTTTTGAAAGAGTTGATTGTTTAATTGAAGAAGTCACTGAATAAATCAACATATATTTATAACATCACCTTTCTTAAAAATTAGAAAACAACTGAAAGTAATATTCATGACCATTTAATTGTTGGGGGTGGCTGAACAAGTTGTCAGTCAAATGGGCAATAGGCATTTATTAAGAGCCTAATATGTGTCAGACACTGTGCTAAGTGCTGGAGATGCCAAAAAAAAAAAAAAAAAGGAAAAATAGTTACTGCTTTCAAGGTACTAAGAGTCTAATGGGAGAGAATTTCTTTAGGTGGAAGTCTGACCACATCACCCCTGCTACTCTCAATAATACTCTCAATACCCAGAGAACTCTCAGATCCAGTGACTATGACTTTTTTATTCCTCTGCACAAGACACTCCACATCCTGACCCTAGGCATTTCCTCCGGTGGTCCCTAATGCCTAGAACACTCTTCTTCCTCATGTCTCCCTCCTGACTTCTCTGCCTTTCTTCAATTCCCAGTTAAAATTGCACCTTCTATAGGAAATCTTTAGTGATTGCCACTAACTTTAATTTGAATGCCTTTCATCTCTTGATTATTTACAATTTATCCTACATATAGACTGTTTGTACATACATATTTACTTATTTCTCCCATTAGATTGTGAGCCCCTGGGGACCAAAAGACTCTCTTTTGCCTTTCTTTCCATCACTAGCCTGGCACATAGTAGGTGTTTAATAAATCTTTATTGACTGACTATATGAGATATTGCACTAGAACTGATATGTATGAAGAAATCAGAAAACAAGAAGTCAAAAGGAAAAACATCTTGTGTATGTTTCATGATCTGTTGTGGTCCTCAGCTGTGCCTCGGGTCTTCCAGTTATGAAAAGAGGCTGATAGTTCTATTCTGAAGATGAATTTTGGCTCACAGCTTTGAAGTTGAAAACTTTATGTACTGGATTCTTCCCATTTCTGTAATGCCTTTCATTTGAGATCACACAGCTCTTTACAACCCTTAATTAGTGCTGTATATGCTGTTATACATTATTTACTGAATTCAAGAAGTATCTTGGATATACTCAAGGCAGGCAGGCTTCTTAGGATTCAAGCATAGTACAAGGAATCATCTCATTTGTCATTCATAAGGGGGAAATTATTTTTACTGGAGTTAAATGTGTTATACGTATAAGTGCTTAAATTGCTTTCTACTCACAGATGTGGGAAAAAACCAATATTTGTGAGAAACAATTCCCAGGATGCAAAGGAAGGAGGAAATAACAAGGAGGAATGTTGGAACTGAAGGGATCATCAAATCATTGATTTAGAGCTGGGGAAGACCATTAAAAGCCAATTCCCTCATCCTTTACTGCCTACTGCCACAATTAGCATCTGATTCAGGATTTGAAATCGGGTCTTTCTAGGCGAGTGCAGTGGATAGAGCATTGGGTCAAGAGTCAAGAAGTTGTTTTTTTATTTGTATCAGTCATGACCAACTTTTTTTATGATCCCATTTGAGGTTTTCTTTGCAAAGAAACTGGAGTGGTTGGCCATTTCCTTCTCTAGCTCATTTTACAGATGAGGAAACTGAGGCAAATAGGGGTAAGTGACTTTGTCAGGGTCATATAGCTAATAAGTGTTTGAGGTCAGATTTGAACTCAGGTCTTCCTGACCCCAGATCCAGTATTCTATCCACTGTGCCACCTAGCTGCCCCTGGAATCAGGAAAACCTGAGAGCAAATCCAGTCTCAGATACTTACTAGCTTGATGACCTTGGACAGTCATTTACCTCTGTCTGCCTCAGTTTCTCTAACTATAAAATGGGGATAATAGCAATATCTACCTCAGAGTTGTTGAGAATCTCCGTTGAGAAAATATCTTTAAAAAGTGCTTAACACAATGTTTGTCATATAGTAGGTGCTATATAAATGTTTATCTCCTTACCCATTCCTGACTCCAGATCCTATACTCTAAATACTGCAGTATTCAGCTAGATTAATTGTTGGATTGACTCTAGAACCAAACTGAAATACCATTACCTGACTAAGCTTATGTTACCAGCCTCCATATATTAGAACATGTAGTAAGTGGCAAGTAGATGATAGAATGAATAACGCTGGATCTGGAGTCAAGAAGAAGACCCATGTTCCAATCTGACCTCAGACACTTAGTAGCTATTTGACCCTGGGTCAGTCACTTAGCCTCTATCTGCCTCAGTTTCCTCAACTGTAAAATGAAGATAATAATAGCACATAAAACTCGGGGATGTTGAGAGGATCAAATGAGATAATTTTTGTAAAGCATTCTATAAATCTGAAAGCTTAACATAAACACTAGCTATTATTATTATCATCATTATTATTTTATTTTTAGTGAAACTGGACTTTTCTTTATCATCCACTGCCACACAGTGTCCTCCTTCCTGCATGGATTTGATCATGCTGTTTCCTAGGACTAAAATGCCTGTCCCTCACCATTATTGCCTGTTGAGTTCTTGCCCATTTTTTTGGAGCCCAAATTAAAAAATCATTTTCTACATGAAGATTTCTCTGAACCTCTTAATCAATAATGACTCTTCAGCTGTCACTTCATGTGACATTTTGTATGTAGTCATTTAGGGAATTTGTCACACAATTGTATTTATCTGCCTTTACGTCTCATGCTCCTTTTCAAGAGTTTTAGCCTTTATTTTTGCCATGGATCCATTTGGCAGTCTAGTGAAGCCCAAGATCCCCTTTTCAGAGCACTAGTTTTAAATGTATGGGATCACAAAGGGAACTAGTTATCAAAAGGAAAGTTTTGCAAAGGGAAATACACACACACACACACACACACACACACACATATATATATATATATATACATATTTTATATATATGTATAATTTTTTTCTCATCCAAGTTGGGGGACTTTATATTGTGTCTGCTGTGTGTCAGATGTTCTGCTAAGCTCTATTTTATTTTTAACAAATATTATCTCACTTAATCCTTATAATAACCCTGGGATTTAGGTGGTATTGTTATCCCATTTTACAGTTGAGCAAACTGAGACAAACAGAGGTTAAGTAGCTTGATCAATTTCACACAGCGAGTAGATATCTGAGGCTGGATATGAACTGAGGTGTTCCTGACTCAAGGTCCAGGGCTTTAACTACTGCCTCACCAGATACCTCTGAACACTGTTCATGGGTCCGTTGAGGTTTCATGGACCCCAGGTTTAGAACCCTTCATTTAACTCGACCTCTTCTTTTTTTTTTAATAAATGAAGAAACTGAGGCCCTTTAACTTGCTCAGGTTCACTCAGTAATTAAAGAAATAATTTTCCAAGGTCAGGTTTGAACCCAGGTACTCTGACTCCAAAGCCAGTACTCTTTCCATTATGTTTTTCAGTAACCCTATATTTGTGGTTCCTATACCATTTCAGGATTCATTATAGTAACACCTTTAAGTCTGATGTAATGTTCCTACCTAAAGTGAGCTGCCCTTTCTCTCTCTCTAAAATAGCTTCCTTTTTGATTCATGTAGGGGCACAAGACATAAAACAGCACTTGGGAAAGCAGGAGACCTCATATCACCCTTCCTTACAACTCCTGCTGGGCTGTAGGCTGCAATGTAGATTTAAAGTATTAATAATATTATATTTGTATAGCAATATATTTTTCAAAAATATGTTCACATGCACTTTTTTTCATTTGATCTTCACAAAAATGCTGAGGTGGGTAATGCAACCACTATGTTTGTTATTCTCATTTTAATGATGAGGAAACCAAGAATAAGGATTAAGCAGTTTGCCCAAGTTTACATAACTAGTTAATTTAGTATGGATAGGAACCTGGGAATAGAAAGAGTTAGTGGTAATGCTAAAAGGAATTCTTTAAATGGAGGTTATTTTTATTGTTCATTTGTATCTGACTCTTTGTTAGCCCCCTTTTTGGGAGGGGAGGGGTTTCTTGGCAAAGATACTAGAGTGTTTGGCCATTTCCTTCCCCATCTCATTTTACATATGAGGAAACTGGGGCAAACAGGGTCAAGTGACTTGCCCAGAGTCACGCAACTAGTAAATATCTGAGGCCAGGATTGAACTCAGGAAGATGAGTCTTCCTCATTGTAGGCCAGACATTCTATCCACTGTGCCACCTAGCTGCCCTTAAACGGAGGAGGTGATGGTAAAGGTAAGGTAAATTCAAGACGAGTTTTTGACTAGTCTTATTTTGGATAACTTGCTAATATTTTTTTTTCTTTTGCTTATGACTTCTCCAATTTGTTGCTAATGTATATTCTTGGAGGGGAGCCTGGGAGCACTGACAGGTCCAATGAGTTGCCGAGGCACACCCAGTTAGTTGGTGTCAGAGGTGGGACTTGAACTAGACTCCAAGACTTGCCCTGTCTTCCATAATGCTTCTTGCTTTTACATCCATGTAAGCACATAGTGGAAAAAACTATAATGACTGAGTCCTCTCTTTGACTTCTGTGTCTTCTCTCTGCATCCATAAAAATAAATAGGGTTTCTTTTTTTTCAACTCTTGGAAGAACATACTTTGTTTTTCCCTTTTAAGGGAATTTGTAGCCTCCTAATTGCTTTTTCCCTATAATTGTAAACTGTAAAAAATTACATGAGATTCCTCCAAGTCACCAAGAATCAATCAATATACTTAAGATCATGAAATTTTGGTCTATTTTTTTTTCAAAAGGAAAAAACCCAACAACTTCTAAAATACCATCAAGACAGAAAGATTTCTTATGGTACCAATCTCCTGTTACTGTTCAAGCAGAAACAACCCACAACTTATCAGTGAAAAAGGAGCTGCAGTGGTTGCCAATTTTAAAAAAGCAGACAAAACCTACTGAGTGAAGGATTAATTTAAAATCTGATCATCTGGATATATGAAAATGGGGCCCATTAATAATAAAGAGGGAACTATTAAATAAAATGATATACCTTCTCTGAGCAGACTCAATCCCCACCTCAATAAAAGCACAGACATACATAAATATAGAAGACCTAGGAAAATGTGTAATCTTTTCACAGCCCTAAGTTAAATATACCTTATGAATTTAATGTACACATGTACTCTATATAAAGTGCTTTAGTCTATAAAGCAGTGTATTCTCAGGTCAGTGGCTCTGATTCTTTTGCCTTAGTCTTCATTGCTATTAAAACATTTTATTCCCTAATATTAAATAAGGATAGAAGAATTAAATTGTAAATTTAATAAATGGTTGCATTTAAGTAATATCAACTAATGTATGTATCTTTCAACATTCAGGCTATCAGATATTTAATGTAAGCATTAGCATGTCAAGTTAAGCACACACACACACACACACACACACACACACACACTCACACACTCCCAGACTTCCCTCCAATGTCTCAAATGATTTAATCAATTCTTCCAGTATAATTTGGTCAGCTCAGTACTCTGGAATTCCTATACATTGTTTTTTGCTGATTATTTTCTTTGTTCTAGTTTCTTTCTACTCTAAGGATTCCACTGTGGAAGGTTTATACCTGAAGCATAGCTATGAAATATTCAAAAGATGCTATATTTTATATTGCTGAATAAGCAGTCTGTTTATACTCTCCTGGTCAGGATCTGGTGTCTCATTGTTTCTTGGAAAAGGGCTTATGTAGTATGATTTAAAAATTCCAGTTTAACGCACATACTACTTTTACATTGCTCATCTAGGACTCAGGTACGCATTAAAGTTCAATCTCTATATTGTCACAACTCAACCAATGACTATGCTAACAATGTTAATGAAAAGATGAAGTTGTCAAGAAGGAAGGAACTATCATATCTTTTATCTTCTTCATCCTGAAATATTTCTTGGTATACCTATATACTTTTCTTCCTTTCTATGTAAGGAGAGGTAATCCTGATTTTCAAAGTCAAGCAGTCAATAAACAAGTATTTATTAAAAGCCTACTATTTGCTAGGAACTACACTAAGTATTGGGGATATGAAGAAAGGCAAACATAAGGGAGACAGTACACAAGCAGCTTTGCAGAAACAAGATATATGTAGAATAAATTGGAGAAAATCAAAGAAGAGATGGCATTAGTATTAAGGGGGCCAGGGAAAAGCTTCTTGGAGAAGGTAATATTTTAGATGAGACTTTAAGGAACCTTGAGCAACCAGAAAAAGAGGTGGAAATGAGGAGGGAGAGAATTCTAGGCATGGGGGAACAGCAAAATGCTTCAACTTCCAACCTTGATCAAAGTAGAAAGAATCCTGGCTCTGGAATCAAAGAATCTGGATTCAGATCTCACCTCTGAAACTACCTGTGGGAGCTTGGGCATCTATTTCCTCATTTGTAAAGTGAGGAATGAATGACTTCTTAGTTAGCTTCTAGCTCTGGACCTAGGAATCTGCATCTACACTACTATACTCTGCCATACTAAACTGTGTCTACCATTGCATGAGTAACTCATGTAGGAAGCTGCACAGTGAAAGAAAATAGGACAGTAACTTGAAAAGGCAGAGTTGAAGGGAAAGTTGGAGGAAAACCTGGCCAAGTTTAAAAACAGAAGAAAAAGAGATTCTTGGAAGATTGAGTGGGCTGACCTTCCAATAGCCCTTTTCAGTCTTCATTCTCATTGATCATAGTAGCCATCATTATTAACTTCCTGCTTCTTGGTATTCTTTTCTGCCTTGGTTTCTATGACACCATACCTTCCTGGTTCTCATTCTCCTTCAATAACAATACTAAGATTCCTTTACTGAATCTTCCCCCTTTTACCTAAATGTGGATGTTGCCCAAAGACTCAGTTCTTGGTCCTCCATTTTGCTTCCTCTCTCTTTTGGAGATGCTATTTACTCATGGCTTTAACTATCATCTTTCCTCTAATTATTCACAAATAATATACCTTAGTTCTAATTCTTTCTCAAACTATAGACCTACATTTCCAAATGCCCATGTTGATAGAATGCTTCTACTTGAATACCCCTCTGATATCTCAAATGGAAGAAGTAAAGACAAGAAAAATGTAGCAAAAGGAGAAAGATAATATTGGCAGAGCTGTGAATCGATATGGCCATTCTGGAAAGCAATTTGGAAATATACCCCAGTGTCACTAAACTTTGTTTACTTTTTGACTCAATTATAACACTACTAGATCCAAAATGCGCCTTTTTCATCACCTATGGTCAACTCATGCTTTGACAATCTATTTTCGAAACACTTCCCTGTACTAAAACTGCTTTCTAAAACATCGCCAATGATTCCTCAGTCACCAAATTCACTGGCTTTTTCCAGTCCTCATTTTTGTGTTGACCTTGCCTCAACCTTCAGCTCTATTGACCATCCCTTGTTTTTGATTCTGTTTCTTTTCCAGACATTAAGCTGTCCTGATTCTTCTTTATGTTTTCTCTTTCTTTGGTTCTTTTATTGATTTTTCTTCTTCCTCTTTTCCTTTAAATGTGGTCATTCATCAAGACTCAGTCCATGGACCTCTGTTTTGCTCTCTATCATCTCTCTTAGGGATTTATTCCATACGTCGCTCCAACTATTACCTTTATTTTGATAACTCCTAAATCTGCATCTTTAGTTCTTACCTTCATCCTATCCCCTCACACTAAATTTCCAAATACCTTTGGACAATTTTACATGGAAACCTTGATGCGTGTCACTTAACAAACTTAAAATATCCAAACATTGAATACATCATCTATACCCTCACCAAACCAGCTCTCCCTTCCTGACTTTTCTTTGTTATTATTTTAGACAACCAAACTTTAAATTTGGAAGACATATTTAATTTCTTTCTTGTTCTATGCTGATATTTAATCAATTACTAATGCATGATAACATAATGGCAAGAACATTAAAACAAGAATTAGGAGAGTCTGGGTTACAGCATCAGCTCTGTTGATAACTAGGTGGGCACCTTGGTTGCTCAAGAAGTGGACACTCTCTGGCACTCAGTTTCCTCACCCATAGAATAAGATGATTGAACTGTATGTTTTCTAAGGTCATCTCTTGGTTCTAAGATTCTGAGCTTAGCATTGTTGACTTGATTTGCTTCTATCATCTTTCCAGCTGAATGTTGCTTGGCCCACCAGGAGGGAGGAAGCAGTTCTCCTGATAAGTAGACATAAAATTCAAAAGATAATGGATTCATATCTACATCTTTGAGACCATCTAGCCCAACCCTGCCATTTTGCAGATGAGGAAACTGAGACCCAGAAAATGACTTTCCAATGATTTGGCAGATAGTACGTAGCAGAAACAAATAATTGAACTCTACTCTCCCCTGTGCCTAAATACACCATACTTTATGCTACACCTCTCTAACTGTGTACTGTCTGTATAATTTGAACATGTGATGGTGCTTCCCCCCTAAGCCTTCCCATTTTGGCTATGGAAATACAATTTTGAAATTTCTAAATTGATAGTAAAATTTCCTGATGGAGCACCTACCTACTTTTAATATTTACAGCTAGGATGCTTTCTTCAGGAGCTCAATCTTACTGAAGTTCAACTCCCAGAAGCTGGAAAATTCTCAAATTCTAAAGTCTGTCAATTCTTCCTTTGAAATACCTCTTGCAATTATCCCTTTCTTTCCATATAGATTACTGAGATAGTCTCTTAATTAGTGTTTCTGGCTGCGGTTGCTCCAATCCATCCTGCATAAATTAATTTCCTTCTCATTAGATCTCTTTCCTATCACCTAAAACATAATGTCCAAACTCATCATTCTAACATTTGAGGCTCTCCACTATCACATTCTAATCTGGCACAGAGCAAGAGCTTAGTCAATATTTGTTGGTCATTTGATTGATTTAATACTTTAGCACCCTTTATGACCCTAGGTCAGGGGTACTTAACCTGGCATCTGTGAACTTTAAAAAAATATTTTGATAACTTTATTTCAGTATAATTTCCTTTGTAATCCTCCATATTTTATTTTATGCATTTAAATACATTCCAAAGAATCTGTAGACTTCACCAGACTACCAAATGTTTCCACGACTCAAAAAAGGTTAAGAACCCCTTCCTTATATAATAAACTTGTCAACTAGACTCTTAGCTCCTATACTAGATTGTAAATAGATACCGCGTTATTTTGTATTTGACAGGCACTTAATAAGAGAATAGAATATAAATTTATGTTGGGAAAGTATTGTAAAGGTCTTCTAGTCCAAACATCACATTTTATCAGTGAATAAATTGAGACCCAGAGATATGTGTTGACTTGTCCAAAATCATGAAGATGGTTAGTGTCACAGTCAAGATTCTATCCAAGGTCCTTTGGTTCTAAACACAATGTTCTTTCCACTGCACTATGTTGTCTTAAATGTTTATTGACTTGAATTGTATGAATCCAATGTATCTGCCAAACTTCAGCATATTCAGTATTCTCCCAATACACGTTCACTGCCACTTTTGTGTAAGTAAAGACTTGTCTTTGAACGCACAGCTAATCCTATAATAGCTACCCTGACATCTCACTTGTCCTAAACCCTATTCTAACATTATTATTCCCATCTCTTACAGTTGAGGAAACTGAGGTATAGAGAGTTTAAGAGAATTGCTCCCAGGGGCAGCTAGGTGGCACAGTGAATAAAACACCAGCCCTGGAGTCAAGAGGACCTGAGTTCAAATCTGCCTCAGACACTTAACACTTACTAGCCTTGTGAAGTCACTTAACCCCAATTGCCCTGCCTCTCCCCCTCCAAAAAGCAAAAAAAAATAAAAATAAAAATAAAAATAAATAAACTTTGGTCAAAGAGAATTGCCCATGTCCATAAAGCTAGAAAGTCAAAAGGAAGAGATTGGAACCCAGGTCTTTTTGGACCTGTAAGTACAGTGTTTTTTCTGCCATATCTCCAGCCGTGTAAATGGAGTAGATAGTATTTAAACCTAATTCTGGTGACTAATCCAGGATTCTTTTCACTGTGGTGACATTTTACCTTAAATTACAATTTATTTTCCTTTGCATAAATGCTATTCCCCATTGAAATGATAAATTCCTTGACCATAGGGACTCTGCTTTATATTTCCTTGTCTCCCTCGTGGAACTAAGTAAAGGTTTATTAGTCCAATTTATCCTTCTCCCTCTCCCAGTGTTCCAGTCTTGGTCCAGTTCTAGAAGTACATCAGCCTCTGGGGATGTCAATGAGGAAAATGAAAGGGAATCATGTAGTTTTCACTTGATTATTGTGGGGCTTCAGATAGATATAATTACCAAGCTTCCTCATTTTCCTGTATGTCTGTTTTTCACTTCACTGTTGACCACCCCCTCAGCACCTAACGCACATATAGAAGAGGAGAGGCACAATAGCCAGAGAATTAATGTTGGAGTCAAAAAGATCTGGGTTCAAGTCCTGCCTCTGATATGAGACAAGTCATTTAACTTGTCAATGTCCCAGGTGACCCTCTGAGACTGTAAATTACAAAGGGACTGAATATCTGTAACAGTGCAGGGTGTCCCAACACTGATCCTTCTCCTACATCTGGACTTTTTTCATTTTTCCCTCTGGACCCCTTTGGCAGTCTGGTGAAACCTAAGGAGCTCTTCTCAGAATAATGTTTTTAAGTGCATAAAATATATGGGGTTACAAAATAAAGCAATAATGTTGAAATTTGAACATCTAGCTGTCACAGTAGACAGAGCAGTAGGCATGGAATAAGAAAGATCTGAGTCCCAATCCAGATTTGGATAGTTATTCACTGTGTAACCCTGGGCAAGTCACTTGATCCCTGCCTTCCTCAGTTTCCTCATTTGTAATTTGGGGATACTAATTAATACTAATACCTACATTCTATAGGGTTCTTGTGAGGATAAAATGCTGTAATGTTGGTACAGTGCTTTGCATACCCTAAAACACACTATAAATGCTAGTGATTATACAAAAATTAATTGAAAAAAAAGGTCCATGGATTCTCATGGCAAAGTTAACCCTTTCACCACTTTGATGAAATCACAAATTCAAATTTTGTCACCCCTGATAAAAAATTCTTTTACCACAGTGTACCTTTGATTCATGTAAAATTATCTCCTAGAATTTAGTTTATTTTAGAAGAAAAAACTATCAATGTGTGCCTGAATTTGTTTTTCTGAAGTGTGTTCTATTACTCTTGCCCTTCTCGCAGGACAAATAATGACTTTTGTGGCTTGCAATTCTAATGAATGAGGATGCAATGAAAAGAACGCTATCATTTTTTTCTTCCCATTGTATTTCTTTGGGCGCCTGCTTTTAGCTTCCTACAAAATGCTTTCTAAACGCAGTTTCTTATCACAGGTTCCGTCTAAAATAAAATATACGCCACCCCTGGAGCACACAAGCTGCTTATGTACCAGGCCAATATATCTTGGGGAGAGGTCTGTGTGATGCATAGACTATGGCTTAAAAACTCCAATTCAGCAGCAAGTATTGAGAACTTCTCAGTGGGAGAAAAAGAAAGAAGGAAATAGGAAGGGAATTCATTAATTAGTTCTTTCTGCCCTCCCCTATCCCTCAAGGGTTTTTAAAATCTTTTTCTGGCTTATGTCCTCGTAGACAGTGTGGCAGGTCGTATACCTGTGCACTTGAAGTCAGGACGACATTAGGGAGACGTATTGGAACGGCTTATACACTCTGAAATAAAATCCTTATCTAAAGGCTTCAGTAACCAGTTCTTCTACAGAGAAAGGTCTGTTCAATTCACTACTTTTCCTCAGGGTAGATGGAAGAGTTGCACAAAGAATGGGAGGATTTCTATTCCAAAGTGTCACAATGAATGGTGTGCCAGGCCTGGAGTCAGAAAGACCCAAGTTCAAATGAGGCTTCAGACACTTACTAGCTATGTGACCCTAGGCAAATCACTTAACCTCTGTTTGCCTCAGTTTTCTCATCTGTAAAATGGGAATTAATAATAGAATCTACCTTCCATGGTGAAGATCAAAGGAAATAATGTAAAGTGCTTAGCACTGTGGCTGGTATATAGTAAGAGCCATGTAAGCATTGTTGTTCAACTGTGTCTAACTCTTTGTGATCCCATTTGAGTTTCTCTTGGCAAAGGTAATGGAGTGGTTTGCCATTTCCTTCTCTAGCTCATTTTACAGATGAGGAAACTGAGGCAAACAGGGTTAGGTGACTTTGCTCAGGGTCACATAGCTAATGTTTCTGAGGACCTATTTGAACTCAGGAAGATGAGTCTTCCTGATTCCCAGTCCAGTGTTCTATCTATCGCACCACCTAGGTTCCCCAAATAAAGGTACAGTGGATAGAATGCCAGGTCTGGATTCAGGAAGAATCATCTTCCTGAGTTCAAATCCTCCCTCAGACACTTACTAGCTGTGTGACCCTGGGTGAGTCACTTAACCCTGTTTACCTCACTTTTCTCATCTATCAAATGAGCTGGAGAAGAAAATGGCAAACTACCCCAGTATCTTTGCCAAGAAAACCCCAAATGGGGTCACAAGGAGGCGTACACGACTAAAATGACTGAACAGCAACAAAACCAAAATTATTGCTGTTGTTGTTGTTCTTAAATAGGGTACTCTCTAGATGCTTGCCAGTAATTCTTTCAAGTCACATTGTCAGGCAACAACTTTATTAAATCCCTGGAGATCTTTGATAAGAGATTTAAAGTCTTTGGGTTCAAATGCAAGCTTTTGAGGGCAGGAACTTTCCACTTGCATCTTTCTATTTCTAGTGCTTAATAAAATGCCTGTTGATTGACTGGTGGTTGCAGACAACAGCTTCTTGGACTTGCTGCCATTAAATTAAATCCAGCAGATAGTGCTTATAAAGCAACTATCATATACAAAAACTGTGTTAGGTTCAAGGAATTAAAAGACCAAAATGAATCAGTCTCTGTCCTCAAGGAACTTAAATTCTACATTCTGTTAAGATTTTCCTCCCATTGGAACTATGTTACAGAAAGTATTTCTGCAGTGAAGCCTAGTGTTATTGAATCAGAGAATCTTAGAAATGTAAGGGCTTTGGGAAGCCTTTTAATCTGTCCCATGCTTAAGTAGGAAACCTTTCTACTACTTCCCTAATAAGTAATATTCAATTTCTACTTAATAATAATTTGTTCAGTTGTTTCAGTCATGTTTGACTCTTCATGACCCCATTTGGAGTTTTCTTGGCAAAGTTACTGGTGTGGTTTACTATTTCCTTCTCCAGCTCATCTGACAGATGAGGAAACTGAGGCAAACTGGGTTAAGTGACTTGCCCAGGGTTACACAGCTAGTTAGTGTCTGAGGTCACATTTGAACTCAGATCCTCCTGACTCTAGGACTGGTGCTCTTTCACTGTGCCCCCTTGGTGTTCTGATTACAAATTGCAATACTCCTATCACTTAAAAGACACTGATTAGGAACCCCTGCAATCGACCTGGTAAGGACCCTTCCTCTTAGTTTAACTGATGTTCAGGTACCACATAGTGTGGTAGTAGCCCTATACCTGAAGCCTCTCTAGCTATCAAGGACCCACTAGAACAGCGGTTCTCAACCTGTGGGTTATGTTCAATTTGTAACAATGAAAATACATCCTGCATATCAGATATTTACATTATGATTCATAACAGTAGCAAAATTACAGTTATGAAGTAGCAACAAAAATAATTTTACGGTTGGGGGACATCACAACATTAGGAACTGTTTTAAAGGGTTGAGGCATTAGGAAGATTGAGAACCACTGCACTACAGCCTGTCCCCGGAACATGTCCCCACAATGTAGAAGCATTAGAACAAGACTTTAGTGTAGAAATTCTGGAAACTATATGTTGAGTCATCTTAACATCACACTAGCTTTTTTAAGCGCTTTTAAGTCATACTATGGATCCATATTGAGCTGGCAGTCTACAACAAATATCTAATTTTCTTTTTTTTATAGAACTATTGTCTAGTCATGTCTCACCCTGTCCTAAAGGTGTACCTTTTATTTTTTAATGAGTGTAAAATGTTTACATTTCTTTCTATTATGTTTGTTCTTTTCAGTATAGCTCATATTTTTAGCTTGTCATATACCCAAACTCCTTGTCTATTTCCACTTTCTGTCTCTGCAGTTTAAATGTAATGAACCTTGGTTATAATGTTGCTTCAGTTTGCCTCTCTTTACCTTCATCCAAATTTTCTTTACTAAGCTTCTTCTCTCTGGTTCTTAAATATCTCCATGTAAATATATAGTTAATCTTGTTTAGACAATTTGAGGCTATTTTTAGTGGAGTTGTGAACTGATCCAACATTATGGGGAACAATTTGGAACTATGCACAAAGGGCTATAAAACTGGGTATACCCTTTGATCTAATAATACCATTACTAAGTCTGTATCCCAAAGAGGGAAAAAGGACCTACATGTACAAAAGTATTTACAGCTGTTCTTTTTGTGGTGACAAAGACTTGGAAATTGAGGGGATGTCCATTATTTGGGGAATGGATGAACAGGTATTGGTATATGAATATAATGGTTGTTCTATAAGAAATGACAAGCAGACTGATTTCAGAAAAACCTGAAAAGACTTACATGAACTGATGTTGAGTGAAGTGAGCAGAACCAGGAGAATGTTGTGCACAGCAACATTGTGCAGTGACCAGCTTTGATAAACTTATCTCTTCTCATCAGTGCAGTGATCTAAGACAACTCCAAAAGACTCATGATGCAAAATGCCGTTCACATCCAGAGAAAGAACAATGGAGTCTGAATGCAAATCAAAGCATATTATTTTTTCTTTTCCTTTTTCCTTGGTTTTTCCCTTTTGCTCTGATTTTTCTTTCACAACATGACTAATGTGGAAATATGTTTGATATGATTGTGTATGTATAGACTACATCAATTGCATGATGTCTTGGGGAGGAGTAAGGGTAGGGATGAGGAAAAATTTAGAATTCAATCTTATACAAGTGAATGTTGAAAACTAAAAATTAATTAATTAATTTTTTGTGTTAAAGAAAATTTCAGGCCATATGGGGATTTGCTGAGGCCAGCATGAAAGTTTCATAATCAAAAAAATAGAGGAAAAACAGGCAGGTTAGGGAGGAGTGAGATAATAGGATTGGTTAAAACAGCACAAAGAGTTTGGAAGAAAGGTAGAGTGACCATGTTTCAAGTACCTGTGTTGGTGAAATTGGATGAGGTGGTTTGAGCAACCATTATGGGAGGCAGCCAGTTGGTGTGGCATACTTGGTTCTTGGAAACTGATCAGTAGAGGATTTTCAGAGTGAATCCTCTCTGGAGTTAAACACAGAATTTGTCTCCCTGTCATTTTAGTGTGTTCCTCCAAGTTTCTCCCACATATCATCCAATCAACTAATTGAAGGAAGGGGGATTCCGGTCTCTGACCTCTAGTGAAGAGAGCTGATTAGATATTGGTCCTCAGCACAAGACTCTTTTGGAGTGGACATTTCAGTAGCTGATAGTTGATGATCTTGCCAAGCACTTCTGTCATTTGGGTTTTGGTTAGTGAGAATCTCTTGAAGCTGACTCTTCATCCTCCCACCTCCACCCCATCTAATCTATAGCCATAACTTTTTTTTTTTTTTGAGGGGAGGTGGTTCAGACCTTTGTCTTCATTAGTATAGAGAATTTCTGGGAAGAACTCCTTCTATCAATGCAGGTCTGCAGCTTTAGAGAGTTGCGTGGGGTAGTAAGAGGCTAAGAAACTTGCCCAGGGTCACACAAGCAGCATGTATCTATCTCTCACTTATATCCCTATCATTTTGATCTATCTCAGTTTTCTCATTTGTAAAATGAAGGCTTTAGACTTTACATCCTATAAAACCCCTTCCAATTCCAAAATTATGATCCTTCTTATCTATATCTATATAATCTGTTTCTATAGAACTTATGAAAGAGAATACACCCCAAAAAAAGAATGATTTCAGAAGGGAGAGAGAAGACCAGAGAGGAAGAGAACAATAGTCATATTTCTTTTTCTTGGGAATGGTGGGAAGGGGTTGTTCATGGGCTGATTATATGGATTTCAGCCTTGGGGTTTTTTATTTTTATACAAGTTCCAGCAGTGTGGAGGAGCTGCAAAACCGTAACTGAGTGGGTAAAAGGAGTGAGAAATGAATATAGGTGTTAATTAGACAGCACTAAATAAGCAGAGCAATGAAATATGAAGTGTTGAACAGCAAGGACTGCCTGTACTCTCTTCAGTGCTTCTCAATCCAAATTCCAGTATTGTAAGGACAGGCACAGTTGTAATTTCCTCAAAACAGCTTCAGGTTTGGGAGTTTTGTCAGATAAAGGAGAACATTGAATCAAGATTGAAATGACTCACTAAAAACTACACCCAATTCCTAGGCGTGTATTGACAAGGAACCTGGGTTTTAAAGCTGATCTACCAAATGTATTCTGCTGTGTTGTACAGCCCTGAAATTCATAATGAGATTGATATTGACATTTTAATTAACTGCTTTCTCTCTCTCTTGCTCTTCTTTGTCACTCAAAGTTTCGTCAACTATTTGCAATCCAGCAGCACAATAACGCATTCTGATAGAGAATCTGATGGTGGCTTGGGCTGCTGCTGGATGACTAATTTGGTGATGTGTTCCTTATGTCCCACTGCTTCAACTGGAGCCAGCTGCCATTCATACTTGTTGCTCCCACATTTTCCCTGATTTGATAGACTATCCTCAATAGCAGGGCATCTACAATGAAGCAAAGCACACACAAAAAAAGGATAAACAAACAAAAAACCACAACACATATATCTTTTCTAAAGCAAGCCACTTGCCCAGAAAATGTCCTGGAAAACTTGGAGAGTGTCTTGTGTAATAAACTGGACTCTTCAAATGTAAGGACCAAGGTTGTGTATATAGGATGCCTGACATCTCTCAAAAACTAGAAACTTACTTAAAGGAGTAAAATGTATGTCGAATGCTTTGCAAACTGTGTGTTGTCTGTTATTATTTAAAAAAAAAACAAACAAGTTTTGCAGATGCCTTTTGCTTCTATATTATGATTGTTTCTAGACAAATTACAATTCCCTAGAATTGCCACCATAAGAGTATATATAGCTCTAGGGCTAGAAGGAACCTCAGAGACCATCTGCTCCAACCTCCTCATTTTACTGATGAGACTGAGGCAGGAAAGCTCATTGACTTGCCCAAGGAAACCCAGGTTTTAACAAAGATAAACAATGAAGTAAAACAATTGATACAAAAACCACATCTGACAATGGAAGCAATGTTCTCACTTTATAGGTCCCTATGTCTCTGCCAAGATGAGAAGAGAGAGAGGTGTGTTTCATTGTCTATCCTCAGGGACCATTATTATTTTTTCAGTTACTCATAGTTGAGCTTCCTTTCAGTGATTTGTTTTCACTTATAGTATCTCATTGCAGCCATTGTGTATCTTATGGTTCTACTCATTAACTATGCATTAGTTCATATAAATCTTCCCATTTCTGTCTAAATGCCCCATATACTCCATTCCTTATTGCCAATAATATCTCATGAGATTCTTATGTTCCAGTGACATTAGTCTTCTTGCTGTTCCCTGAACAAGACCCTCTATTTCTTCGTGCCAGGCATTTTCTTTGACTTTCCCCTGCCTAGAATGCTTTCCTTTTTCATCTCTGGAAACTGGCTTCCCTGTCTTTCTTTAGGTCTCAACTAAAACCCCATTTTTTACAAACCTTTTCCAATGTCTTTTGATTCTAGTGGTTTAACTCTATTAATGAGTTTCCATTTATCCTGTCTATAGCTTATTTGTGTGTGTATGTGCATGTGTGTGTGTGTGTGTATACACGTGTGTGTGCATATATATATGTGTCTAATATACTCTATTAGATTTTGGGTCTGTCTTTTGTCTCTTTTTGTATCCCCAAAGCTTAGCACAGTGCCTGGTACAAAGTAGCACTTAATAAATGTTTACTGATTGACTGGTTGATATATGAAAGACAATATAATATAGTGGTTAGAAGGCTGGCTAATCCAGCAAGACCAAGGTTAGAGTTTTGTTTCTGACATATATTGGCTGTGTGAGTCTGGGAATTTAACCTCTTAGCAACCTAAGCAACCCTTTAACAGCATATACATTGTAGGGAAGATGTGATGAAATTAGTAATTAAATTAGTAGAGGAAGCTTACTTACTTGGGAGTTCCCTGTATCAATGAAATCACTGGACCAAGTTCTATCACTGTCTATCCTACATTCATGTAACCCCATTTATTTAGACATTTCCCAGTTTATGGACACTGTTTTATATCCACTTTCTTCTTCTTCTTTTTATTTTGGCAAGGCAATTGGGAATAAGTGACTTGCCCAAGGTCACACAGCTAGTAAGTGTGTCAAGTGTCTGAGGCTGGATCCAAACTCAGGTCCTCCAGACTCCAGGACCAGTGCTCTATTCACTGTGCCACCTAACTGCCCCCAATCCACTTCTTACCTTTAACAAACTAGCTATTACTATTATTCATATATTTCCAGAAGCCACTCATTTGTCAATGTTAAAAAGCAAATATCCATATTTTTGATACTTTTTTCCTATAAGATGTGATTTATTAGTATAAGAAGCTAGGAGACTTAGGGAATTGACTGGGACTCTGTGAAGTTTACTTGTCCAGGACCTCATAGCCAATATGTATGAGAGACAGAATTTCAACCTAGGTCTTTCTCCGAGAATAGCTCTCTGTCACATTACTTTTTATTACCATTGTTAATAACAATTCTTGTTTTTACCCACAAGGATGGCATTCTAGAGATAACCTTAGGCCAATCTGCCAGGGGAAAAACCTGGGGAAAAAAATGGTTCTTAGGAATTGTCATTTTTATATGGTATCTTTCTGATTTATGGATTTGGACTCTCAGCTCCCATACAGAACAATGTGTTTAAGAATCTATTATTGGAATCCTTCCATAGCACAAATTAGTTTGTTCCCAGAGATTAATTTATTTGCCGTTGTGTATGTTTTTTAGAGATGTCATTCCTATCCCCTGTTTTAGGGGACATCCACCAAGGTCCAGTGACATCACTGATCAGACCTGTCCTAAATTTTGCATCAAATCTAAGTATATTTCCTGATAAATGATAAATACAAATTTAGCTACAAAGGTTCCTATTTCTTGGACTGTAGGACAATTAATTATCATTTCAAATAAATTATAATTTCAATTTCCAATCTAGTGGAACAATGTTCCATTGTGCTGTAATGCATGCTTAGCATTCATATTAGCCAAATGAAAGCGAGAGGAAAATAAATGGGAGAAAACTTCATTTCTCTTTTTGAAAAGAAGAGAAATGAAGATAATATTGTTCTCCAAATGCTGCAGCTCAGCTGCTTAGTAGGTTCATGTGTATTATTGACTCACCATTTCCAAATAACTGCATGAAAGCCTCCCTGTCATATTTTGTATTGAACTATGGAAGACAAAATATAGCCTGAGAAGAAGTGGGGTGTAGTGGTGAGTGATGGACTTGGAGTCAGAAACATCTGGGTTCAACTCTTGATTCTGACCCTTATTATGTGACTGTGCATTTGCCAAACACACAACCTCTGCTGGTTGGTTAGTCAATAGCATTTATTAAGCACTATGTGCCAGGCACTGTGTTAAGTACTGGGAGTACAAATACAAGCAAAAAGAGTGTCCCTGCCCTTAAGAAGCTTACATTCTAATGGGGCCAGACAACACGTGAAAAGAAACTGAGAGGGCAGGTGGAGGGGGGGGGACACATGGGAATGGGAGGAAATGATGGAAAAGTCCAGATGGAAAAGTCTGATGGGAAATTAAGAGGCACAAATAGTTCTTAAGACAGTAAGTTTTAGTTGGTTTGTGGTTGAGATAAAAAATCAGAAGTCCTTGGTGTAGTCCTGAAGATACCATAATTAGCAGTTTTAGTTTTTTTAAAAATATTATTCATTTTCTAATCTGTTCTATGTGCTCATAAACCCAATGCCTGTAACATCATTCCGGAAGGATTACTTTCTTTGCAGCTTTCTTTACTGCATAGCATGTTTTGTGGACATTATTTGGTTTGAATTTGGAATAAAGTGAAACACTCATAGACCATTTGATAATTAATAAGAGGAGATTTACATGAATTTGGCACTGAAAGGATATATTACTGGTTTTATATAGATGCTTTTTTCCTGACTCCCCATGTAGAAATGCATCTGATCAGTGAGTTAAGAGTATGGTGACTCACATGGGTGTAGGAAGCTACCAAATTTAAGGGAGCATGGGGGAGGGAATGAATCCTTGAGTGCTAGCCTCATAATATCATAGATTTAGAGCTGAAAGGGGCCACTCGGGAGGTTATTATGTCTAAAGCTCTCATTTTACAGATGAATTAACGGAGTCACAGAAAGGCTAATTGACTTGGCTGGGTTAACATTTCTAATAAGCATTTAAGGTGAATTTGAACACAATTCTTCTTGACTCTAAGCCCCTTGCTTTATGTATTACTAAAGGTCCCCTCTTTTATATAACCAAGAAGCAGCTCCAGTGGCTAAATTTTTAGTTTTCTTCAGACTATTCAAGTCTCAAGTCAATTTCCTTGTTTTTATATTACAAAACAAAACAAAACAAAATAAAAACTAACATAACCTACATCAGAGGTGTCAGACCTGTGGCCTGATTTATTGCCAAGGCGATGATGGCAATGTAATTCTGAATTGCAAAATATAATAGACTCTCCATATAGAAGACAGAAGGAAAACATTTATTCAGACACCAGAAAGCCAAATCCCAACACCAGGAAACGGAATCTGTCATAGCAACCAAGAAGTTGATACACCATAACACAGCAGAGAACCACACCATCCCAAAGTCTTCCCACAAACAAACTCACAAACCTAGCTGTCTCTTTGACCGTTTCTTGACCTTTCTCTCCCCCAGTTCTAACTGCTCTGACTTCCAGCTTCCTCTGACCTCTGCTCCACACTTCCTGCTCCACCCTTTCAGCAAAGTCTTCCCACCACAGGCTCCATGTGATTACAATTGGCCTGTTATGGGCAGGGAATATCTTCCAATTCCCATTACCATTACACCTGCTAGTCACAACAAAGTACAGCTGAAGCAGATTGGGAAATTTAATAAATAAATAAATATGCAATGAAACATAGAGAATGCTAATTTGAGATTTTCTAAGTCCATATGTAGCCACAGGGATCCATTTCTATTTGAGTCTGACACCATTGACCTATATGGTAGGTAAGGTAGATCTTGCTTCTATTTTCTATTTTACTAAAAGGCAACTAGGTATTATGGTAGATAGAGTGCTGCATATGGACTAAGGAAGACCTGAGTTCCAATCCTGCCTTAGACACTTAGCTGAATGATCCTGGGGAAATCATTTAATCACTCAACCTCAATTTCTTTACCTCTAAAATGAAGATAACAAGAGCATCAACCTCAGGGTTGTCCTGAGGATCAAATGAGGCAATACTACTATTGTCATTATTATAAGATAACATTACCATTACCAATACTCTAGAATGGCATGTAGCATCATAATCAGGAAGTTCCACAAGAATTTTCCTTCCTGGAAATGGTTATGGTACCTTGGACATCAATTTGGACTTCACATACTGGAATTTTTATTATAGTATCAATGGCCTTTTCTTGTGCTATTATTATATTGTACTATATTACATTATATTACATTATGTTATGTTATATTTTTATGTTATATTATTATATTACATGACATTGTATTGTGTTGTATTATATTACATTATATTATCCATGAGAAGCAGGATCTGTGCCTTTTGTAACTCCATTGTCCATTACAGTGCCTTGCACGAAATAGTTGATCAATTAATATTCATTGAATCTAATTGAGTTCACAAGAAGTAGTCTAGAGGCAGCAAGATGCTGACCCTAATAGTAGAGGAAGAAGAACTGATGTGATTTTCATCGACATAGTCCACAACATCAAGTGTTGTCTTTAATGCTAAATGTAGAATATTAAACCAAAATTTAAGATTGATAAGGGACCTCAACAGCTATTTTATCCAATTCATACAGGAAGGGAATCCTTTCTATAACATACCTCACCAGTAGACATCTACTCTTTGGTTGAGGACCTTCAAGGTGGGAGAATCCAGCACCTCTCTGGACAGACCATTCCACTTCTGATGAGTTCTAATTGCTGCAAGTCTTCTCCCTCCCCCAACATTGAGCCTAAATTTGCTTTTTCTACAACTTCTGCACATTACCAGTCATTCTTTTCACTAAGGTCACATGTGATAAGTCTAATAACTCCACCACATGATTGCCCTTCATCAAATGCACCTCTCTGGTCCTCCTTGAGTATTTTCTTCTACAAGCTAAACATACCCAGTTCCTTCAACCTATCTTTATATGAGATGCACTTAAGGCCCTTTACCTCCCTGTTATACTCTCCAGCTAATCAATATCATTTCAAACTCCTGGCACCTGTATACTCCAAATGGGTCTGTGGGAGGCATCTTATATTGCAGCTATTATTACCTCCCTGTTCCTGGAAGACTGTTGTTTAGTCATTCAGCTGTATCTGACTCTTTGTGACCCTATATGGAGTTTTCTTGGCAAAGACAATGGAGTGGTTCGCCATTTCATTCTCTACTGGATTAAGGCAAAGAGAGGTTAAATTACTTGCCCAGGCTTACATAGCTAGTGGATGTCTATGGATGGATTTGAACTCAGGGTCTTCCTGACTCCAGGTCCAGTGCTCTATACACTTAGCCATCCAGTTGCTCCAACACTGAGAGTACTGAGTGTTAAACGAACACTGTGGGATTCTTAGAATTCTCTCTGCTTTTGCATCATTTATCTGCTTTGCTTGGTTTCAGTTCCATGAATTTCATGCCTCTGTTCTGGGTACCTTCTAAAACACCTCCACCCCCATTTCAGCTTCCTTTTGTGTTTTTTTCCTTCCCCATTAAATTATAAATTTCTTGAAGGCAGGGTCTGTCTTTCTTTTTCTTATTTATACACTCAGAGCTTAGCACAGTTCTTGGCACATAGTAGATAGTTAATAAATGATTATTGACTATTTCCTTTCTAAGTATTCATGAATCATCTCTTTCATGATCTGTTCAAGAATTTCCCCAGGAATTAAAATTAAGCTCGCTGACTTAAAGTACATAAACTCCTTTCTCTTCCCTTGTTTGAAAATCAGTTCAACTTTTGCCCTTCTTCCATCTTGTGACGACTCTCTTGTTTTCCATGATCTTTCAAATATCACTGACAGTATGTCAGTAGTCACATTTTCTAGTTCTTTCAGGATTTGAGGTGGACCAGGTCACTTTAATTCATCAAGGGCAGCTGAATGCTATCTTATGACCTCCATATTTGCTATGCCGGGTATCAACAACCCATTAATTGTTTTTGTTCGGTCATTTCCATGAAAACAAAAACAAAAAGAAAATTTAAATGTTCTGTCTTTTCTCTTTCCTCAGTTATCATTGTCTCACATACATCAAAGCAAAATTCATATCCCTTTTAAAATCTTTTTTGCTTTTGATATAAAAAAAACAAAATAAAGTTAACCAACAAAACTCCCTTGTGTTGTCCTTAGCTTCCTTGCCAGTCTCAGTTCCTTTTGAGCTTTAGCATTTCCTCAGATTATTTTTTTTTTACCAAACTCTGCCATGCTCTTATACTCATCCTCTGCTGCCCGATCTAGTTTCTATTTTCTTTACATTTCTTAAAAATATAAATAAATTGGCGAGTTTCTTGTGTATCTACATCTGTTTTCTTTTTTCTCAAACAAATTTCATTTTCCTTTCTTATTGGAATTGTTTCCATTTGTGTCTTTAGAATTTCCTTCTTGAGAACCTTCCATCCTGACCTGGTTTGACTTCCTGTGTAATACTCCCTATCTTTATTTGAATTCTCAAAGCTTCTTTCTCAAAATCTAGGGTGTGTATCAGACAAAGGCCATATTTACTTTCTCCTATCATAAGTTTTTGGATAGAGTAGTCCCTCCCTCCACCTTCAAGGTTCCCATCATTTCCATCTAGCCACCATATCACTCCTTTAGTGATAAGCAGATCCAGTTAAAATTATGTCCTACTTAATCTCTTTGTTCAAGTTATTTATTCTGATCATAATATCTTCTTTCCTACTTATAGGTATACTGGAGGAACTGAGATATTTCTGTTTTGTACTGTTGATCAAGGTCAAGAAAATGAAAATATTTTTGCAAGGGTGACTTACTATTCACAAATGGAGTTAACTACACATGTATGGGGGCAGCGAGGTAGAGTAGTAAATAGAGTGTAGGCCCCAGAGGCAGGAGGACTTGAACTCAAATCTGGCCTCCAACACTGATTAGCTGTGTAATTTGGGCAACTCACTTAACCCTGTTAGCCTCAGTACATTATCTGTAAAATGAGCTGGAGAAGGAAACACTTTAGTATCTTTAAAAAAACAAAAACAAAAAACTCCAAATGGGGTCAGAAAGAGTCAGCCAAGACTAAAATGATGGAACAACAAATGTACCAGAATCAAGCTCTCTATTTAATAAATTGACTTTTAAGGTACCATGTGGTACCTTAAAGGTGTGCAAAACAATTCATAGCATCACATGACTTTAGAATCTTAGGGTTGGAAGCAATAGGCCTCAGGAGTCAATCTATCTAGTCCAGCCCTAGTTGAACAAGAGTCCATTTTCAGTATATTCAACAAGTGGTCATCGAGACTTTGCTTTAAAAATTCCAGTTGATTTTTTTAAGGGAGTAATTATGACACAAACATTTATTTCATTACTCAAAGATCAATCTTCTTATTTGCAAATGAGTTCTATTGAAAACTAATAAAAATTGAGACTTATCTGTCCACTTGTTAAAGCCCTTAGGATGTCAAATAGATTTAATATATTGTATTGTAGAGAAAAGATCACTGTTTTTTAAAAATTAAGATCACTGGTTTTGAAGTCAGAGGAGTTGAATTTGAATCCTAACCTTGCTGTTAGCGGGTATGAGGTCTTGGGTAACTCACTTCACCTCTCAATGCATCAGATTCATCATCTGTGAAATGGATATTCCCTGCTCTTCCCCAACATGCTAGAGTTTTCCAGGAAACAGCAGCAACAACAGCATTTATATAATGGTTTAAGGTTTACAAAGAGAACACATGCATACACATGTATATGTAGACACACATACATAATACACATATATATAGATATATACACATACATACATACAATCTCATTTAATCTTCACAACAACCCTGGTGGGGGTTGGTTGTTATTATCCCCATTTTACAGATAAGGAAACTGGGCCTTAGAGTTTGACTTGCCCAGGAACCCATAAGTGATGCATGTCTGAAATAGAATTCTCCCCACTGGCTTTAGTTCTGTCCTTTGGAGCCACACAGTGTAAATATTACATAAGACAGCATCCCCTTAATCTTCTTTCCTCCAAACTAAATATTTCCAGTTCTTTTCCCTAATTTTTGTATGTTATGATTTTGAGTAAGTTCCAAAGTATTTAATAAAAATTGGGGTCCATATACCCCCATGTATGTAGTCCCTTAGTATTTATCATGAATGTATAGTGTTTTATTTTATCATGTTTGAACTGTAAGAATGTATATTTTACTGAACAGTTTTAAACTTTAGTCATGGATTTATTAAGTGAAAGTTTTCCAAAATAAAAATAACTTGATTAAACTCTTCTTATAGACAAGATGTGGGTGTCACACCTTTTGGGCAATTTCTTATTTATATAAAGATATTTATGCCTATTTAAAAAGATGTTCAGAAATAGCAAAAAGGGAGCCAGCTTCAAAGTTTAGAACTCAGGTTTCAGTCCCGTCTCTGAGACATCCTAACTGCGGGATTCTGGGCAAATCACTTAACCTCCCATTCCCTCAGGCAAGTCTCTAAGAATGTAAATTGTAAAGCAGGTGCTCTTCTGGTAGAATGAGTTTTCTTATCAGGAGTTCCCTTTAGCAATTAAATCATAGGTCATTTTTTTTTTCTTTGTTTAGTAGCCTTGTGGTAGAGTTATTTGGGGACATATCAGATTGCCCCCGTTAGATTGAAGGCAAGAACTATACAATGTTTTAATTTTATTCTTTATGGTCAGTACCCAACACAATGTACCACAGTTAGAATATGATTAGAATGTATTTCCAGAATTGCGTTGAATTAACAGTTCTAATGGACCAAAGGAAGGATGCTTATGACCTAAAGCATAATCCTATGGAATTCATACAATCTATAGAGAAAAATATCTCCGTTTACAAAGACCCTCACATTTATGGCATGTTTTTGATTTTCAAATATTATTTCACAAAGAAAAATGAAACAGAGATACAGAAGAGTATTATAGGGAGCTAGGTGATGCAGTAGATAGAGAGCTGGGTCTGGAGGCAGGAATATCTGAGTTCAAATATAGACACAGTTATTTATTGACTGTGACTCTGGTCAAGTTGCTTAAACTCTGCCTCATTTATAAGATGCCAACCTCACAGGGTTCCTGTTAGGATCAAATACGGTAATATTTGTGAAAGTGTTTAGCACAGTGCCTAGAACATAATAGGCGTTTAATAAGTGCTTATTCCCATCCCTTTCTTTCCCATAGTGTATCCAGTAGAGTGCTAGATATAGTTAGGAAAACCTGAGTTCAAATCCTGTCTCGGACACTTACTAGCTATGTGGTCATGGGCAAGGCAGTTAACTCTACTAAGCCTCAAATAACTACAAAGTTCCAGCTCTGTAAACAGTGCCTGGCATACAGTAAGCACTTAAAAATGTGTAGTAATTGATTGATTGAAGTTATAGATATAGATTTTGCTTTGTATTATTGGAGGGATTTCCCACATAGATGAAATCACACATCATTTATATATTGATGTATATAAAGAAGATACATTTCAAAGAGAGATGATGAGTGCTCTATCATTTTAGCAACATGACAATCAACTATTGGAACATACTTTGCAAAATCTATGATGCGCAGTTATCATCTGCTATAATTTGTCTAAGATTTTAGGGAGAATACATGCGTTTGAATAGTTCCTTACCAGACACAGAACTCCTGGACACAAAGTGATAAGGTAGAATAGCATTTAGGAATAAGATAACCTTGAGATTATCCAGAGGATGGTGCTGGTATGGCAAAGGAAAGGGTATAATGCTCGTGCCACAGGAGGCTCAACTGGAAGAGCCAAGGAGGCTTAGTTAGCCTAGAGCACAGGTAACTGTTTGACAGTGTTTGAAGGGCCAGGCATGGAAGGAAGAGATCTATTCTCTTTAGCTTGAGGAGGAGCAACGAGATGAAATTTCAAAGAAGAGAATTTATGATTGAAAAAAAGGAAATACTTCCCAGCCATTGCTGTTGTTTTTGTTCAATTGTTTCAGTCTCCTTGTGAGTCCATTTGGAGTTCTCTTGGCAAAGAGAGTGGAGTGGGGTTTGCCATTTCCTTCTCCAGCTCATTTTACAGAGGAGAAAACTGAGGGAAATAGGGTTAAGTGACTTGCCCAGGGTCACACAACTAATAAGAGTCTGAGGTAGGATTTGAACCCAAGATTAGTCATCTTATCTTCAGGTCCAGTTTTCTATTCCTTGTACTGCCTAGTAATTACAACTGTCCAAAAGGGAAATGTTTTCCTTTGGGAGGTAGTGAATTTTTCTTCACTGGAGGTCTTTGAGGAAATTCCAAATGGCCATTTGCTGGGTATGTTATAGAAGGAATTCTAGATTAGATAAAAGTTTCACTTTTTGACTTTTTGAAACAAAAAGTTTCACTAATTGACCTCTGAAGTCTCTTACAACTTGCATTGTGGGATTCTGGAAGTAAGATCACCTTCCAAAGGGCAGAGTAATAGCATTACCCATAGTTGGAATATGCAGGTTGTCCCAAAATACTTGATGCAATTTAAAGCTCTTTTGGGATATCTTGTATAGCAATGTTAAGCTGCACAAAACCGGAACTAGCCCCAGGAAACATTATGAAATGGTTTGCCTTTCACATTGCTGCTTCCTAGTTCTATGCCCTTCTCCACCCCCTCTTCCTTATACCCTTAAATTCACCAAAACCCTGTTCTCTCCTTTCTCCAATTCAAGTCTGTCTCTTATCCTTCAATTATAATAAGGTGTAATGACTAGTAACAGCTTCAAAGTTTTCCCTTTCCATGAATAGACTTGGATTTGAGTCCCAGCTGCACTACTCATTGCTTTCTACTTGAGTGATCTTAGACAGATTGTTTAGCCTCTCTGTATTCCAATATAACCTTCTGGAAAAGAAGGGAATTAGACTAAATGAGCTGAGGTCTCTTCCAACTTTAAACATATGATCCAATGAATACAGGCCTTTTGACCTGTGATAAAGGTCTTAAGCTAAGGAAGGAACTTCAAAGGGAAATGAAAGAAGATGGTGGGGGAGGGGCGGGAGCACGGAGTTCTACCCAAGTGTCTTGAAACCAGATCTTATAGGCAACTACCTATTTGTTCTATGTGGAACAATGATAAGCAACTTCTTATATGTCTAGGTTCATAAATTTAGACCTGGGAGGGTTCTAATAAGGCATCTAGGCCAACTCTCTCATTTAACGGATGAAGAAGTGAGACTCAGATAAGTTAGGTCTCTTCCCCAAGGCCACATAGGGGTCAACTACACATCATATACTACAAGGAAGATGTTGTTATCAAGAATGACATGTGTGCTATGTTAGCAGAAGAATAACTAATCTTGCACCAAGTGTAATGGGACTAATATCTACCGGCATTCCCCCACAATGTTAGACTCAAGCTTCTTCTTTACCTCCTGATAGAGCTCCCCTGGTGCATCTTCTTGATCTATTAAGGGTACAAAATTCTGATTCGGGTAGGTTCCAGCCTCTCAGGCTTGGTGGGTCCTTGAGACCATGCAAATTACTTTTCTCTGCTATGATGACCCGTTGACCAGATCTGTTTCTGTGTCTGTCAAAAATGAAGCTAGATGCCATGTCCTAGTTGTATCTCCTTTCTCTATTAGTGCAAAGTAAACTTTTTTGTTAACTGATTGATGACTTGTGAGTGCATTTCATCCCTATGTCAAACCTGAATTAGGAGAATTGGTGACATTAGGCATGCCTCTACCATTAACACAAGACATAAGTGCAGTTTGCATATATGCAAACTTCCTTCACTTGTGGCACCAAGAAGGCAAATGATAATTAAGCATTTTCTAGATGGGATCCTCTTGGAGAGTCGCCTGTTACTGGACACTGCCTTCCAAACAGCATTCAGAGAAAGGAATATCTTTCAAAGTGAGACACATCAGGGTGGGTAGCTCACCTACCAAATCAGTCACCCTCCTGTGAGATTAACAGTAAATGTGAGAAAATTGTATATATGTGAACCCATAATGATCATCAGTAATTTAGGTAAAAAATCTAGGGTCTGAGCAGTGATTCATAACCTTTTTGGAGCTATTATCTTGCTGCTTTGTAAGACTCTTGATTGATGCAGGACCACAGTGATGTTGGGGCACTTAGCAGAATATTGCCCCATTTGGTGATGCTGAGACCACAGCCACAGGTGTCCCCATCGCAGTGATCATGGGATATATAACTTTCTGGAGCTCCATTATTAGAGTGGGATTCCTGTATTTGCCTCTGCTTTGATTCCATGGATGATGCAGTTCTACATTCCAAACCATGATCCCTTAACTGTGCATATTTTGTATTTCCCCTTGCATATATGCAAACTGCACTTAAATAGTTGTCTGTTACTTTATGCTCAGAGTATGATGTAAGTGGAACATCAACTCCTTGAGGAAAGGGACTGTGACTTTTGTATTTGTATTCTCAGTGTCTAATACAGTGCTTAAAACACAAAAGGACTCAATAAATATTTATTGATAATAAGGATCATGCTATTGCCACCAGGTACCCTTCAAACTGAAAAAAATTCTGTCCTATATCTATTTTATATCTAATTAACCATGAGAATTTAGTGAAATATTTGGGAAAACACAAGGTGTTTGTCTTCATCTCTGTGCCTCTGTCTCCATCTATCTGTCTCCCTCTCTCACACACATACACATGAACACACACACACAAACATATAAAGTTAGGAATTATTGCCCAGGGGTGAAAATATTGTTTCATACATGTTATTTTCATTGGTATATGGAATTCCTGGTGAGGAAAAAAATTTTACTAATGCAGGTCAGCATCTATTCTGTAACTTATAGTCTTTGAAAGATGCCTGGGGGTACCAGGAATGAAGTGATTTGTCCATACAGCAAGTATGTATCAGAAGCAGAAACAGAACTCAGTTCTTCCTGATGCCAAGGCTGGATCTCCACAATCTATTTCATGCCACGTCTTTCCCTAGAAATTTTTTTTGAAAGAGTAGAAATCCAGACTTCTCACTTTAGAAAAAAAAAATGGAGAAATGGAGAAAAATAATGCAAAATATACTGAATAATTTGACTATCTCAGTCACCAATTATTCAAAACAGGAACAGTGAAAAGATATCTTATCTCCTCTTGTCTCCTTGTTATGGACCAAGACAAGTGTCCTATCGGCCCAAGCTACATTTTTAGTGGTACCCTTATTATATCTAAGCAGCAAGTATGGAGATACAAGAATATGACAGAAAAGCAATACATAAGACTTCCACTTGGTCAGTGAAGGAACCATTGGGAGGAGGAAAGGAAGTGGGGATTTGCAAGGTTTGTGAAGCCTCCCTTCCTCCTAATTAACAAGCACAACTAGCCCCTTTCCTGGGTTCTGCCATTAAAACTAATCTTGTCAGTTTATGGATCTCCAGTACTGAAGAAGCCTAAAGCACTAAGGAAGTCCTAAAGAAGGTCCAAAGAGTCAGTGTGCTTCCCTGAGTAATTTACTTGCTTCCAGAGAATGACCTACCTGCCCAGAGTAGATACCCAAGTAGGGGTCGTGTAGAACTCCTAGGATGAATCATAGCGTTGGACTTTATATTGATCAATAAGAAGAGAATTCTTTATACACTCTGAAATCTGGAAAAAGAAGAGGAATTTGTCCATCAGGAAATGAGTGGGAAATGAAACCAAGCCTTTGAATTTTATCCCATTGCAGGCTCTAGAACTTCTAGCTAATAATGCCAATTTCCAACTTCCCACAACTTTTACCTCTTTTTTCTTGTTTCTCCATTTTTACCTCCTTTTTTCCCCCTTTACCTCCTCTGTTCCCCTTATTTCACTACCTGTTTGGCCTTCTGGTGATACTCAATAATATCCATGGGCTGTAATTTAATAATTATATAGCAAAATGCCATAGCTTAGAGATCCAGTGGAGACATAAAGAAAATTTCAAATATTATTTCAAGAGATATATGGCATAATGATAAAATCATTTCTAGCTTGTCCCATTGCAATGTGGTACTAAGGATGCAGAGAGACTGCTGGGAAATTCTGAAAAGAGTCATTTCCAAAGACTAAACCATAAAGGTTGATTCAATTTGGTAATACCACTCATTAACACTCTTGAAAACAGGCTGCTCCCCTTTTCCTTCCATTGTACCCCCAAACTACCTGAAAGTATATAAAATCAGTCACAATAGTATCCAATTATTTGTATAGTGACTTATATATTATATAGCTTATTGTTATTTTTTTATATTTCTTAAAATTATGCATTTGATATGTTTTGGATATTCAATTATTTTGAATGGTAAAAATAATTATGCTACAATCTTTGGAGTGACGCCTTCAGATACTGTGTCAGTCAACAAATGTTTTTTAAGCACCTACTATGTACCAAGCATTATGCTAAGGGTTGGGGACATAAAGGCAAAAACAAAACAAATCAAGCACACAAACACAAAACCAGAAACAACTATGCCAGCCTTTAAGAGAACTTACAGTAAAACAGGTAGAGAATATGCAAATCAATTTTGTATTCAGTGTGTCTAAAAGTTCTAGTGCAGGTTAGATACATAGTAATTGGAAAGGAAGGAAGGCTAAGCTCTATAAGTGAGGAAGGAGAACATTCAAGACATAGGGTACTGCCAGAGCAAAAATTTGATCAGGTCTCCCAAATTTAGTAATTAGAATTACACTGTATGAGCTTTTTAATTTTATTTTATTTTTGGCAGGGGGAAGGTAGGGCAATTGGGGGTTAAGTGACTTGCCCAAAGTCATACGGCTAGCACTGTGTGTGTGTGTGTGTGTGTGTATTAAGTGTCTGAGGCTGGATTTGAACTCAGGTCCTTCTGACTTCAGCGCCAGTGCTCTATTCACTGCGCCACCTACCCGCCCTGAGTATGAGCTTTTTTAAAGTTCAGACACACTCAGGATACTGAATTCTTTCTATTAGTATCCTTTACTGATGTTTTCTCCTCTTATGTGGATATAGCACTTGGTTAATAGCTTCTTAGATTTATAGCTGGAAGGAACCTTAAAAGCCTTCAATTCTAACCCTTTTATTTTATAGATGAAGAAACTGAGGATCAGAGAGATGGGGTGATTTGTCCATGGTCACACATGGCAGGTCCTACTAAGCTGAGATTTCAAACGAAGGTCCAGCAACAAAGTACCTGACTGCCATTCAGGAATCAGTTTTGCTATATGTGGAGTGGCCATCACCAGCGGGTTGACCATCAGATGATTTTATTTTCTGTCTTTAGCAAGTCATTAAACCACCTAATAAGGCATAGAGAGGTTTCTATATGCATCGGTGGAGGGAATTACTCACATGGATGAAATCAGGACTGATTGAACTGTTAGAATAACATACTGAATTATAAGCATGCACATTCTATAATCATTAATTGCTTTCATGAAAACATAATGCTAGGTAAAACAATGCTACTGGGGGATGTTAGTCTCATAAGCACTAAGCTAAACAAAGGAGAACCAGAGTTACTTGGGCAAGGACTATTGGGCTAGCAGGGGAGTGCTGGTGATCAGAAAGCAAAAGTGAAGGAATGGGAGTTAGTTGGAACAAACTCTGGGCATCAATCACCCAAGGATGTCACAATGAGGTTTAGAAATGTTCAGAATATTATGGTAGGGACTGGTTATCAGGGTCCTGATGATGTTACTGCTTGGAACAATACTATGTAGGGCATTCCTATATTAAATTTCTGGTAGCACTTTGAAGTAGATAGATAGATAGATAAATAGATAGATAGATAGATAGATAGATAGATAGATAGATAGATAGATATAGATAGATAGATAGATAGAAAGATATATAGCCAGATAGACTGGCAGACAGATAAATAGGTAGCTAAAAGAAAGGAAGGAAGGGAGGAAGGAAGGAAGAATGAGAAAGAGAGAGAGAGAGAGAGAGAGAGAGAGAGAGAGAGAGAGAGAGAGAAAGAAAGAAAGGAAGGAAGGAAGGAAGATAGATAGAAAATGCATGTATTAAGTACTTACCTTGTGCCAGGCACTATGGTATATGATTAGGGAATTTTTTTTTTTTTTTTTGCTTTTTTGGGAGGGCAGTGGCGGTTAAGTGACTTGCCCAAGGTCACATGGCTAGTTTTTCTGTTAAGTATCTGAGGTTGGATTTGAACTCCGGTCCTCCTGACTCCAGGGCTGGTGCTCTATTCACTGTGCCACCTAGCCACCCCAATTAGGGAATTTCTAAAGAGATTACAATAATAATAAATCAGGAAGAACCTATTCCTGTATATGAGTAACTTGGGTCACCCTTATAGAGGCAATATGCTACCAAAGCTTGAGATATCTAAGCCTCCCAAGATCATAAAATTACAATTTCACAGGGCATTGCAATAGCTCTGTACCAAGAAGCCAAAAGGTTAAACAAACTTCTTACTTTATGGACCCTAACACTGTAAGAGATGCCTTGTGTTGCACATTATTAGAGCAGCCATGAAATGAAGTATGTAGCATTTTTTTCTAATTCTCCATAGTGCTTAAGTAAGAAGTTGAAAGCCTGGTATCCTCCCAGGAGCCGCAGCAACATAAAAGCATCTACTACACATGGAAGTCAGAGTAGATGCATTAAGAATACTCATCACTTTGGAAAAGTGGGTGCATACAACCCCAAAAACACAGAAGGGCAATCCTTTCTGAAAGAGTTCAATATTGGCTTCATGACAAAATATACCCTAAAAGAATTAGAAAAAAAAACTTTATCAGGGAAGAATGGTGACGGGGTGAAACAACAATAAGGCTGCAAGGTGAGACTTTATTATTTGTTTAAATTGTGCACATAAAAGCATATGAGAATCATTTGTCCCCGGCCGCCTTAATCATATCTGGCTGGAATTGACATGACTTGTGGCAGTGGCTTTCAAAATGTCATCTGGGGAACTCTGGGGATCCCCGATACCCTTTCCATGGATCTGTGAGGTCAAAACTATTTTCATAATAATACCAAGATATTATAATTTCTAATAGGTAAATTTCATTATGTACAATCCTCCTCCACCCCACATGTATAACATAAGCTCTTTGGACTCTCAATAATTTTAAGAGTACATTTTTAAGGATCCTGAGACCAAAAAGTATGAGAACTGCTGACCTATGGTTTAGCTTAAAATGAAAACCTCAGATTTCCATTTCACATCAACTCCTTCAAACCTTATGTTTTGCGAATCACTTGATGACCTCCAGCTTTGATTTTTGTTGCTCTTTGAAACATTAATCTCTTTTAAAAAAATTATAACCCTAAGCTATGCAAAAATATTTTTATGTACTCGCCACTATGAATGAAATAATTTGCTTTTCTCAACTGAAAGAAGTAGAATTTAGCATCAAAGACTAGGAAGCTCAGCACATGCAGACATTATTATGCTTGTGGGATCACGTGTGTACACAGTAATACTGTTTGAAAGTCAAGGTTCTAAAGTAATGCTCCTAGCTTGGAAGACAGGGTGACACCATGAACGAGTGGTGGCCTTGTGGTCTGCCTCTGACAAAGCGTCCAGTGTCCTAGACACTCCCAGAAATTCTCAAGTTACAGACAGGTTCCTGATAATACTAATAGTTAGCATTTCTATGGCACTTTAAGACTTGAAAAGCACTTTACATCTGTTACCTCATTTGATTCTCACAATAACCCTCAGAGGTAGCTGCTGTTATTATCCCCACTCTCCAAATGAGGACACTGAGGCATGGAGTTTAGTGACTTGTCCACATTCACACAATTAGAGAACGTTGGAGGCAGGATTCAAACTCTGATCTTCCTGATTCCAAGTCTTGGGCTTTCTCTATTATGTCACTTAGCTGCTCTGGGAACAACCCAGCTTCCATGCTGGTATCATGCCCATGCGTCCCTAGAATTCCTGAAAGGAATTCCTCTGGCAAAAGGTGATAGAATCTTAGGTACAGAATTATTCCACCCTGTTTGTCCTTCTACCCTTCTCACCCTGAAAAGAAATTGAATAAGAGCTTTGATTTAGTGCTAGAAGGGACTTCAGATACTATCTAATTTGCTGCCGTAAGTTTACAGACTGAGGCTCAGGCAGGTTCTGACTTTCCTAAAACCAACAAGTAGCAAGTTATCAGAATTGGGTTCTGAACCCAAATCTCTGACTTTCCTAAAGCCAACAAGTAGCAAGTTATCAGAATTGGGTTCTGAACCCAAAGCCAGGACTCTTTCTAGTACACCAGGATATTATAAACATGAAAGCACTATTTACATGTTTGATATTGTGATTTTTTTTTTTTTTAGACTAGAGCTACGATTTGTTATTGTTCAGTCGTTTTGGTCAGGTCCAACTCTTCATGACCCCTGTGGAATTTTCTTGGTAAAGATACTGGAATGATTTGCCATTTCCTTCTCCAGCTCATTTTACAGATGAATCTGAGATGAACAGGGTTAAGTGACTTGCCCAGATCACAAACCTAGTAGGTTTCTTTTTTTTTTTTAATTTTATTTTAGTTTGCATCATTCATTTCCAAAAGATTTTGAGTTACATATTTTCTCCCCTTCTTTCCCCTACCCACCACCCCAAAACAGCCA
>CM053586.1:72885732-72911731 GCA_028646515.1 Pseudochirops corinnae | reverse complement strand
TGCAACATTCTTATTTCTCTTCCCAATTTTTCTTCCACTTCTCTTATTTGGTTTTGAAAATCCTTCTTCAGCTTATCTCTAGCTTTAAGGCATTCTTCATGTTTATTGGAGGCCCCTGGTGGGGGCACTCTAGCTGTGCTCTCCTCCTCCCCCTCTCTCCCATGATCTTTCTTTTCCCCAAAGAAGGAATTTAGGGTTTGGGAGCTGTTCTTACTTTGCTTCTTATGCTTATTCTTACTCATGGTTGGTCAGTCCTTGATTTTTTTTTTTTTTTATCTCTATGGGGCTCTGCTTGCAGAAGGGAAAGCTCTGTCCCAAATCGCTGGGGTCCTCCCAGCTGCCGTAGCTCTCAAGAAGGTGCTGAGACCCTTCCTACATACTTACAGCTCACTGGATAATGAAGACTCCAAGACAGAGGCCCAAGACGGCTATCGGGATCTAGGCCGTTCAATGCGAGAGCACTGGCCTCAGAACAATCGCTTAGTCTCCCTGCTGTCTGTAGACCGCAGGCAGGAAGCTGCAATGTGGAGGTGGGTACAAAACCTCTGCCTTTCGCTTTTCTGCTCTGGAGGCCTTTCGGCCAGACTGCTTTTCTCCCAAGACCTTGCAAGTCCCACTGACCTAGTTCTGAACGCTGCTCGCAGCTGCCGCTAATCTGCTCACCGCTCCTCTTGTCTGGCCGCCCCAAGGCTCAGTAGCAGCTTCAGGCCAGGCTGGTTTTGCAGTGCTGATATGGTTCCTTGTAGCCGAGCTGACTTTAGTGGGAAGTATCTTTGTGTGCGTTTTGGAATTCTAGGATTGGTTTAGAGTCCTATTCCGTGGGTATTTTGGGGTGGCTATGTGAAAGCTGCGATATATTGCTGCTGCTATGCCGCCATCTTGGCTCCGTCCCCCCACCTAGTAGGTTTCTGATGCTGAATTTGAACTCAACTATTCCTAACTCCAGGCCTGGCCCTCCTCTCCACTGTACCCAATGTAACATGGCCATTTTACTTTTTGAAGTGGGAGTTGGATGCAGATTTTTCAGATTTTGAGGCCAGTTTCCTATTCACTCCGCCAGGGATTCCTACTTCACTGTTTATCATCATCATCATCATCGTCACCATGGTCACCATCATCATCACCATGGTGACCATCATCAGCAGCAGCAGCAGCAGCAGCATCATCCTTTACAATGCACCAAGCACTTTCATCACATATGCCTTGTTTCTTGAATGGGGAGGCCTTTCTAAATGGAAAAAGGGAAAGGCCTTAGAGCTCCTTGGAGATTCCCTGACTTGTTTAAATTTTATTATATATAAAAAATAGCAAACATCTTCCATTAGATTTGTTTAAATTCCTCTCCATTTATGTTGGTGGAAAAAGTAAGTGAAATTGTTATTGCTTTAGTCTAAATGTTTTGCATACTTAAGTTCTAAAGTATTTGTGACACAATTTCCGTTTCTCTGTATAGAGTACCTGACTGGGAGTTGGATAGCAGTTCTCGCACCACTGATTGAGCATTTCACTAAACAAGGCCATGATCTTGGACAAATCACTTTAAACCTCTGGGCTTCAATTTCCTCATCAGTAAAATGAGGGGGTTGAGATCAAAGGATCATTGGATTATGGACTGAAACTTGGAATGGATCTTAGAGGTCATCTAGTCCAATTGCCTCATTTTACAGATGAGGAGTCTAGGGCCTTGTCCAAGGTCATCTAGGTAGTGAATTACAAATTGGGATTAGAACCCAGGTTCTCTGACTTCAAATCTAATGTACTATGTTGCTCAAAGTCCTTTATTACTCGAAAATTCTGTAATTCTATGATGCACATTGAGGAAGCTGTTCATATATGTTACGATTCTAGATCAGGGGTTGGGAAACTCTGGCCTAGGGAGAAAAATCTGTCCTGCCACCTGTTTTTGTATACCCACCCACTCCCCATCCCCCACCCCACCTGTTTTGGTCTGTGAGTTGCAAATATTTTTTTTACATTTTTAAATACAATAAAAATTTATTAAAAAAATGAAAAATGAATCCCTCCACATTCTCAGCTCACTGGTTGTGCAAAAATAGGCCATGCCAGATTTGGCCCTGAGCCATAGTTTGCCAACCTAAAATTCTAGATAATTTCAATTCTAGATGAATTAAGATATTAAATAACTAATAAGTTAATAATTATTAATAAAAAAATTCTAGATGATTGAGAACACACACACACATATATATGTGTATCTTTAAATTCAAGATGGGTCCTATGCAAGTTCAGAGAATCATCTAAATTTATTCAAAACTAACTGAAGTATCAACATACTTTGAAAGAGTAATGGGTAAAATTTACTATATTTTAATAACATGATTTTTAGGTCTTTTTCTGAGGTGGGAAGGTGAAGCAATTGGGGTTAAGTGACTTGTCCAAGGTCACACTGCTAGTAAGTGTCAAGTGTCTGAGGCTGGATTTGAACTCAGATCCCTCTGACTCTAGGGCCAGTGGTCTATTCACTGTGCCACTTAGCTGGCCCTATAACGTCATTTTTTAGTATTTTAGAGTTTGCTCTTTCCTCCATGCAAATGGGTCAAATTAGGTCCAGGGCAGGCAGCTAGGGTTGCTCTGTGGATCTGTGGATAGAGTAATGGGCCTGGAGTCAGGAAGATTCTTCTTCCTGAGTTAAAATCTAGCCTCAGACACTTAGTAGCTGTGCGACCCTGGGCTAGTCACTTAACCCTGTTTATTTCAGTCTCCTTAAATGTAAAATGCTCTGGAGACGGAGATGGCCAACCATTCTACTATCCTTGCCAAGAAAACGTCAAATGGTGTCACAAAGAGTTGGAAACAACAAAATGACCAGGTTGTTGTAATTATCTTAATTGACAGTCTCCTCATCATATGTACAAAGCTATGCTTTTTTGAAAATATACATTACAACATAAATTTTAATTCATTAGTTATAAAATAGCATCTAGTTATATAGTAATATAGTTATAAAATATTACTAACAACTAAACTTTGTAAATTTTAAATAATAAAACAGATTGTCTTAGGGTAGACATTTTAAAGAAACAAACACAGGTACAAGTCTCTAGTTTTCCCACTAATCCCCACTAATTCTCAATTATACTTTGATCATATCCTGGTCCTATTTCAAGACTTTGATTAGCTACTCATTTAATATTCAATGTGAATCACATCTTGAACTCACACCTGTCCTGCTTTAGAACTTGGCTTTAGAACTTCAGGGCATTTTGGTGTTAAAAATAACCAATGAAAAATCTTCCTTACCTGTCAGAAGCCTTTGTCTGTTTTAGTAGTGATAAATCTATTTCCCCTGCTTAGGTTCATTGATAGGCTCCCCTTAATTTGCCCTTTTGGTACTCCTTGTTACCCAAGAAACCTGTCCCATTCCCACAGTATAAGCCCTAAATACGAGTACCAGATAGATTACCTATCTTCCCATTGAAAGCAACAAAACCCTGGTGAATATTTTTCTCATTTTGAAGGGTATATCTTTCTACTTTCTATTTTGATATTTACTTCTTCAGTAATGTTGAATAAGACTAGAAAGTTAGGTTATAGCCAGGCTATGGAAGTCTTTAAATGCCAAAGAGACATTTGTATTTAGTCTGAGAGATAGTATAGAGCTATTGGAATTAATTGAGCAGGAGAGTGACATGATAAGACCTGTGGTTCAAGAAAATCATTTTGGCAGTGTGTGGAGAATGGAGAGGAGGAGGGAAAGGCTTGAGGAAGAGAGACCAATGGAAGGGTTATTTTAATTATCTAACCAGAGGTGATGATGGCTTGAGTGAGATAAGTGTCTTTGTGAGTGGAGCTAAGATTTCCAAAAAAAATAGTTTTTTCCCAATTGCATGTTAATTATTTTTAACATTTTAAGAAAAATTTTAAGTTCCAAATTCTATTTTTCCTTCCCCCCTCCCTGAGACAGTAAGCAATCTAATATAGGTTTATACATATGCAGTCATGTAAAACATTTCCACAGTAGTCATTTTGTACGAGAAGACTTAGGAAGGAAGTAAGGAAGAAGGAAGAAAAGAGGGAAGGAAGGAAGGAAGGAAGAAAAAGAAAGAAAGAGAGATGCTATACTTCAGTCTGTATTCAGACAGTATCAGTTCTTTCTCTAGAGGTGGATAGGATGAGAACTCATCAAGAGTCTTTTGGGATTATTTTGAATCATTGTATTGTGAAGAAGAGCTAAATCATTCACAATTCTTTATTGTACAATGTTGCTATTACTGTGTACAATGTTTCCCTGGTTCTGTTCATTTCACTTTGCATCAGTTCATGTAAATCTTTGATACAAAACTAAGACTGATGAAGCCTGTCTTGGTGGAAGAAATTTCCACACTGGTAGTTTCTCACATTGATGAAATCACAGATTAGATATACCTTCTTCCAACCTCTGCAGAAAAGCAAATCTTCCTTAGTGGCAAGTACCATTGGTTTTATGTTGTTTTCAGTTTCCTGATCTTGGCTTGAAAACCTGACCTTGATTTTCTGTTTTTGCATCTTCCTTTCTATTAGCTACATTTGATTCATTCCAGATCCTGATTTCCAACTGCAGCTTGCTAACTTGCCTTTGGCTTTTTATCCCCACTATAGTGGCTATAATAATTTGATTCAATTAATTGATATAACAAAGAGACCAAAAAAGCACAGGAAATACCTGGGGCAGAATACATGTGATTCACTTTCCAAATGGAGAGTGATGGCTGCCAAAGAAAACATCAGGATAGAATATAAACTGATTTGTGAAATCTTATAAGAAGGATGATTAGGAGCAATATCATCTTGTAGAGATGTGTTATGGGAGCGGGGTGGGAAAAGGAAAGCTTGGTCAGATATCCAGCGAGGCCACGTCATTTCAAGGACATTCAGAGATGAAAACAGAAAGAAGACTGCAAACAGGAGTAAAAAATGGATGAGATTTGCAAAAGTACAAATATATTACAGCAAACTCTTTCGTCCATTGAGAATAATGGAACCACCAAACTTATAAACCTAACATTATAATACCTGGGTTGTTTACAATTGAGAAATGACATCAAAGAGAATGAAAAAGCATCCAGATTGATTAAGTATCTATCTATCTATCTATCTATCTATCTATCTATCTATCTATCTATCTATCTATCTACCTATCTATAAATATATAAATATAGATATCTATCTATCTATCTATCTATCTATCTATCTATCTATCTATATATATATATATATATAGAGAGAGAGAGAGAGAGAGAGAGAGAGAGAGATGTTGGAGATCATACAATTATCAGGGAATCAAGAAACCAATTTATAAGGAATCCAACAGAAGGGGAGAAGCCAAAGGCTTGGGAAAATTCCATACATTATTAATACTGAAAACAAGGACTTAAAGACCATCAATAACTACCAACCAATAATATGCCTCCTCAAAAGCTTCATGAGGATCATCTATACAGACTTAAGGACATCCTTGATGAAGATATTAAGGGGAGAAAGGAGGCATTTATAAATTATATTTAGCTCTGGGGTACATCTTTACCATCTCACCTGGAAGATGTAGAAAATAATGTGCTTACTATTTGTTGTTTATTTTTTAAAATGCATTCAACTCAACAGAACAAAATGCTATTTAAATGTCTCTCATATACGTATAAAATCATTTAAATTCCTTGGGAGAGGTAGCAACAAAAATGACACTATTCAATGACCCTCTGATGATAAACAGCAGGCAAGGCATAAAACAGAGAGTATGCTCTCCAGAAGTATTCACCACCTATGAAGAAAGAGATTTCCTGCAGAGTTCAGGTTAAGAAAAAAATTCCTTTTGGATGCTGAGATTGTCTAAAACAGAAGTGTCAAAGTTATGGTCCATGCAACCCACAGAATTCCCGAGAATATCCTGAACCAGATGAAATTGTATTTGGAAAATGTCTAACAAAATAAATAAAAATACAAAACAACATAGTTAATCTGTAGTTTCCTAAATCAACATGCCACCTGGAAGGATCTATTTTGACTTGATTTTGACATCGCTGCTCTTGATATCATGGCATTGTAATGACTACATTAAGTTCTAAGGCACTGCAGAGCCTCCTGCAAAAGATCTGTGGTATCTCAAAAGAGTTTGTCTTGCCTATCCACACCGAAAAGACCAAGTGGATCAAGAGTATATATTGCCCAGAATTCAGCATGTACCTAAATGGACTCTTAGAGAATTGGTTCAACAGTATGCATATCTTGAGATAGACAGTGTAAATAACCTATGAGCTGGTCCATGAGTTGAAAAGAAAAGGAAAACGGACTTGACTGCTTTCAGGAATTCAAAAAGCACTTTTAATGACCCTAAACTTCACATAACAATATTTCCCATCTTTTCAATACATTTTCCTGGCATTGTTATATGGCAGAGAGACTTAGAATGCCTCCAAAGAACTAAAGATATGTAACACACAGGGGAATAGAAGCATTCATCTTAGGTGTGAGTATAATGCAAACATAGAACCAACAAAACTCATTGAAGAACAGAGATAAAGGATGTAATCAAGGAATTGTAAGAGAGGAAGATAAGATGTTGGTTTCCTGGTGAGAGTAAGGAATGACAGGTCATGTGTATGGCCAGAGTGCTCCACTGGTACTCATGTGATGTTAGGAGAAACTGAGGAAGTACTAAAACATATTGGATGGATTCCCACCTGTACCCCCTTGTTAAATCTTTGGGAGGATATGGATGAGAGCCATACAGAGATGGCAGGCATGTATGGATTGTGATATGCATCACTGGAAAGAACTCCTCAAATGGATACCATCTGAAAATCCATTTGGGAACTTGAATACTGTAACCTCATAATTACCCATGGATATGTTTCTAGCCAATAAATTCAAAGTTTATCCAGAAATATGAATGTCCATGAATACAGAAAAAAAATTATTAGAAAGGAACAGACCAAACTTCTTTTCCTCTTTTCACTAGACTTGATTTGATTTCTTTGAAACATTAGGCATTTGAGCCAGTGCTTATATTTAATTCCTGAGTAAAAAAAACCTAAGAAGAGAAAAGGAGAATTTTCAACATGTCACTTCCAGCTTTCAGAAACGATTGGCTTGGTTCTTTATCCAGGACTAATCTTCTGTAGGCATGAAGTATCTAAGGAAGCCCAAGACAGTGGTACATTAAGCCTTAAGCTAGTATTGCTGATCTATTCCAATTTCAGTAACTAAGCTTGGCCTTGATCCCTACAACCAAAACTTACCAATGAAACTTAATTTTGATATCTGTTATTCTTCCCCCATCCTTTGCCAGGTTCTGATCAATCTTCCTAATGAAGAACTGAACCCAGGCCCCATGGTGGTGGAGTCTTTTCTCCCTCCTGATGCTTCCTGCCTTCTCTTACACCATTGAAAGCACACACTTCATATATGTTAGAGTAGATTCTTTTGGTGAAGAGAGAAGCTATTTCAGACATAGGGGAGGGGATAGATAAAGGTATTGGAAACAGAAGAAGACAGGGTATGTTTGGGGAATAATGAATAGCTCAGTATATCTGAAATGCAGTGTAAAAAAGGAAGGTGAAAAAAAAAGGACATTGAAATTGATTGTAGAGAACCTTGAATGCCAGGCTAAGAGTGTGTACTTTATTCAGTAGTCATTACTGGGGAACCAGTGAAGGTTTTTGAATAAAAATAATATAATCAGTTCTAGATACACAAATATCTGCTTGTATCTTCTTGAGTTTGCTCATCTAGTGGTAAATAAATATCTGTCAAGAGTATAAATGAATGATTAGTGTGAGGTCCAAGTACCCACTGATACATTTCAGAAGACCCATGAACTTGGATGGAAAAATAAAATTACATCTTTATTTTTACTAACATTTAACTGAAATTTAAATTTTTTTTCAATTATGAATATGGGTGATGACCATTATTTGAAAGGGGCCCATAAACTTCACCAGATTACCGAAGGGGTCCATTTTACATAAAACAGTGAAAGAACCCTGGAATTAGAGCAAGGAGATCAAGTTAATAGATTTTGGGTTGTGATGTAGTTTAGAGATACTGAGCCCAACCTCTCATTTTGCAGATGAGGAAACAAATGAAACCAAGAAAGATCAAATTACTTGTCCAAGGTCACAAAGTTGCAGAGTTAGGATTTGAATGTCAGACTCCAAATCCCATACTCTTTCCCTCATCCCATGCTGTCTCTAATTAGGAGGCTTTTGTCATAGTCTGAAAAAGAACCGACAAGACCTTGAACTAGAATAGCAACAAAAGAAGAAAGGAAGGAAGGAAGGAAGGAACAAACAAACAAATGCAGGAAGGAAGGAAAGAAAGAAAAAGGGAAAGAAGAAAAGAAGGAAAGAAGTAAGGGAAGGCAGGAGGGAAGGAAACAAGTATTTATAAGTGCCTACTATATATCAGGCACTGTAAAGAGCTTTATAAATATTATCTCATTTCATCTTCACAACAATCCTGGGAGTCATGTACTGTTATCACCCCCAATTTACAGTTGATAAAGTGAAATCAAATAGAGGTGAAGTGACTTACTCCAGTTCATACAGAAAATAAGTGTTTAAAATTGGATTTGAATTCAGATCTTTCTGACACCAGGTCCAGTGCTTTTTCCAGTGGGTCACTTAGCTACCTTGGTAGTACCAAGGAAGTATAGATAGAGGAGACATGTAAGTATCACATGTTATTTCTATGAACTATTTAAAAAAACTATATTAACATGTATATATAAAACATGGGGCAATTTTTAAAAAAGAGACTGCTAATATATCATGCCACAGGTAAATCCTTAGAATTTTTGTTTGGTCTTCAGTCTCTTAATGGACGCAATGACAATGCTTCAGTGACTTGAGAGCATGCTGGTAACAGACCTCGAAAGGGTCCTTGAGTGCTTATTTTTTTAATAGAATGGGGTCAATGTGATGGGAAGAAAAAATGGATAGAAATATACTTACTATAGATAGTATTTGGCAGGAATGAAGCACAATCAATATTGCACATCTAGTTTAATACTTACTGCTACATATAAAAATACCATACCAAATTTTTTTAGCAGCAAAGAAACATATTAAAATCAATATCAAGCACAAGCAATGTGCTGTTCCAAAGAAAATGTCAGATGAAATTTCACTGTAGATCGATATTGGGGACAAAAAACCCCCCATAAAACATGTGTGTTATCTGGTGTTGCTTTTACTGCTGTTACTGACTGAGGACGTCAGCACCAGGGAAACAGAAAACCCACATGAAATATCTATTTGTTAAGAAAAAAAAGTCCTAAAACTATGTAATGAAACAGGTATATCTCAGTTTCCCCTGCTATTCCTTGAATATTTTTTATACATTTGGGCTTCTGGGTATTATTACTTTAGAACAGATTGAGTGGTGATACTTTGGTGTATCACAAATAAGTCAAATTTCCTGATATCCTGAGTTTTCTGAAGTATGGTAAGAGAGCTGACCTCTGCATCAGGTGGGTTCAAGTCCTCTGACACATGATTGTTGTATCCCCCCAAGTATATCACTCAACCTCTCTGTTGCCCAAGCAACTCTATGAGATTAAAAATTGCAAAGCAGGCAGTAATCTCTGTCACAAGATAAAGTTATTTATTCATGAAATCACAAGGCTGGTATTACAGGAAAAAAGATACCTGACATTTATATATTTCTTTAACTTACCTTATCACTTTAGGGCCCCCTCAAAGTGATGTGAAATAGATATGACAGGTATTACTACTCCCATTTTAGAGATGAGGAAATTGAATCTCTGAGAGACTGACTCCTGGTCAGTCACATAGTGAAGTATGTGTTGGAGGTGGGATTTAAATCTAGATCTTGTTGGACTCCAGATTCAAAGCCCTTTTCATCACATGATAGTGCTTTTTATCTTACTCATTCCCTTATGTCAGGTTTTGAGCAGGAGACTAGAGGGTGAATGATAATATTAGGAGGTGGTTAAAACTGTGGTGAAAAGACGAGGGTGTGTGTGTGTGTGTGTGTGTGTGTGTGTGTGTGTGTGTGTGTGTGTGCATGCGTGTGCACACTAGGGAGCTTCCTGGTATATCACTGATCAGGGAAAATCTGTTCCACTATATTTAGGTTTGTATCCAAATATACTTTCCCTTCCTAAACAATATTTAGATGCATCACCTATTATCAAGAATGACTTCCTCATTAGTGAAGGGAAGCTATTATCTCCTATCTGTTATTGTTCAGTTGTGTCTGGTTCTTTGAGTCCCTGTGGCTTTATATCACACCAATACTTTCCATAGGGTTTTCTTGGCAAAGATACTGGATCAGTTTACTATTTCTTTCTCCAATGACTTAAGGCAAACAGAGGTTAAGTGACTCACCCAGGGTCACAAAGCCAGTAAGTGTCTGAGGCTGGATTTGTACTCAGATCTTCCTGGCTCCAGGGACAGAGCTATATCCACTGAGCCACCTAGCTGCCTTCATCCTCTATCTGCTACTAGAGATAGTCGTGACATTAACCTAAACTGTTATATAATCAACCCAATTTAATTATTTGAGGGAGTCTGCCTTGAGGCTGCATTGTAGAATGTGGACTATGGTACTAAGATGTCTCATTCCTCAATATCCAGAGTTGACAAATCAGCACAGTTGCCAAAGCTATTTCTAAGCAGTCAGGTTTGACCCCATGCACATTCTTGAAGAACAGATGCTCAGTAAGACACATAGCCACCCATGTTGAGTTCATAGGGCATTTTTTTTTTCGGTCAATAGTCCTCTGGGTGACAATAACTCTTCCCATATTGCTACCAGTTATTAAAGGAAGCATAAAGCTGAATGTATCAGTGCAGCAGATTAGAATGAGCACTGGACCATGAGGACTAGTCTCTCAGCCACCAAGTAGTTGTGACCCTAGAAGCCTATCTAAACTTCAATTTCCTCATGTACAAAATTGGTATAAAAATACAATTGTTATTAGGACCAAATGACTGAGGTGGAAAGCCAGGACTGTACAGTGGAGAGAGTAGTGTACCTGATGTCAGAGGACCCTGATTTAAATCCCCTTTGTTGACTATGCGACTTTGGGCAAGGTATTTAATCTCCATGAGTTTCAGGTGTCTTATCTGTAAAATGAGGGGGTTGAACTTGGCTTCCGAAGCCCCTTCTATCTTTTGATTTAGGTTCCTATGATATAACATATGGTTTCATGTGTTGTAAAACAGATTGGGGGATTGAAATCAAGAGATCTGAGTTTGAATCTCAGCTTGAATATATTTGTATATATTTATACACACATATATCATATATATATGTGTTGTCATTGTTCAGTCATTTCAGTCATTTCTGATTCTTCATGACCCCATCTGGGATTTTCCTGGCAAAGATACTGGAATGGTTTGTAATTTCTTTCTCCAGTTCATTTTACATATGAGGAAACTGAGGCAAACAGGATTAAGTGTCTTGCTCAAGGTTATATAATTAATATGTATCTGAGGATGGATTTGAACTCAGGTCTTCCTCATTCCAGGTCCAGTGTGCTTTGGACAAATTACTTAACTCCTCTAGACCTCAATTTCTTCTCTTGTAAAATGAGATTTTACTATTATAGGATATGAACATCCAATTTGGAGTCTTAAGCTAAACATTTTGTAATGTATTATATACATGGGAAATGTTTGTAAAAGCAATAATGATGACATATTGATTGTCGCACTCCCACTTTGGCATTCCTGTCATCTCTGGCATGGAAAGGTATGTATTTGGTGAAAAGGTTCAGGCCATATCAGAGGCATATAAAACAGTGTGTAACAGAATTTGATGTCCGCTAAGGTCAAGATAACTTCGTATCAATGCCACAGTCATCTTGTTTGCTTAGTATTTCCTATCAGACTTTTACCTCCTGGGCATGAGAACTGTCCTTGTTACTGAAGTGCTAGAGTGCATCTCCCTGGCCTTTTGTCTATCAGACATTTTTGATGAACTAACCCAGAATTACCACCTCTAATCTACCAAGAGATGAATGTGATAGAATTTAAATATGCAATATTGAAAAAATTCCTTGTTAAATGCATTTTAAAATCTTGTTGAAAGAGATTCATAATTTGACAAGGATGTGTGAATCTAGGTTCTGATGTTCAGAAGTATAAATAAAGTAATTTGCAGCCCACATTGTGAAAGCTGGAGCTTCACATTCCCCATTAGAAAACTGTCCTTTGTCTTTTCCCATCACCATAATTAACTAGTTCCTATTCATTAAACAATGAAACAGACAATTAAATAGTAATAATAGTGCTTTAATTATGAATGTATTGTTATCTGCATAGAGTGTAGAAAGGGAGATCACTTTAGCTGTATTGCTAAAACATTTGGATGTCTGCTTTTAAAATATGCAATACAGTATTCACAATGTCAGAGCCACTAACAAGGAAAAAAAATAAGGATTGAATCTGTACTGTGAGATGGCCACTTCTGATCAAAAGGATTCTCATGTTATTAACAGCATAAGCATTGATTAAGGCATGTGATTTCTTAAGAAGTATCTTTAGTTTTTTTTTTTTCTTTCAAGAGGCATCTCCAACATTCCTAAGAATCATCAGCAAGTATTTTTAGATACAAAGATGAGTGATTAAGGTCAAATCTTGTATAAAACTGTGTGTTTGATGCACAGTACCAGGGAGTTAAATTCCATTTAAATTATATTCTCTCTCACTCTCTCTGTCTCTCTCTCTGTCTCTCTCTCTCTCTGTCTCTCTCTCTGTCTCTCTTTTTCTCTCTCTGTCCCTCTCTTTCATTTTTCCCTACTATACTGATGTTATTTAGAAGCAATATTATCTTTTTTCATAGGAATAGGGACAAAAGCTGTGATTTCATTAGGAAGTTATCAAATAAATTGCTACATAAACTCTTTGACTAATAATAGCTGTCCAAATCCCCTAAATCATATTCAACTCTTATATTTTAGCTTCTCTCCTATCTTTAGATTTTCTTTCTCAGGAAAGAACATGAGAGGTGAGGGCTGATCTCATTCTTCCTAGGTAAAAAAGCTCAGTTATCAGCCGAGAAGATAGTAAGGTTTGGTGATCACAAATAAATTGCTTTCTTTTCTCTCTCTGGTTAATGTTTTCTATTTTTGTGGTTAGGAATCACATTTCCCATCAGTCAATGATTTTGATTTCCTAGGTCCCTTGAAATAGTGGACCATTGCATTCCACAATTCTGGGAGCAGGATCCTATACGGTTTCTTGTATTTGGATACAACTTGCCTCTTCATCCTTTGGAGCTCGTCAGTAACAGAAAGAAGAGAGAGGAGAAGAGAGAGGAAGGAGAGAGGGAGAGAGAGAGACAGAGAGAGAGACACACACACACACACACAGAGACAGAGAGACAGACAGAGAGACAAAGAGAGAGAGACAGAGAGGGACAGAGAGGGACAGAGAGACAGAGACAGAGAGAGAATGATGACCTGAATGGATGGAATGGTCAAATGAAAATTTGTTAAAGATGGGGAAGACTTGGTCATGCTTGTATAAGAAGTATAAAAATGGACAGTATATAGGGAGATATCGAAGATGATTAAGGGACAAACTCTGGGAGGAGATCAAAGAGAAATGGGGTCAATAGCACAAGTGGAATGTTTGACTTTGAAGAAGGATCACTGCTTTTTGTAAAAGATGGAGAGTGGTTTTGTGGTGTGGGTGGGGAAAATGAAGAAGCTTATGACACACAACTGTAATTTTCCCAGTAAAATTGGACACAAGATCATCTTCTGAGAGGGAAAGATTGGGTGCTATTACGAGGGCTTGAAAAGAGAGAATTTTGGAATAGTTATAGTAGGGAGTGAAAAAAAGAGAATTTGTGATCTCCTAAGGTAGGGGTTCTTAAACCTGGTGTCCATAGCCCACTCATGAATAGATTTCAGGGTGTCCATGAACTTGGATGTGCAAAATGTGCATTTTTATTTCAAGATCATTGGTTTCCTTGGCAATGCTATATGCTTTATGTTATAGATTTAAAAACATCATTCTGAGAGGGATGACTTTGCCAAAATACCAAAAAGTCTAATATACACACCAAAAGGTTAAGAACCTTTATCCTAAAGGAATTTGGAATTGCATTATTCTTTGAGATATTTTAAGCCTACAGAGTCTTTCCCATTCCACACGAGTATGATAAAACATCTTTGAATTTAGAAAAGAAGAGACAATGTTTTTAGTGGAAAGAGCACTGCATAAGGGATTGATTAGGAGGCCTCCTGATTTATGACCTCTTTTCCTTCAAGTCTGGGCTCAAGTACCATCTCCACAATGAAGCCTTCCCTGATTCCCCTGCCCTCATTGTTTTTGTTCTCTTCAAATTACCTTATTATTATTTACTTGGGCACATATTTTATCCTCCTAATAGAATTCCTTCCTCGAGGGCAGAAGCTGTTTTTATTTTTGTATTTATATCCACTTTATCTAGGACAGTGCCTGGCTCATAGTAGGTGGGTAAAGGAAGGGGGCCATACATATTTATTAAGCACCTACCATGTGTCAGGCACTGTGGTAAGCATTTCATGAATATTATTACATTCTATTCTCACAACAACTCTGTGACTGTGAAGTAGGAGCTCTTATTATCCTTTTTTTGGAGTTGAGGATACTGATGTAAGGCAGAAGTTATATGACTTGTCCAGGGTCAGACGACCAATAAGTGTCTGAGGTTAGATTGGAATTTAGGTCTTACTGACTCCAGATCCAGCATTCTATCTATCTCTTCTGCCCCCTAGCTGCTTCTAATAAATGTTGTTTAATACATAGGGAATAGTTGAACTTTTCCCTGATTGTAGAATATAGTACTTTCTTCCTGTATTTGAATTCTACAGGCTATCCTCATTCATTCTTCATAGTTCCTCTGCCTACTTATAAATTCTTACCTGTATGAATCTGTCCTTTAGATCTCCAAATATTAAAGCTAATGTTAAGTAATAACAAGAATACGATAATAATGTACCACATCTCACCTGTCAGATTGGCTAAGATCACAAAACTGGAAAATGACAAGTGTTGGAGTGGATATGGAAAAATTGGAACACTAATGCATTGTTGGTGGAGCTGTGAACTGATACAACCATTCTGGAGAGCAATCTGGAACTATGCACAAAGGGCTATAAATAATTGCATATCCTTTGACCCAGTAATACCGCTTTTGGCGTTGTATCCCAAAGAGATCATAGAAGTGGGAAAAGGACCCATATGTACAAAAATATTTATTGCAGCTCTCTTTGTGGTGGCAAAAAACCAGGAAATATAGGGGATGCCCATCAATTGGGGAATGGCTGAACAAGTTATGGTATATGAATGTAATGGAATACTATTGTGCTATAAGAAATGGGAAGGAGATGGACTTCATAATTACCTGGAGAGGCTTATACGGACTGATGCTAAGTGAGAAGAGCAGAACCAGGCAAAACCTGTACACAATCACAGACACATCATATGTGTGATGACTGACCTTGATAAACTGGAATCTTCTCAGCAATGAAGAGCTATAAGACAACTCTACAAGTCTCAGGATGGAAGGAGAGATCTACAAAGATCTAGAAAGGTCTAGAAAGACCAGAGTTTAAATGGAGACTGAAGCAGTCTACATGCTATCGTTCTTTTTCATGTTTGGTTTTGTTTCTTTTTTTCCCATTGTTCACTCCATTGGTTATAACCCTTCTATACAACCAGACTATTGTATAATGTGAAAGTATTTGCAGATCCTGTACTTGATTGCATGCCACCATGGGGGGGCAGGGAAGAGAGGGGAGAAAATTTGAAACTCAAGGGATTGTGGAACTGAATCTTGTAAACTAAAAGTAAATAAACAAGTCGATAAAAAAAAGAATATGATAATAATAGCAATGTTTAATAAGAGTAAAAATGTTAATACAGTAGTAGTAGTATTAATAGTAGTAGTAGTATTAGTAGTAGTAGTAGTAACTTGCCTTTCACAAAGTGACATATATATTGTGGCATTTGATCCTTCCAACATGTCTTTGATGTAGCTAGGGCAAGTATTATTTCCTCCATTTTACAGATGAGCAAATTGGCTTAGAAAGGTTAATTGATATTCTCAGTGTCACCTTATTGTTAAATACCAGCTGGAATTTTCAAACAGGTCTTCTAAATCCAAGTCCACTCTACATGTCTATCAGCTGGAGAAGATACTGAATGTTCGATAAAAGACAAAGTAGTGGAAAACATGACTGTGAGACATAAAGAGCATAATTTTAAAACATTAACTTCTAGAAAGATACAATCATGTAATTGAATGTGTAATCATGATTCAAGATTTCTCTCCAAATTTTGTTTGCATGTGTCATGCATTAAATAACTTCTCTGGCTCCTTAGAATTAGCTGTATAATTATCTATCCTTTTACTTAAAAACAAAGACAACAACAACAATCCTTTAATAATTTTTCTTTGTGATCTAATTTCAATTTCTCTCTTCCTCTCTCCTCTCACTTTCTCCTTCAAGGAGTCCCTCCACTAAAATCCAACCATGATGCCTCAGCATAACACAGAAGAAAGTCCTGAAAGGTTATCTCAACTTTATTGCAAGCTCCAGTGAATCCTATGATTCTGGGAAATGTATTTTAAACACAGATCCAGTGATGGACCATGTCTTTGTCACATGAGGATCAGATCAATTAAGTTTAGAGAAGTTCAATGCCAGTTTGGCCACAAATTGATATACTTTTTAGTCACAGGAACTCTTAGGAAAAACATACATACATATATGCATATACACACACATATATAAATACAGATGCAGTATAGATGCATGATGTTGAAGCATATATGTATTGCGCATATATATATATATACATATATACATACGTGTGTGTATGTATATTGTTAGACATAGACAAGTTGCATTCTGCATTGAAATTGCAGATTCCCAAATTCTCTAAATAAAATACAAATGTTCCTGTCCTGAGAGCATGCCCTTGGTTTTGTTACCAAGCTAATGAGATACATGTGGGAGGCCAGGACACATGTCCTCTCTTTTCTCAGTAAAGTTGGAGGTAAATTCATCTGCCAAGATGTTTTGCTTTTCTGCCTTGGTTTTGTGATAAGGTGCCCCTATGCAGAAAGGGCTCTAATTGCGTTCTCATTTGGAGCAAAAGGTCGTCTGGATATTCAAAGGTGTCACATAGCCCCTGAAAACTCAGCTGTGGTTCACTCGTGCAAGCTGTGTCCTATTGCCTTCTTCCACTGAAGAATATTTTGCTCAGTTTAATAATCAAAATCTTACCAAGGTCATTATGGTGTAACTTCCCCCCTTTTAGAGTACATTTCATTAATATGCAGTCTATTCCCTCCTCTGGCTCATTAGTGAAGATGTTAAATAAGAATGAATTAGTATGCTCACCTTACTTCCAACCACATTTCTGGGCAATTATCATTTTCAAGCATTTCTACCTATCATCATTCAGTTTTGTCAATGTCCATGTAGTGACAATGTCCATATAGTAACAATGACTTGAGTCATCTGTGATTAACATTTTTTATCAAGTTTAGATCAAATTTCAAGCCTTTCCAAATCTAGACCTCTATTTTTAAGCTGAATATTTATTTATTATGTGACATGATCTTTGAATGCTCTCTCTTTGTTCTGTGAATCTTTACTGCCTGTTCAAATACTCCAGTGATTTGATGATTTCATTGGCATTCCCTCCATTCGTGGATATTGCAACCCATGCATGCCTGGCCATTCTGTGTGGCTTTTGTCCATGTCCTCCCATAAAGCATCCCCGGAGCACATAGGCTTTCCTTTAGTTATGCCTAGTTTTTAAAGAGAGACCAACACATCTCTTTTTTTGCTCATCTATTTCCTTGATGACATCTTTTGCAATTCCTTGTTTGTAATGAGTTGTCACCCATTCATCATGGGCCTCTTTCTTTCTCCTTTGATTAGACTTGATTTCAGTCCTCTAACAATATAAGAAGAATATTAAAATTAAAAATACAGGTCTCAGGGGTGGCTAGGTGGTGCAGTGAATAGAGCACCGACCTTGGAGTCAGGAGGACCTGAGTTCAAATCCAGCCTCAGACACTTAACGTGCGCGCACACACACACACACACACAAAACTAGCTGTGTGACCTTGGGCAAGTCACTTAACCCCAAATGCCCTGCAAAAAAAAAAAAATACAGGTCTCTGTTTCTATGAGCCTTTAATACTAAATAAACTTAGCTTACCATTTTGATTCTTTCTGCTTGTTCGAGAGTTTTTCTTTTGGATGAGAAGAACGTCCTCAGGTATATCTAACTTCATTAGCTCTATTTTCTTACTTCATTAAGCACTTTCTCCCATTTTCCTCAATAGCTGGGTGGATAACTCCAACCCCAGACTCAGACCTGTTTTCCGGGTCTATTTACCACAGCATTAATCTGGTTTTTCCATGAGGATAACCATGCCTACTGTCTAACTTCATTGTCAGTAAAAAGAATAAGAATATTAATTGATGCTTACAAAGCACTTTAGGGTTTAGATATGTTATTTTATTCCCACAACCCTGTGAGGTAAATGCTATGAGTATTATAGTATCCATTTTACAGCTAAAGAAACTGAGGTCAGAAAGGTTAATCAATCAATCAATCAACATTTATTACATGCTTACTATGTACCAGGCACTATACTAATGTTTAATGACTTGCCCAAGGTCAAACAGCTAGTCAGTATCATTGGCAGGATAAGAACTTAGATCACCACTGTCTAGCACTATATCTACATTTCCACATTTCTTTTCAATAAATGAACAAATGCCTGATACATATAATACATACATAGATACACACATACATATACACATATACATATATAAATGACTCATTCTTTTCATTTTTCACTTAAATTATTTTATATTTATCTTCTTATTTTAAAAAATAATAATGTAAATAGTAATATTATTTTTATCAGTCAGTCAATTAGTGTTTTTTATGTGCCTATCATGTGCCAGACACCGTGATAAGTGCCAGGGATGTAAAGAGACAGAGGACAATCTTTGCCCTCAAGGAGCTCACAATCTATTGGATATCAACATGTTATTTTTGCTTCCTGTTAATCTCCTTATACAAATCATATTGGCTATTTGGTGTATATGCCAATTCCTTGGACCTAAGATTTTGTTTTATCTCCTTTCATACCAACCATTAAAAATCTCTATTTTTAAAACTATATCATTTCCCCTTTCTTCTGTTTATTTTCTCCATGATTTTAAAGTTATTTTACACTTCTTAGAGTGCTATATAATTCAACTTGACTAAGTCTTCAGACCAACATTTTTCAAGAATGATGCAAAACAGAAAACAAAACAAAACAGATTTAAGAAAAAAAAAACCCTAATTTTCCCAGATACCCATAGGAATATATAGGAATAGGGTGGGGAAAGGAAGAATTTGATATCTACTTACATCAAGATGTCTAAGGAAAAGCCTTGGATTAGATAGCTTACATTTTCTCTCCTTTCTCAGTTGCTGCGTTTTGTTTTAATACTTCTCACTGTCTCCTAGAATCATTTATGTCTTCTAGGTTCCTTCTGATTTTTAGAGAGTTTGTTACTAGAGTAAGGTTTTGTACCTCCTCTATTCCTTTCCTTTTACCCCCATCTCTCCTCCATAGCTCTCATTTCTTTTATAGAATCTTTTTAAACTCTTGCAGCATTTCTTTGAAGAATTCTAATTGTTCTTGAGGAAAGCTGTTTCTTATCTTTGAGGTTGTGATTGTGTTACTGAATTATTCTCCTCTCCTGGATTTACGCCTTGGTCATCCCTTGCATCATAAAAGTCTTTTTCTTGTTGTTGTTACTCATTTTGACTGATGAGGCCTCAGGAATTGAGTTCAAAGTCTGTAGATCAGATTAAACTGAGGACTTTCCCTTTCCTAGGACAGGTAAAGGGGAGGTGTCTTTCTTTAGGTCAACAATCTGTAATCAGGTGGCTTGGGTTCTATATTCTCCTAGTATCATAAGCTCTTGAGAAAGTCACTGAGCCTTCTGAGGTCTGTTTCTTCATGTCCAAAATAAAAGGGAATGAAACAATGAAAGTGGGGGCGGGGATGGGAGCAGGGGGTGGAAGAGGATCAAGCCGGATGATGCATCTTCTCTGATTCTCTGTCAGTTTCCTGGTCCATCTCTAATAGGTCGTAGCCTTCCTTGATCCCTCCAAATTCTCATAACACAACGCCCAAACAGACCTCTTCGTTACATATTCTCTCCTGTTTCATTGTTATCCATTCACAAGTTCTCTTTCCCTACGTTACTGTAAGATGCTTAGGAGCCGAGTCTAAATTATCTTTTGCTTTGAATTCCCAATTACCAGAACAGTGCCTTACATCATCATCACGGTCACCACCATCACTTACCTTTATGTGATGCTTCCAGATATGATCTCATGTGATCCTGAGAAGTGCTGTTATTATCCCCATATTACAGATGAGGGAACTGAGGCAAAGAGGTTAAGTGTCTGGCCTAGGGTTACATTACCGGGGAATTCCGAGTCGGGATTTGAGCTCATGCCTTCCTTACTCCCGGTTCAGCGCTCTGTGCACCATAGCGCCACCTAGCCGCCTCCTTTATGTCGTAGCGGTCTGTGTTACCTAAAATCCATGGCTAGTGGAAAACTCAGAAAGAATTCCCAAGGGCAGCAACTGCTCTGAGAATAATGACAAGGTGCAGAAAGTTGGCATGTAGTGCCCTTTCTCACTTGTTAGGGTCCTAATGCTACTGGAACATCTCTCCTGTGACCCATTTCTAGCTGTGAAACAGGGCTTTGATCTCTTAGCCAGCTGCCTGCTGTGGTTTGGAAATCGATCTACTAAACAAGTCTAGCTCACTTAGCATAAAACTCAAGGTCAATACTTTTTTTTTCTCCCCCTCCCCCCGGGATATTTGCACTTGAATGGAGAATTTTTCTAGACCAATAGAAAAATTTTTAAGACCCAAAGGAATGCAGCTCTAATGGTAAAATTTCTTTGTGATAAGCTTATGGCAGAGGCTTTTGGACAGTGTTGGCTTGGGGGTCTTGCGGCTCTTAAATCACAGAGCATATAGGAGCTGCCCAAGGGGGTCTCAGAGAATGAAATTCTAGAAATAAACAGCAGACACTAGGTGTCCAAACTAGTCACTGTCAGCAAAATCTCTTCTGATATTTTCTCTCCTTGCCAATGGTTGCCTAACAACATTTATTGTATTAGCCTCCAAGCCTCCTCCTTGCCTAATTATCACCTTCCTTGCTAGGTCGTCTTTCTCACTCTCTTTTCTCAGCAGCATGCAAACTCTACAGTGTGAGGAGAGAAGGGATAGTATGTGTATATGAGCCTGTGTAGGGCTGATAAGGGGCATGTAAAGGTCACTGGAGCCCTAAGGGCTGCTTCTAGTTAAAAATGTTTGAGAGTCAATGTTTTATATAAAGAGCCATTTGCAATGTCTCTTCTTACTACATATTGAGTCTTACACTGTGACTTCTAGGTCAGGGACACAAATCTTCAGGGAACCATGTGGGGAAGAAAAAGTATATTTTCCCCTATTGCCTATATGTAGCATCAAGTTCAGGGGAGCTGTTCAAGTAAGACCCACTTCAAATGGAACAGCCCTATGGAGGACTGGGTAGTGAAGAAGTTGGAGCCCGGAGTAGGACCAGGACCAGGTTCACCTGCACATTCAACAAACACATGTCCATTTTGGTCATTAATGACAACAGATATTTTCGTGTGATAAAAAGGATTCTCTTCCCCAGTAAAAGCACACAATGGCTCCTAGTGACTTGAAAGAGTTAATGTGAAGCTATCTCTCTAAGTACTTATCTTACTATAGGGGACTTAGGCATGAGGGGAATAGATCCGATCATTTAATGGAATATAAGATGACATGTTGTGCTAAATTATCAAAGTGGAGTTCTTACATGCATAATTTATCTCTGTAATTAAAAAGACTAATTTTAAAAATAATACAGATGCAACACATAATGGTGTGATTTCTTGTCACAAAAACAAATTATTATCTTGATAATGCAATACTATAATTTATATTGCTACAAAGTACAGTACTTTCAAGGACTGCATGATAAATGTTGTCTAATTATTTTCACTCCTGATTCTTTCCCTATTCATTTGCATTGCTTGTTAGGGCAAAAGGAGCAGTTGTCTCTGGTGGTTAGAGAGTCTTCTCCAAGGATCCCCCGAGCTTGAAGTAGGATTGTGGAAGCTACATAGCATTGAGCTCTGAATCAGAAAACCTGGCTTCATTCCAGATTCTGACACTTTTACTAGCTGTGTGACCCTAGGCAAGTAGTTTTACTTTTTAGAGACTCAATTTCAGGTCTGAAAGTGAGAATGGTAATGTCTGCATTACTTACCTCTTTGGGTTGTTAGGAGGAAAGTATTTGTAACCTCTAAAGTTCTATAAAATGAGATCTATTGTTATTACCCTGATTTTGGTCCTATTCATTATATGATATAAATCTAGTCCTCTGCTTTTCTTTTTTTGAGGGGGGGGGGCGTTAGTGGGGGTGCTATCGAATGCTTCCTGGAGGGCTTTGCTTTTTGTATTTCATGTCAAATTCCTAAAATATTCTGCAGGCATGAACTGAAGGCCTAATGTTATGGGAATACTTTCACCATAAATGACCATTATATTTCTGAGTAGCCCCTTCTATTCCCCACGCTTCTCTTGTGGTTACAACACCATAATTCTCTGCCAGGAAGGTAGTGTAAATAGCTATCCCACAGCTGATGCCACTTAGCCAGCTGCAAATTGATGCGGATAGCTCCTTTGCTTTAGAGACTGTACATTTCACCTTCACAGTACACACAGCCTTCATTGGCCTGGGGCTTAGGAACCTGAGATAAATCCTTAACTAGAGTAATACACTTTGCAATGCAACATATTCTAGTGGTCTGAAATTCCAAATATCCCAGAAGCATACACCTTGTCACTCTCAGAGGGCAGCTGTTCCAAGGGATTCTGCCTTCTCCTCCCAACTTTGCATGCTAAAGCTAAAAACCAAGAGTCATTTTCAACTGGAGCAAAAGTGAAGAAGGTCAAAGGAGTCAACTTTGCTGCCAAGCTTTGAGCAGGGGTTTCCTATTATTATGCTAATCATATGCATGGTATTTCTGCACTTACACATCCATTTTCACGGACAAAAAAATACATCTGTGTTTAAGCAATGCTAATATTGTAACAAAACAATGACAAATGACTGAAAATTCAAAGTTAAGACTGACACTGTGCCCTTAGCTTGTGACATTTAGAAGAAAGTCACAAAGATGGGGCCAAAAGTGTGGTTTTGCAATTCTGTTATTCTTTTGTATATTTGTTGCCTTTCATTTGCAGTGTTACGACCTTCTAAACTCCTAGCCTTTATTTATTTATTTTGCTATGAATTTTCTCATTTTGAAGTTTGCAAAGAAATTTTAAGATAGATATGTTTGCCGGTTTACCTATGAAACTCTCTTTGGGATGACAGTATACTTGTTTTTCGCAAGTGCTCTTGCTTTGTGAGTTTCCAAGCCAGTCATATTTCCTCTTGTTCCATCTTCTTTGGTGAATCAAAATCAGTCTAGATATATCCTACTAATAATTACATTTTAAGTCCATGAATCTGGTAAGATAAGCCTGTTGCTGCCTAAAAATCCAGAGGTGTTAGGACTTCCAGAATTTTGGAAAACATGGCAAAAGTATGGAAGACCTGAGTTCAAGTTCTAGTCTAACTTTTATTAGCTCTGACTTGAAATCAGGAAGAACTGAGTTCAACTTCAGTCTCAGACACTTTCTAGCTCTGTAGCCCTAGGCAAGTCTACTTCAGTTTCCTCAATTGTAAAATGTGGGTAATAATAGCCTCTAACCTCACAGGGTTGTTGTAAGGATCAGAGATAATACCTATAATGCATTTTATAAACCATAAAGCACTATATAAATCTCTTCATCATCATCATCATCACCATCATCATCTTTTCTTTCTTTCATCCTTCCCTCCCTTCATGCCTCCCTCCGTCCCTCCCTTCTTTCCTTCTTTTCTTTTTTTTTTCCTCTTCATCACTTTACCTTGCAGAACTTTATCTGTAAAAGGGAGTACCACCTACCTCACAAAGTTGTTAGGAGGATCAGTCAAGTCAAGTCAACCAACCCTAACTACCAATTATTTAACTGGCATCATACTAAGTGTTGGAGAATTCAAAGAAAGGCAAAACCAAACCAAACCAAACAAAATAGTCCCTGCTGTCAGGAAGCTCACAATCTAGTAGAATAGATAACATGAATACATCTTTGTACAAACAAGCTATCTATAGGATAAATGGGAGATCAACAAGAGGGAAGGCACATTAAAGGGGAACTGGGAAAAGCTTATTGAAGAAGATGGAACTTTAGCTGAGACTTGAAGGAAGCCAAAGGGTAGAACTGAAGAGGGAGCCCCATCTATCAAAGTCCCAATAAGAGAGTAGCAGTGGTAAAAGGCAGTGTGGTATGGGGCAGATGACAGAGCTCTGAATCTCAAGTTGGTAAACACTTTTATTTAAATCCCATCTCAATCTCTTACTAGCTGTGGACATCAGACAAATCACTTAACGTGTCTGAGGCTCAGTTTCCTACTCTGTAGAATACGGATGATAACAACACCTACCTCAGAGAACTCTTTTGAGGATCAAATGAGGTAATTTATGTAAAGTACTTTGCAAATCTGAAAGTGCTATAAAACATTATTATTATTATTGTTATTGTTATTATAACATTATTCTATATAACATTATTATTACTATTGCCCTTAGGTGGACCTTGACACTTTCTGATGGGATATATGGAACCCAAATCTCCTTCATGATGTTCCTTTTTACTCATTGTTTCTATTCCTGCCCTCTGAGAACCCAAGCAAAAGTGGTTTATATTTATATTGTGCTTTGAAGTTTGCAAAATATTTTAGATGCATTATTTCATTTAATACTTTCAATGAGTATTATCCATGAGGTAGACACTATAGGTATTATAATCCCCATTATTCTTTGTTATGACAATCATTCAAACAATTGAAAGCAGTTATAGCATCCCCACTAAGTCTTCACTTCTTCAATTTAAACATCTTCAATTCCTTCAAGTTGAGGCCCCCAATGATCTTGACTGTCCTCATTTGTATGTTTGCCACGAAGCTGCATCTAGGAAGACCATTACTTCCAGTAGTCTGGATGTTATGCCTATCTTCATGAAGCCCAAGAATCTTTTGGTTACTATTTCAGCTGTTGACTCATATTGAGATTACAATCCTCTAAACACCCCGCCACCCTGATATTTTTTCACTAGCTATTGTCTGGCTATGCCTCCTCCCTCTTGTGTTTGTGAAATTGATTTTTTGAATTCAAGGAAGGATTTACATTTATCTCTGTTGAATTCTTATCTTATTAAATTTGGCCTCTTTCAAGCTTAACTGAGATCTTCTTGTGGCCTGAATTGCCTCCCCTTAGGGTTTTACAAAAAGTATTATTAATACTAACCTTCTGAAGACAGAAAAGCCTTTGAGATCAGAGGGTTATTAAGAAATCCTTCAGCATTCTTGTTTCCAAAAATATAGCAACCGCTTTAACTTTTCTAATAGTTTCTATTTTTCAACCCATAAACAATTTTGTCTTTTTTCTCTAGTTTCTCTTTGCAAATAATTGGAAATCTGAAACTTTAAACTTACTATCATTATTGTTCTTGATATCTATCATCTCATATTTGTGATAGCATTTTTTATAGTATGAACTCTGGCATTTTATCACATCCTGCCTCTCTCATATTATTTGATTAATTTGAATCTTTTTAGTTCAATTCAACTGGTATATATATGAAGTATCAAGCACTAGTCTAGGTGTAGAGGATACAAAATCAGTAACGAGATAGTCCCTGACCTCAAGAAACTTTTATTCTAGTATTATGCACATAGAAAAGAAAATACAAAATAACTTCAGAAAAGAAAATACAAAATAATATCCAGGAAGGTAGGGCACAAACAACTGTGGATATCATCTTATA
>CM053586.1:72874890-72885632 GCA_028646515.1 Pseudochirops corinnae | reverse complement strand
TCTTCTTCTTCTTCTTCTTCTTCTTCTTCTTCTTCTTCTTCTTCCTTTTCCTCTTCTTCCTCTTCTCCTTCTTCTCTCTCTCTCTCTCTCTCTTTTCCTTCCATCCTTCCTTCCTTCCTTCCTTCCTTCCTTCCTTCCTTCCTTCCTTCCTTTTTTGGAGACAATTGGTCTTAAGTGACTTGCTCAGAATCACACAACTAGTAAGTGTCTGAGGCCAGATTTGAACTCACATTGTCCTTATACTAGGGCTGGTACTCTGTAAATACTAATTATCTTGAATGAACTTTTCCAAATATCTAAACACATCAACCAGTGAGTTATTGAAGTTCAACCTCAAGAATTCAATCACAATAACTAGCCCTTATATGGCACTTTTAAATTTGCCAAGTATTTTATACACATTATTTCTTTCGATCTGCACATGTACTCTAAGAGGTGAATACTACAGGTATACTTTTATGCCCACTTTAGAGATGAGGAGAATGAGGCTAAAAGAGATTAAGTGACTTGCCAGTATCATATAATAAGCAAATATTTGTGCGAGGATTCAAATTCAAATCTTCCTAATTCTAGGTCTAGCACTCAGTCGCTGCTATACATGAAAACTTGCCTGCCTCAACCAATGTTGTTTTTGAAGAATCTCTTGAGATTCCTTTCTGTACCAAATATCTTTTCTCACACATCACAATTCTTTCCTAGCACCTGACATTTCCAATTTTAAAGTGATTCCTTTAGGTGAAGCCATTTTCTCCCCAGAAAGTCATAGCTAAAATGGATAGCAGGCCAATTTATCTAAAACTAATTTGTCTAGCTTAATTCACTCAATAATCAATTCACTTAACACTATTAAGTATTTTTGTATAATTTTGGAGGTGGTTCTTCCTTCTCCCATTTCTTTTAACCTGATTTCCAGCAATTTAAGGATTTTTAGCCGACTCAACTAAGGGCACCTTCTTCTAAATCCCACACTTATAAGAAAAATGTTCTTTTCAATATAATAAAAAGAAAATGAAATAGCAAAAAGTACAGCATTTCAGAAAAGGTAGTAGGACTTCAGTTCCCTTTTCCCTCTCTGTTTTCATGATTCTCTTTTTACATATCTTTTAAAATTTGTTGCTTTTTTTTTATTGGAAAGAAACCTGTAGTAATTCAAATAATAGTAAAGTTGAAGTAATATATCTGGGCTTTTAAATAGTTAAATATTTTATAAATATTATTATTATTATTGATAAACAATTATGCTGTTCTCTTATAGTGAGGGGTGATAGCAAGAATAAGCCAATTGGTATGCACCAAAAGTCCATTTCTGTAAAGGATAGGTCCCTTTGTGCAGACAGTAGAGTAAAAGAAATACAGTGGGTACATTGGGAGCATGTTGAATACTAGCCTATGTTTTAAATGACTTTGAAATCCTAAAATAATACAAGATTGCCAAATATTAATCCATAGACTTAGAGCTGGAAGGGTTACCTAGCATTATTATTTACAGGTAACTTAGTAGTATTATTATTTTATACACAGAGAAACTCACTCAGAGAAGCAGTGACTTACCCAAGTTCATAAAAATCAAGCAACAAACATTTATTAAGCCTTACTTATACGCTAGTCACTGTGCTAAGTGTTGGAAATACTAAGAAAAGACCAAAAAACCCACTTCTATCCTCAAGAAGCTTACATCCTAATGGGGAAAACAAGATGGGAAAATAAAGATATTGAATGGATGGAAGGTAGCCTTAGAGGGGGAAAGATGTGTGGTCATATAGTGGCACTGGAATTGAATGCACTACCTCTAATTCCAAAATCAGTACTGACAATGAATATTAAATGTACTCAATCCTATGGGCTGATACATACATGAAGTCATAAACATTTCCCTCAGGACTTAATGACTTAACCATTTCTATTTTCATTTGCTGCATAATCTAGACATTTCCTTTGACCTAGGTAGGGATGACTGCCCACAAATTCCCCCTTACATATGTCACATGGCTTCTTCCATCTTCTTAATCTTGCTTCAGACTTTCTTTTTTCTCAGGGTTGTGATACCCAGAGGCTTGGCAAATATACCAACTGTTGGTATTTTTCACTTCTATTTCACTTTTCTACACTGGATATGGCTTGTTTTTGCACAAGAAACACACAATTATAACAGTTCTGTCTGAATGTTTGCTTTTGGGGAGGGGTTTTCAGAGAGGAAAATGGTAGGAAGAAGCAAAGAAAGTGATGGTCTCAGAGTTAAATCCATGTGCCCTTCAAGGCAGACAGAGCACAATCTTTTTGCTGGTGTTGCTCCCCAGAGAATACTAAAAGAAATAACCAATCCCGTAACTGGATTGAATATCTGAGATGGAAACAGAGGAAGGTTCTTTCTAAGCAAGAGTCATTGTGGTGTGTTTGAAAGATCATTTGAGTCAGAAGATTTGGGTCTGAATTCCAAATTATGCAATTTACTACATAACTGTGAAGACATTTATTTAACTTCTCTTGACTTTTGTTTGCCCATCTATAAAATGGGCACAATAATTCTCATATGACCTACTTCAAAGGATGTTATGAGGAAAACATTTTATGAAATGAAAGCTTAATATAGGGTGAATTGTCATGAACAAATTCCTTAACCTCAGGTTCACTGGTAACTGAGACTAGCAATAATGCACAATTTGCTATTTCAGTACAAGGAATTTCCCCCTGTTGTATTCCCCATATTAATAAAATCACAGGATGCAACCAAAAATAAATCAGTATAAGTGTGAGTTGTTAATTCAATCTAATAAACATTTATTAAGTACTCATGTACCAGGTACTATGATAGGTATTGGAAATACAATGACCAAAACCAACCAAACAAACAAAAACCCAGTCACTAGAATTTCCGTTCCATTTGGGAAAAGTTACATGTACATAGAAAATTAAATAAAAATATAAATGAAGTGATTAATAATTTCCATAGAAGAAGGTGAAGAAATTAATATAGATGATATCATTTCTATGGTTTTTCTCAGTTTATCATATCCTATAATTTTCTTACAGAAGTGAAATACATGTTGTCAGTGAGTTTAGGTTAGAAACTCATTCTTGAAAGTTGGAATGTTTCTTATTGCAAAAATAGTCATAATTGAGGGGGAAAAGATCATAGAATCACAGGTTTAGAACTAGAATAGACCTTTGAGGTTACCCAATCCAAGTCCCTATTTTTACAGAAGAGGAAACAAGCTAAATGATTTTCCTAAGGACATGTAATAAATTGCAGAGTTGGTATTTCCCTGAACTGTACTGTCTCCTCTCTCAATGTGTGAATATAAATCTTTATTCTTTTATTGGGCAAAATTGTGCAAAACATTTTATGGACTTGTTTTCCCCCCATTCTTGAATTAAGTGCAGCTGCTCAAACATTAGAGGGATAATCTTTTTAAATTAACAAGCATTTATTTTCTTTCAACTTTCCCTGCCCCCCATCATAAAGAAAAACAATACCTTTGTACTTTGTAATAAATGTGCATATTTAAACCAAACAAATTCCCATATCGACCATATCTAAAAACTTATGTCTCCTTCTGCACCCTGAGTCTAATTTCTCCATCAGGAAGTATCATTTTTCATCATTGGTCCTCTGGAATCATGGCTGATTGTTGTTTGGATCAGAAGTATAAACATAGCAGTGCTTACCGTAATTTTCAGGCAAACCTGAGTGATACATATTTAGCTTGTGGTCATCTTTGGACCAAGAAATGAAGAATCTTTTTCCTTCTCTTTCTTTCCCTGTACTCCTCTAGAATCAGAATGTTATGGCAATGACCAAAGACAGCAGTCCTAGCTCCTTATTTTAAATAACATCTTGTCTGCTGTTATTTCAAAGTGTAAGTAATAGAAATCTGGGCTGCAATAACTTGACCAGGGCAAGATACCATGGAAAATAGAACCCATCCATGAGCATGACTAGCCTTATCTCTGTGTCACCCAATAGCTGTGATGATGACACTCTGATTTCATGTGAGTAACAGCTATGAGATTGTGTTCATCTGGTGCCTCCCAAAGACATCTTCTTCCATCGTATCTCAGTTTTCATTGAAAATTATACTGTCTTTCTGCCTTCAATATACTTGTTCTGATTTTTTTTCTACCACTAATCTGTTACACTATACAAATGACCTTCTAGGAGGTTTGCACTTTCCATTATCAGTATAGATTAATTACAATATCACAATAGTACACAGCAGAATATGGGGTATAGGATCACTAAGGGTAGGCAGCTATGTGGCACAGTTGGTAGAACACTGGGTCTGGAGTCAAGAAGACCTGAGTTTGAATCAGCTTCAGACACTTACTAGCTATATGATTTTAAGAAAGTCATTTAACTTCTATCTTTCTCAGTTTCCTCAATTGAAAAATGGGAATAATAACAGCCCCTACTCCCCAGGGTTATTGTGAGTTTTAAAAAAGAAAGTATTTTTAAAGTGCTTTTTGTGGTGCATGATAGGTACTATATAAATCTGAGCTATCATTATTATTATTATTATTAAATAATAATGATGCTCTGAGTCTAGCCAATGTAGGTACCATGGTATCTTGGTAGATAACCCAGATTCAGAAGCTCACATGGTAATAATAGAAGATATGGGAGGTTCATTTTAGGAGGATTGGCCAATAGGCAGGTTTTTGGTTTTTTTTTTTTTTTGGTTCTTTTGTGAATTGGTTTTAACTGAGCTGTCCTCAACTAAATAGCCATTAAATTGCACTTATTACCAAGCATGGAGGGGGAAGAGAAGAATTGTGGGACGCATGATAGCCACCATAAAGCATCTGAAGGGCTTTCATGTAGAAAAGGAATTTCTCTTTGACTCCAGAGAGTAGGCCAGAAGTAATGAGTAGAAGCTGCAGAGAACCAAATGTTGACTCCATGTAAGGAAATACTTCCTGATGATTATAGCTGTCTCAAAGTAAAGTGGCCTGTCTGTGCTCAGAATGGGCTTCCTTTCACTATATGGACAGCAGCTAAATGATGGCTTTGGAACTGTGCTGTAGAGGGGATTTTTATTCAGGTTATTTATTAGGTAGACAAGTTGACCTTGGAAGTCTCTTCCAATAAGACCCTAGTATTTTCCTCCTTTTAACAGGATGGATTTTTTTTTTTATTGAATTAGCTAGCTAGCTACGATCAGAGAATAAAGGACCAAGCGCCTGAGGAAATGGGTCCAGGAGACGTTAGTTTTAATGAAGATGTGAGTCAGAAAAGTCCTATCACTTGTTGCATTGCATCCAGAAAGCTCTGAGTACTTTGAGATGGGATATAGTGAAACAGGGATTGGAGTGATTGTTTTATATGTATATACCACTTTGAAGTTTGCAGAATGTTTTACGTGTATTTAATACTTGCAATGACTCTATAAAGTAGGCACTATGGTTGTTATTATCTCCATTAAAAGTCAAGTGACTTACCTGTAATTACAAAGCTAGGAAGTTAGAGATTAGAATTGAACCTTGGTCTTCGATGTTAAGTTCAGCACTATCTCCACTATGGCAAGTGAAAGTAAACTTTGCACCCTAATGATTTTACCTTTGATGGATTCTACTTAAAGCTTTAAAAATCCCTTCCTTATCTCTAATACTAGCACCCAAACTAGTATTTTTTTTCTCAAAGTTTACTCCCAAAGGTTGATAAAAATAACAAAGCATACCAAAGCCAAAAATGGACCCTTTGAGCTATTATTAATTCATCTAGAATCACTGACAGTTGTTTGATAAGTAACCATGCTCTCTGGTTCCTCCTATCAATTGTACATTCAACTAGCAGGCCTGATCAGCCTTCTAACTTCTCCTATTTGGATTTCAGTATCTTCATCTGCAAAACAAAGGAGTTGACCTATATGATTTCTAATTTCTCCTCTTGTTCCAATATGCTATAAGTCTATGATTATTGCTTTACTTCAACTTATAAAGCTTAAGACTTTGTTCTGGGATTAATTGTGCCATCATCCAGTGAAGTCCAACAAATATTTATTTTCAGTTGGTTTTCAGTCTTGTCTGACTCTTTGTGACCCCATTTGGGGTTTTCTTAGCAAAGATACTGGTGTGGTTTGCCATTTCCTTCTCCAACTCATTTTACAGATGAGGAAACTGAGGCAAACAGGGCTAAGTGATTTGTCCAGGGTCTCACATCTAGTAAATGTCTGAGGCCAGAATTGGACTCATAAAGATGAGTCTTCCTGACTCTAAGCCTGTCACTCTTCCACTGCGCCGCGTAGCTGTCCTTTTTTTCTTGAGGGCTCCAATATGACATGCGGTGTGCTGGGTGCTGGGGGCTATAAAGACGGAAATGAAACAGTTAAACCTCAATGAAATTAGTTAGCTTGGTCCACTGGCATTGGAGTCAGAAAACAGGTTCAAATTTCACTTTGGACGTTTACCGGGTGTGCTACTATGGCCGAGTTCAGTCTTTGACACATAGTAGGCACTTAATAAATGTTTATTTACTAACAGCTTATGACACAGTTCTTTTATCCATAAAATGAGAAGGTTAGAGGAAATCAGGAGTTCTTAACTTGGGATTCTGTGAGATTATTAAAAATTGAGAATTATATTTCCAATATAATTATTTTATAATCCTATGTATTTTATTTGATGTAGTGAAAAACATTATTCTAAGAAGGAATCTATAGGCTTCACCAGACTTCCAAACGAAGTCTATAACACACAAAAACCAATCCTAGACAAGATGGTTTCTAAGGTTCCTTTCAGCCCTAAATCTATGATCCTATGACTTTTTTTTTCTCATGATTCTTCTGTAGATAGAGAATTAGATTATGTCCAATAAATCCCCAAAGAGAAATTCTTTAGGAAAGAAGTAGATATATAGACAACTTTTTAAAAAAATGACCAAAAGCCATTCCCCAATAAGTAAGTGGTCAAATACTATGGAAAAAAACAGTCTTCACATCAAACAAATTGCAAACTCTTAACAATCATGTGAATAAATGTTGTAAATAGCTTGTAATAAGAGAAATGCAAATCAAAACAACTCTGAAATTTTACCTCCCAGATGAACAAGTTAGCACAGATGTCAAAAGATGGGAACAGTCAATGTTGGAGGGTTTGTGGAGAGATGCATTGTTGGTAGGCCTGTGAATTATTATGTACTGGAAAGCAACTTGGAATTATATAAATAAAATGAAACAGAGATTCTACTGTTAGGCATATACCCCAAGGAGTTCATTGTCCAAAAGAAAGGCTTCACATATACAAAAATATTTATAGTAACCCTCTTATGTGGCAAAGAACTGGAAACAAAGTACATTCCCATCAACTGGGAAATGGCTAGACAAACTCTGGTACACAAATATAGTGGCCTATTACTGTGCTATGAGAAATGATAGATGTGATGAATATAGAGAAGAATAGACTTATTTGAACTGATATGAACTGAAGTAAGCAGAGCCATGAAAAATAATACACACATTGACAATGGCAATGTAACTAAAAAGAACAATGGCCACAAAACAATTGAAAAGGAATGCTGCAAAAATTTTTCAGAACAAACTTGTCCCCAGAGAAGAGTTCCAAGAACGCGCCTCCCTCTAATCTTTTGTAGAGGGGGCAAGTTCACCTAAATGATGGCACCCGTTCCACTTTTTCCCTTTGTCCCAAATCAGACATTTCTCATCTGTTTCATCCTTTTTCTTTCTTCTTCACATTAGTTTAAATGATACCAAATTCTGGGATACTGCAATATTTTAATTATGCTTTCATTATTAAGGCAGCAGGTGGCTTTTAATGAGATCATCTTAGAAGAGAAATGTTTCCTTTTAGATTTGATCAAAATCTCAACTTACAGCATTAATAGAAAAATTGTAATTCCTTCCTATACTTTCTTTTTTTTATTAATTCTTGAGAGCTATGATCTTGGGAAGAAAAAGAGAATCTGTATATTTGTGGGGTGCAATTAGTGATGGGGTATGTTAATCTATGGATAGTTTAATTATATAATAATTAAAGATTAAAGACAGACAAGATTTTCTACCCATGGCATCTGTTCTGTAGGTATCTCTGGATCAAGGGTATCTGAGTGGCTTTTGATGTGTGTGTGTGTGTGTGTGTGTGTGTGTGTGTGTGTGTGTGACAGAGAGAGAGGAAGAGAGAGAGAGAGAGAGAGAGAGAGAGAGAGAGAGAGAGAGAGAGAGGGAGGGAGGAGGGGGAAAGGAGGGATATTGTACTGTTATTTAACTACAAATGACAAAGTCCAAATGAACAAAATATGAGCACAGCCAAGACTACAGAGAGTATTCTGTGATCTGGAGGTGCCATTTTGGTGGCTACAAGGATGATGGCAGGAGTCAGATGTGGAGGTATAGAATTGAGTCACTACTTATTATAGAATTCCTAGACTCAGCTGGTGGTATCCAGAAAGACCTCATTACTCACCCAGCTATACTACTCTGAGACTTCTTTGACTTTAAGATCCCTTCAACCTTGACATGCCACCTCATCATTATCTTTTGCCTCTCTGACTGCATGATGGGCCATGAACTTCAAGAAATCTATTTAAAGAAGTTCAGCTCAGACAACTCCTTATTTCTCACCTGGCTGTATTACTTTGAGAATTCTTTGACTTCTCCTCCATGTTGCCTCTCCATTTTATAGCTCTCCTTTGGGTGTCGTCTTCCCTGTTAGATTGTAAACTCCTTGAGAGCAGAGACTATCTTTCCTTTTTTTTCATTATTTGTATCACCAGTGCTTAGTGTAGTACTTAGCACATAGTAGGTGCTTAATATTTTGCTTAACATTAACATTTAACATGTGCATAACATTTGTTCTTTGACTCTTAATGACTATGTAGACGATAGTGCTTGAGTTGAGCTTTAAACCAACTAAGTATGCGTCCAGCGAAGCATGAAGTGGAATAAGGAAGAGGAGGGGGTGAGATTTAAATATTCTAGAAGTCCTCAGAGAGCAACCTTATATATGAATCATGAATTTAGAACTAGAAAGGACCTTATAGGTCATCTATTCCAATCCTTTTATTTGATAGATGAGAAAACCGAGGCCCAAAGACTTGCTCAAGGTCACACAGGTAGTTAAGTGGTAGAGCCAAGATTCTAACTCAACTTATCTGGCTTCAAATCCAGCACTCTTTCCAGGTATTATAGTGCCCCAACATTTCTAGTCTGATTTTCTTTCTTCTTCATCCCTCACCTTCTTCTCCCTCCCCATAACTATGAATTCATTTTCCCCATGCCCTTTCCTTTGTATTCCTCTCATTTCCCTTCCCTCTTTCATTCCTGTCTTCCTTTTCTGCCCACCCCAATGTCACCATCCTCCCCACCTCAGCCCCTATAGCTGAGGGAGTCAGATGATAAGTACCCTTTCCTATGAAACTCTAAGGGTCTTCTCCTCCCAGATTTATTCTTTTGTGAAGACAAACTAGGTCATCTTTCACTTCAAGTCTTACCTAACCTTTAATAATGAATGGGTGGTGTCTCATAGAAACTGAGATCTGGGAAAGACCTTACATTAGAAAGTCCAGCATTTCCCATTGCCAGTGACCATTGCCAGTCACCTTGACCTATGTCTTGCCTCTGGACTCTGATGACTCTGGAGGAGAGAGTATTGTTGATGGTTTTGCACACCTCTGCCTCACTTAAATCCAATTTATTTGCAATTCAAGACATCACTCTCCTGATGTCATTGGTCCTCTTTGAGAATGAAGGACAAAGAAGAGGAAGAAGAAGAAGAGGAAGAAGAAGAGGAAGAAGAAGAGGACGAAGAGGAGGAGGACGAAGAAGAGCAGGAGGAGGGGGAAAAGAAGGAAGAAGAGGAAGAAGAGGAGGAGGAGGAAAAGAAGGAAGAGGAGGAAGAAGAGGAGAAGCAGGAGGAGGAGGAGGAGGAGGAGGAGGAAGAACAACCAGACTAGGGATTCTGATAGACTGAGGTGAGGTAGGAATGAATTCTAGACACAGGGTACAGCTCCATGGCGAGGAATGTAGTGAATGTGAAATAGCAAGAAGTCCAATTTGGCTGCAATGTATAGTGCATGAAATTGAGAAATATGATAAGACTAGAAAGCTGGATTAGAGTCAAGCTGTTAAGGGTTTTATATATCAAACAGAGAAGCCAGTGTTTGATTCTAGAGGTAATAGGGAGCCACTGGAGTTTAATGAGCAGATAATTCATGTTATCAGACATATTTTAGGAATATCACTTTGGCAGCTGTGTGGAAGAAGAATTGGTGAGGGGAGAAACTTGAGGCATGGAGATTGATCAAGAGGATAGAGGGCCTTAACAAACAGCTCTGTGAGAAGACAAAAGGGGATGAATGTGAGAGATGCCAAGATTGAATTGACAAGACTTGGCAACTGAATAGATATGTGGGGTAAGGGAGACTGAGAGTCTAGGAAGACGATGAAGTTGTGAACCTGGGAGACCACAAGAATGATGCTGCCATTGTCAGCAATGAGGAAGTTGAGAAGTGGAAAGCATTTGGGGAGAAAGATAAAACATTATAGTTTGGAAATATGGAGTTTAGCTGTTCTTAGCTGAGTGTCACGTCCTGCCTTTCATAGATGTGATCTCCCTCTTCCGTGAGACCGTCGCTCCTTGGAGAAAACCAACGGCATCCGATGTCTTCACTTGTGTATGAGGCAGAGCTGCACAAAGTCACCAGCCTCACTTCATCCTCCAGTCACGGGAATCCAGTGGCCACACAAAGGTCAAGACAGCTGGCGATGGCCCAGGATGCAGTGGGTGACCAG
>CM053586.1:72835051-72874390 GCA_028646515.1 Pseudochirops corinnae | reverse complement strand
AAGTATTTGCAGATCCTATACATGATTGCACGCCACCATGGGGGGGGGGGAGGGAGGGAAAAAAATCTGAAACTCAAGTGATTGTGGAACCGAATCTTGTAAATTAAAAGTAAATGAGCAAATAAAAAAAAAAAGGAAAAAAAAAAAGAAATATGGAGTTTAAAATGCCTATAGGACATCCAGTTTGAAATATAGGATAGACAGTTATTCATATTAGAGTTCAAGAGAGTCTAAGGCTGGATGTGATGATCTGAGGGCATAGAGATGAAAATGAAATCCTTGTTACCATCACTATATCTCATTGAGGATGAAGGATTGGAGAAGGCTAAAGTACATTGAGATTAGGACTGGGAGCTGGAGCGGGAGGCATCTTGGTGACAGTGAGCATTTTGTGGGCGGAGGAGTGACAGGGAAAGAAGATTGTTGGCAATCCCTATAGATTTAAAGAATTGGTTAATACTTTTTTTCTCCTATGAGATAAGACGACAATAGAACATGTGGTTTCAATTTTCCAGTTTAGTTTTTCAGTTTTTCCCCCCTTTAAGACAGTAAGAAAACGGAACAGCAGAACCCAATTCTGGCATAGTGTTTGGTAAGCCTTAGATCATCACCATATTTAAAATCAAAAGCAAAATTATGCCCTTATGTATCTATACCAAATTTAGGATGTCTAGCTAAAATAATTTTTGCTTTAAAATGACCAGAAAGTAATATTTTCTCTTTCTTGTTTGGAGGAAGGAGGGGGAAAACAAAAGATTTTCTTTTTGGTCTTATACAATTGTTTTAATTATTTTTTTTCATTTAATTTGAGTATTTACTTTCTTTCCTCCCACTATTGAAAGAGAAAAGAAAAGAAAAAAATAACCTTGGGACTAATGATAAAGAATAGCGTATACTTTGTACGATTTTTTAAGTCCAACCGAATAGCCAAAGTAAAGTGCACAATAAATCCTGAAGTACAAATAATACACTATGTATGCATTACATATATATATACACACACGTATGTATTTGTGTGTATGTAAATATATACATATACATACATATGCACATATATGTATGTATCCATGAAATTAAACCCAAGTATTTTTTCACCACAAAAGAAAATTCAAGCAAGAAATGGTTTAAATCCATTAAACAAGAGGCCACCATGATTACCTAAAGGGATTTGAGCATCACTGAATCCAACCCAGGTTAGTATTACTTTCCATTCTAGCAGGTGGCAGCTAAGAAACTTCAGTAAAGCTCACAACCATTGGTTTGGGAAAACTTCGTTGCTGTTAAGTCAATAGCACCCACCACCACAAGGGAAACACTTGTTTGCATTTTAAACTACTGTTTTTCTTGAAGTTAATCATCAAGACCCCTAACATTTATCTTGGAAAGAAACAGATGGGTCCTCATCATAAATACCAACAATAATCCTTGTGCTTTTTTTTAGAGGGTGGGGGGAGGTGGTGATGGGGGTCCAAACCCGTGATTTCATCGTTGTAGGGAACTGCTAGCATTGACATTCTCTCCAGCTCATTGTGCCTTCCTTCCCAGATTGTCTTCCATCTACCCTTCGTGTGTCTTTTATATCCAGAGTTGTTTGTATGGTGTCTTCCTTACTGTGAGCAGGAACAATGTCTGCTCCTTGAAGGCAGGTCTTATCTATTTGCCTTTCTTTGCACCTCCAGTTGCCTAGTGCAGTGCCTGACCCATAGGATGGTTTTAATAAATAGGTGTTTCCTGATGGATTCATCAGTAATTTATAGTCATGGAAAGTTGCCTGAAGCATTGTGCCATTAAATGACCTCTGTGCTTATATACTTCATATGTATCGGGGCAGAGCTTAAACCCAGTTCTCCCCGGATCCAAGAACAGTTCTCTAACCACTGTGCTACATGGCTTCTTAGTCCTTTTACTATTAGAAATAATTCTGTGTTTTTGCTGATTGGACCTCTGGCATATTGGCTCTTGGCTTAAGACATTTATTTTTCTATATCGCTATACCTCTCCTCTCCCCCCACTTTTTTTTTTTTTTAGTTGAGGTATCCATATCTCACCCTGACGGGATGTTCAGCTTGATCCCACTGCTGATCCACATGGAAATTTGGACTGGCTCTGTTTCCCTCCGGGCCAGTTTTCCCCTCCTTAGGCAGCAGGTGTCCCCTTGTAATGGGAATGGGGATTTGAAGATCTTCCCTGCCCCTTGTATTGGCAATCAAACAGAAGTGGTAAACACCTTGTTGTGGCTATTTAACTATTTAGCACCTTGTCTCAGTTCATCATTGTATCAAGTATTAAGATCCAGAACTTGTGAATCCCACAACGAGAAGAAGTAACAGGAAGGGATGGCACACAGAGGAGCTAATACTATGATCCTCGGAGCTTCTGAGAGTTGCTGCAAGTTGGGAGCTGCTGGGAGCCAGAGCTGCTGGGAGCCAATGAAAACTTCTGGGAGCCATCCAGAGCTGCTGGGAACAAGAATTGCTGAGGGTCAAAACTGCTGGGAGCTAGCAGCATGGAGGCTGAGCTGCTACTTTTAGAGAGAGAGAAGAGAACTGAGAACTGAGAACTGAGAAGAGAATTGAGAAGAACTGAGAAATGAGAAGAGAGGAGAACTGGGAGGAAGCATGACTGTGGTGCTGGTATTTCGTCTGTCTGTTGTTACTTTGTTGGATATGTCTGCTGATAGAGGACATTGCTGTTGTTACAGAAACCCTGGGACTTTGCTGTTGGTTCAGAAGCCCAGAAAGAGGATTTTCTTGTTGTATGTTTATAGAAATCCTGGATGAGGGTCTTACTGATGTTTTCAGAGGTCTTGGGACTATACTGATGATTTGTGTTGATTCCTCAGACCTTGTTGTTGGGTCTATGTTGATTTCACAGGCAGAAAGTGAATTGATGATGGTGCCAGCAATGTTAAGGGATGTTATTGTACCTCTGTTAAGCCTTGTCTTCCCAGAAACAGAAACTGTGAAGGACTTGAGGTCGACTGGACACTGTTAGCTTCAATATGGAACAGGAACTGGATGAGGAACTGGACAAGGAGCTGGACAAGGAACTGGACAAAGAGTTGGGAGCTACCTGCCTTTGAACCCAGGTGACAGTTGGGTGGATTCAGGTAGGAGCTAGATCCATGGAAGAGGAACCATGGAATCTGAGAGCCAGCCTCCAGTCAAGATGAAAAGACTTCTTCTTGTGTATTTAATGAAAACTCACAAAACCAGGATTTACTGTGGCCTAGGGGTGGGAGGACTCTGTACTCTGTATCTTGTACCTTTTCGGGATGATTGAATTAAGGATGATTGGAAACTAATTTCCAACTAAGAAGAAAGAAGACTTTTTGTTTGAGAGATTAAGGCAATGTGAGCTAGGGGTGGAGAATTTTGACCTTTGTACTTTGTGCCTCCTTAAGGATGATTGAGTTAAGTTTTTACTTAATGATTGTACTTTATTTAAAGCTATGTGGCCACTTTGGTGAAAGCTATGTGGTCATTTTAGTGACAACTTGTTATGTTATAAGATTGTAAATGTTGTACTTTGATTTCTGTGAATGTTTTACTTCAATTTACTGCTGAATAAATAGAGAGTTTACTATACTATATAATCTGAACCTTGAAGCTGTTCACAGCAGCAGTCCTCTGGAAAGCTGCTTGTGCTTGGCTTTACACCCCTCTGCTACCTCAGGCTTAACATGTTGTTTCTGGGTTTGGTGAGGACACCCCATTGGCTTTAGCCCCTCTGCAGCTCAGAACTCCTGAGCTCCAGTTATCCACCTCCATTAGCCTTCTTGGCAGCCAGGATTAAAGGCCTATATCACCATACACAGATTAAACATTTTCTTTTCTTTTCTTTTTTTTAGTTGGTGTTGTGATGTTTTTATTTACTTTTAGTTTATCTATTACAAATTTAACAACCAACAACTACAAACTGGTATTGTTTACTGGGGTTTTTTTTAAGTGCATATTAACTTTTTTCCCTTTCTTTGTATTTATTTTTAGTTTTCAACATCAATTTCCACAAGATTTTGAGTTACAAATTTTCTCTCCATCTCTCTACCACTACCCCAAGATGGCAAGCATACTAAATACCCCCTTTCTCCAATCTGCCATCTCTTATATCTCAGTCATCCCCACTTAATTTCTTGTAGGGCAAGATGGATTTCTATAGCCCATTGTCTGTATATCTTATTTCAGAGTTGCATATAAAAAACAATTTTTTAAGATTTGTTTTAAAACTTTGAGTTCCAGATTCTCTCCCTTCTCCCCTCTTCACCCACCCCCATTGGGAATACAAGCAATTCAATATAGGTTATACATGTGTAGTTATGAAAGGCATTTCCTTAGTAGTCATATTATCAAAGACTAACTATATTTCCCTCCATCCTATCCCACCCCCCATTTATTCTAATTTCTCCTTTTACCCTGTCCCTTTTCAAAAGTGTTTTCAGCTTAAACTTCAAAAATAAGGAGAAACAATTACAATTTACAAATGAAATAGCACCCTTTATAAGATTGTAAACTACCAAAAGGCAAGAGTTATATCTTTTTTCTCTTATCCTATGTGATATCTAGCGCACTGCCTTGTACAGAGTGGATGCTCAATAAAGGTTGCTTGATTTATTCAACATATTTACAACACATCACAGGCAGAATGCTTGTTGGTTCCACCAGCAGTCCTTTGATCAGTCCCATAGAAGGCAAAGAGGTTCCGAAGTTACATATTGCAAATCTTGGATTTTCTAGCTTTTCAGTAAGTTTAGAACAAAGTTTCAAATGAAAGGAGGCTTAACCAAAGGCAATCCTAAGACAATTGTCTGACTTGTGTACATCCTGCCAGCTCAAAAAAAATGAATCGAGAGTTAGACAAGACTTTGATAAATCACAGAGTCCTTGTCCAATACTCCCATTTTACAGATGAAAAAAACTAAGGCCCTTAGAGTGAGGCAACTTGCCGAAGGTCACATTGCTACTAAACAGCAAAACAAGAATTCAAACCCAGATCCTCTGTCTCAAAAACCAGTGTTCTTTTCATTCCTCTATGCCCCCTGCTCTTTTAAATTCTACAGTTGACTGTGTCCACATATAACTCTAAGAGCAGAATTTCCCAAATTAATTTGGTCATGGAACACATTTGGGCTTTAACTAGATTAACAGAACCCATAAATGCTGGCCTGTGAAATTGGAGTTGGGATGGTAACAAAAGTAATAAGGATGGTTGGGGAGAATTTAGAGCCAAATAGAGGAAATTATATCCATTTTCAAATAAAATGCTATGCATAATAAGCATTTTTATATGCACAGAATTTCATGTTTAATATTTTAGAGAGAAATTAGGACTAGCATAACATTTTCCTGCTGGAACCCTATCCATGTCACACAGCATCTTAGGGTCCCATGAAGCACAGTATAGTTAGTGCCATATTTCTTATTTGTAGTGGCTGCTTCCAAAGCCAGAGTAAAAGGAAACTTTAGCACTAGTGAAAATGTTGGCAAATGAACAGCTCTGATGAATTTAGGAAAACATCCCAAAGACTTTCTCTATTCTTATATTTACTAACTGATTCTTAGGTTCATTTTCATCTTTGTGCTTTACTCTATAGATCACACAGCATCTTCTCTGTTTTAAAATTATTTTATTTGCCATTGTACAAAAGCAATAAAACTCCTCTCCTTTCCGTCTGGCAAAACCAAGCTTCCACCATTTTTCATTTTATTTTTTGGCATTATTATCCTTTTGTTCTCTGTATTTTTGACTCCACCTTCATACATTTTTCCTCTCTTACCTATCCCAACCCTCATAAGAAAGGAATTGGTTTTCTTGAGTGGGGACCTAGTAGACCCGGCAAGTATAACCACCAACAACAACTAAGGCTATTGTGAGCCAGGACACCACGAAACTGGAGGCACTTTGAGTTACCTTTGCTCCAGGTAAATTGACTTAAAATCAAGCTATAGGTCGTTTAAATATGGTGTGTGTATAGGGACCTTTCTACAATTGCAATAGGGAGAATATGAGACTTTGTTGGGTTCTGCATGAACTTGTTTTACACCTTTGCAGTTTGATTTTACCTTTTGTTGGCTATTTTTTTTTACCTCCTTATAAGCTTTTAGAAGTTTTATCTGAGGGTCATCAACTAGGATTTTATTAAAGTAGTTGTTTTCTCTGAACTTTCATTATCCGAGTAGTCCCAATGAAGCAGAAGAGGGAGCCTCTCTCTTGAAGGGCCGTGGTGGAGGTGGATAGTTGTCCTCCAGGGCTACAAGGGGACTGATGGAGTCTAGTGCCCAGGAAGGCGGTCTTGGCTTAGCATAGGAGAAAAGAAATTGTTTGGGAAGTGAAGGCTGAGTTTGCATGTCACCACACTCTAGCGTAAGGGCCAGATATCAACCAAAATGTCCAAGGGCTGGTACAACAAATTTTTCTGATAATATAGGAATAAACCTAGAGCCAAATCATCAAAAATCTTGTCCAGGCCATTGGAAACAAAGAGTGAATCCAAATATAGTCAAAACAGATCAAGATATCAGATCAGCAAATATGGCCACATTGAAGTCAGCAGGGTTACAGTTAGTTAACAACATTAATCTTACTCCTTTTTACCACTCTTGAGCCTATCTACAAGAACATCTCATGTCATAGAAATTCTCTTAGCAGTATTATAGATCTGAGGAATTTAGATTCACTCTTAGATTTTCACCTTTAAGTATCATAAATTTATGGTGCAATATAATTGATCAGTCCCCTGAAAAGGGCACACACAGACACACACAGACACACAAACAAATCCCCCTCATACATATCCAGGCTTTGCCACGTAAGTCACCTAACTAGGGAGGATAGTTTATTTGTCATGATTAAGGAAATATGTGATGCAATAAGGTTTCTTGTAGATGATTTTTAAAATATGACTAATAACTCAAAGTAGATATAATTTAAAATATTAGCTATGAACTTTAAAATTATTATTAATTATAATTATAATATAATTAGTATTACAACATAGTACTTTTAATGAAGTAATAATAATAAAGCTTTACAAATATTTTATAGTGAAACCATTTTGATAATGATATTAACTTTTAAGTTATAACTTTTCTTTAAAATACGTATTTGTATTGTTATTATCAAAGACAATTATATTATATTTATATATTGTTTCACAGTTAATACTGGCATTTCTTCTTACTAAGTCTATGTGGCATTTAGAGTAAGTATTAGTATACCAAGTTTACTGATGAGGGAAACTAGAGGTCAGCATGGTTAATTGGCTTTCCAAGGAACCCACAGCTCATAAAAAGAGTTGTTTCATTTTAAAAATCTGATTTTAGTATATCCAGGATCCAATACATCTTTTAGGTAAGCCCACCACCAATTTTATAATGTGAATATAAAGGAAAATAGGATTCAGTTAATGTAAATTTTTTTATTGCTTACTCTCCCATGATACATCTAAGTAAGATCTGCAGTAATGTTTATGCTGAATAAGGTTGATGTAATCTAATTTATATTAACAAGGAGAGGAGGATGTCTAAGTTTCTATGTTTCTCCTTGCACAGACAATAGAACTGTATGGAATGATCTTACATATTTTGATGGTTCTAAGAACTTTTCCCCCCCAACAGATGGGGCTAGTAACAGCTTAGACTCATTTGAATAATCCAAACCAGTCATCACAGAGATTCTTTGGGATCTGAAAGATAATTCTGGGAGAAATTCAGGTACTTTTAAACTCCTAAAATCTATATGTTCAGCCCTAAACTCTCTACTGAGTCCCATTCTCAAATCACCAAAAACTGTCACTTGGACATCTTATACATCTTGTATTATAGATATCTCAAATTCAACACATCCAAAACAGATTCTTCATCTTCCTCCTTCCCCAAAACAAAAACCTCTCCTCTACTAAACTTCTACTACCATGCCTATTCACCTACACTCACAACCTCAGTGTCCTCCTAGATTCTCACTGACACTTACCCTACATATTTGATCTGTTGCTAAATCTTGTTATTTCTACCTACAGAACAAGTAGGAAGTGCCTCTTTGGTGTGTATGGGGTATTCAGGGAGGACCAGCCCCTCTGGTGTGAGAGCTTGATGGGCCCTTTTCCGGGCTGTTCTTCCACCTTTGGTGTCCACCTGTCACCCAGCTCTCACTTGTGGCTCCAAGAAGCTGCAGCATGGGCAGCTACACTCCAGTAAAACTATCTTGGCAGATGGCCTTACCCAGGTTAAGAGTATCAATGGACCTCAAACCTGTCAGTGAGTTAGGAGGATGTCTACCCTAAGCATGTGAAGACTTCCCCTGGCAGAATGGATAGATGAGAATGATTTGTTCTAATGGCCACGATGATGGCTAAAGCAGGCGCAGTGGAGCGGGCAGAGCCTGGTCAGACATCAAAGATGCCAAAGTCATCCACTGCATCCTGGGCCATCTCCAGTCATATTGACTTTTGTCCTGCTACTGGACTTTGATAACTGTGGAAAAGAGTGAGACTGATGACTTTGTGCCACTCTGCTTCACTTAAATCCAATTTTCTTGAGAGTCAAGACATAGCCTGTCATGTCACTGATCCTCTTAGAAAATGAAGGACAAGCAACAATTTCCCTCTTGGATGCTGAAATACTCTTCTGGTTGGTTTCCCTGCGTTAAGTCCCTTCTTTTGCCAGTTCACCTTCCATGCAGTTGCAAAAGTGATTGTCCTAAAATATATTTGTCCATGTCACCTACCTACTAAATAAAGAACAGAGGCTCCCTATTGCATTCAGTATCAGATAGATAATCCACTGTTTGAAGACCTACAGGTGACTGAGGAAGAGCCACCATGGAAAGGGCTGCTTAATGCCACCTGCTGGAAGCTTGCAGTATGGCAGTGGGAACCATGACAGGGACCAATGTCAGAAGCCGCCTATTTGAAATTACTGTATGTAGACTTGGAAGGAGCAGATTCCTGTTAGAACTCCATGCTGCACCATGAAAGTAGCTGAGATACTATATAGACTGACAGAATTTTCTCATTTGATGATTTCTCTGTCCTCTAAGAGTGTTGTTGCAAGTTCTAGTCCCCTTGTCCCCACATTTCAATAAAATATTCTTTGCTAATTTTGCTTGAAAAGTGAGCCAGCATCAGAAAAATAGATGGTTGGGCAGTGATTGTTCTAGATTTTCTGGGAGGGAGGTACTAGCCAAAGAAGTAAGAACTTTCTCAAAATAAACCTGAATTCTTTCATGTTGTGACAGCCTCTGATAGAAAATATTAAAAAATAAAGACAGGGGAGGGGGTGACCAAGATGGTGGAGTAAAAGCAGGGACTTGGCTGAGCTCCTGCTCCAACCACCTCCATTACCTGTGAAATATGACTCTAAACAAATTTTAAGGCTACAGAACCTATGAAGTGACAGAAAGAAACAAATCTCCCTCTGAAGGCAGCCTGGTAGGCCAATAGGAAGGGTTTATTGCACCTGGCTGGGAGTTGAGCACAGTTCCACATGAGCCACCATGGCCCAGACCCAGGGTGGCCCTGATCAGTAGCCCAGACAGGCCAAAACAGACTTCAGAAGAGGGAATTACCAGCAGCTGTGATGGTTTCCAGACTTCTCAACCCACAAACACCAAAGAGAAAGTAAAACATCAATAGGGAACACTGTGGTCAGGCCCTTGCCCTGGGGTGAGAGGTAGTGGAGGCATGGTGGCTGCAGCTGCTACCACGTGGCTACCTCCAGAGCTCATGGACTGCAGATCACAAGCAACCGTTCAGAGGGTTATTGCTTTTGCTTTGACCTGCTTGGATCAGGATCATGGTCTTGGGTGGTAGTCCTGGGGTGTATGTTCAGAGCTTGTGGTGGCTGTAGAGAGAGTACTTTCCTCCGACCTCTAACAACTGCAAAAACCCCAGAAATTTGGGACACAGCTCTCTCCACTCTGGAAGCAGTATTCCACTGTGGCAAAGAGCTCAAAAGTCAAGTAATTGACTGGCAAGATGAGCAAGCAGAAGAAGTGCAATCAGACTATAGAATCCTTTTTTGGGGACAAATAGGATAAAAACATGAAACCAGAAGAAGTGAAAAGTCTTGCATCAAAAGCTTCCAAGAAAAATTTGAACTGGTTATACACAATGGAGGAGCTCAAGAAGGATTTTAAAAATCAAGTAAGAGAAATGGAGGAAAAATTGGGAAGAGAAATGAGAATGATGCAAGAAAACCATGAAAAGCAAGTCAACAGCCTGCTAAAGGAGAGCCCAAAAATACTGGAGAAAATAACATCTTAAAAAATAGATTAACTCAAATGGCAAAAGACCTCCAAAAAGCCAATGAGGAGAAGAGTGCCATAAAAAGTCCAATTGACCAGATGGAAAAGAAGTTTCAAAAACTCACTGAAGAGAATAATTCCTTCAAAATTAGATTGGAGCAAATGGAAGCTAATGACTTTATGAGAAATCAAGATACTATAAAACAGATCCAAACAAATGAAAAAATAGAAAGCAATGTAAAATATCTCATTGGAAAAACCACTGACCTGAAAAATAGATTCAGGAGAGATAATTTAAAAATTATTGGACTAACTGAAAGCCATGATAAAAAAAAGAGCCTAGTAATCATCCTTCAAGTAATTCTCAAGGAAAGTTGCCCTGATATTCTAGAACCAGAAGGCAAAATAGAAATTGAAAGAATTTGCCAATCACCTCTTGAAAAAGATCCCCAAAAGAAAACTCCTAGGAATATTATAGCCAAATTTCAGAGTTTCCAGGTCAAGGAGAAAATATTATAAGCTATCAGGAAGAAAAAAAATTGAATATTGTAGAAATACAATCAGGATAACATAAGACCTAGCAGGTTCTATACTAAGGGATCAAAGGGATTGGAATATGATATTTCAGAGGTCAAAGGAGCTAGGATTAAAATCAAGAATCACCTACCCAGCAAAACTGAGTATAATGCTTCACAGGAAAATATGGTTCTTCAATGAAATTGAGGACTTTCAAGTATTCTTGTTGAAAAAACCAGAACTGAACAGAAAATTTGACTTTCAAATACAAGAATCAAGGGAAGCATGAGAAGGTAAACAGGAAAAAGAAATCATAAGGAACTTATTAAAGTTGAACTATTTACATTCTTACATGGAAAAATGATCATTGTAACTCATAAGACTTTCCTCAGTATGAGGATATTTGAAAGGAATATACATGTATACGTATATATGTATGCATACATACATATATGTATATAGCAGGGTTTATATGTGTATAAATACACATGTGAGTGTGTGTGTATATGTGTGTACATGTATACATAGACAAAGGGCACAGGATCAGTTGAATAGGAAGGGATGATATCTAAAAAATAAAATTAAGAGGTGAGAGAGGAATATAATGGGAGAAGGAGAAAGGGAGAGAGAGAATAGGGTAAATTATCTCATGTAAAAGAGGCAAGAGAAAACTGTTACACTGGAGGGAAAGAGCAGGAAGGCGAAAGGGAATGGGTCAACCTTAGTCTCATTGAATTTGGCTTAAGGACGGAATAACCTACACACTCAAGTGGGTATCTTACCCTACAAGAAAGTAGGGGGAAAGGGGATAAGAGGGGGGATGATAGAAAGGAGGACAGATTGGGGAGGGGGTAGTTAGAAGCAAACACTTTTGAAAAAAAGGGTCAAAGTAGAAAATAGAAAAAGGGGGGGGAATAGGATGGAGGGAAATACAGTTAGTTTCTCACAATATAACTACTATGGAAACATTTTGCGTACAACCTATATTGAATTGCTTGTCTTCCCAGTGGCAATGGGTGAGCAGGGAAGAAGGGAAAGAATCTGGAAACTGAAGTTTTAAAAACAAATGTGAAAAAAAAATTTTTTTTAACATGCAACTGGGAAATAAGGTATACAAGCACTGGGGTGTAGAAATCCATCCTGCCCTACTAGAAAGTTAGGGAGTATGGGGGAGGATATAAGAGCAGATTGGGGGAAGGGGTATTCAGTAGCCGTGATATCTTGGGGTGGTGGTAGGGGAAAGATGGGGAGAAAATTTGTAACTCAAAATCTTGTGGAAATGAATGCTGAAAACTAAAAATAAATAAATAAAAGATAAAAAAAGACAAAGAAAAGAATACATATTTTTAAAAGTCTTTAAATTGTTTTGTTTAAAGAAATTCTGAGTTCATCTCTCTCCCATTTTTTCTTTTTAGTTAAAACAATAAGAACTGCTATATTTAAGAATGAATCAAACCTTTAAAAACTGTGGTGCTCACCTCCTCCCCTGCCCCATTTCTTTCCCAAAGTACATAGTCTATTATGGCAGCGAATACTGGCTATGCTGTTAGAATCACAAAGTTATTAGTATATGTTTATTTCTATCAATAAAGTTGTCTTGACCATTCAGTAAACATTTATTAAATGTCTATTATGTTCCAGATGCTTTGTTAGACATTCTAAATACCAAGACAAAAGTGAATAAGAACTTCTGTGTCCTCAAGGATCTTATAATTCTGTCCGGTGGGATTTCAAAATATTGTTTAATACAGGATATGTATAAAATCAATGGGCAGCTAGGTGGCACAGTGGAATGCCAAGACTGGAGTCAGGAAGACTCATCTTCCTGAGTTAAAATCTGGCCTCAGACACTTACTAGCTGTATGACTCTGGACAAATCACTTAACCTTGTTTGTCTCAGTTTCCTCACCTGTAAAATGAACTGGAGAAGGACATGGGAAATCACTGCAGTATCTTTGCCAAGAAAACCCCAAATGGGGTCATGAAGAGTCAGACCCAATGGAAATGTCTGAACAACAATAAAATAAATACAGATTGAATGTGGAGGGACATTAATAACTTGTGAAATGAGAAACGCCAGCTGAAGGAGCTGACATTTGAGCTGAGTCATTGTGTCATTGACCTTAATGTCAAAATCCAAGCCATATAATTTTATATACCATTATAGCTCAGGGTGATACATATTTTAATACATTTGTTAAATGAAGGATACGCATTTGTTCCATAGCCAAGCCTAGCAATTTCCTGTATAACAGTATGTGTAGTGCTTTACAGATTGCAAAGCACTGTACATGTTATCTCATTCGATTTTGACAATAACCTCACTGACAGTAGGAAACATATTACTGTGTCCTCTCATTTTTTTCTTTTGTTCTCTACTCATCTCTGTCTCCCTTGACAATCTCTTCCCAAATCAACAACTTACACACAATATTCTTTGATTATGGGAAACACATACTGTGCCTATTAAAACCACAGTTATGGGGAAGCAAATTGGGCAGTCACCTAGGAGAAAACACACACAATAGATATGTGACTTAAAAAACAAAATCTACATTTATTTCATCAGTGCCAGAAAATAATAATAATCTACATAATGCTTTAAGGTTTAGCTTCTTTATAAATATTAACCCATTTTGTCCTCACAACAATCCTGGAAAGTAAATACTATTATTCCCATGGTAATGACTAGGAAATGGATATTGACAGAGGTTGAATGATATGTCCAAGGTTGCATAGCAAATAAGTGTCTGAGGCTGCAGTCAAATCCAAATCTTTACTGATTCCAGGTCCAGTGATCTAGCCACAGACTGCTCCAGCATGTGAGCATTTTCTTTCAGAATAAGCTGAATTTTATCTATTACATTGTGAGGTGACAGCATGGTATATTGAAAAGAGAAGTGGACTTGAAATTAGTTGGATTTAAATCCTACCTCTGCCTTTGTGATCATGAGTAAGTCAATTAGCTCCTCTGAGTCTCACTTTTCTCATCTGTAAAATGGGCACAATTATATCTGTATTACACACTTCAGAGGATTGTTGTGATGATCAAATCAGGTGGTATATATAAAACATTCTATAAACATTAAAGTCTTAAAGAGATTACACTCCCCTTTCCCACAAATATGTAGTATGTGTGTAAATATGTGTACACAAATATCTATATATATATCGACATAAGCATACATATGCATGTATATACACACATATGTGTACATACATGCAAACATACATACAGCATTATTTCAGTGAAGGTTCAAAACCTCTAAGCACAGTAACACATGGGGCATGAGGATAGGTAACTTTCACATTTTCCTAAGGGCACACAATAGTTTGCCTCTAAGGTGGAGTAGTTTCCTACTAACCTGTTAATGCTTTCAATCTACATCTCTGGAGTGGATGAATAAGAGAATTGAAACAAGGTCATATTGACTTTATCTACCGTTCAGTGTCCAGTGTTAATACTCCAAAGATTTTTTTACTAACTTGAACCCTCACCCTGAACTAACTGGTAGCAGAAAGCAGGGCATGGTCATAAAAACCACATCTGTCTACACCATAAGTGAATCTATGATTAGTTTATATTTTTACCCAAAAAAAGATGTCCTGCTTTAGTACTCATTTTGGCATTTTATCAAATTGAAACGTGATGCAATGACAAGGAAATACAAAGGGCAATGGTGTTTTGGTAAGGAATTAGTCCAATTTGGGATATGACTATATTGCCTTTTAGGAATTAAAGGCAAGATACACTCATTCTGAAGAGCTCCTCAGGCAGCATCTATGTTTATGATTTAGAGACACTTCATGCAAAAAATGTCAATAGTGTTTTAAAATACTATAAATGCTTACTTTCAGGATAGATACTAATGTTCTCTTTGGAGCCATTGTGGTCTGTTAGGTCAATAAGATATTTTTCAAAGCAATCCAAATGTGTTTTTCTTCAATAGACCTTAAAGATTATGAAAGGGCCATTATGGCATATTAGGTCAATAATCTATGTTTTTAACAAATATTCCCAAATTCACTGTCTCATATCTAGGTCAATTCATTTAATTATTATTACTTAGGATAGTTTAATGCTGTGATCCATCTGAACTGTCTTTAGCCCTTACTCATCTTTCAGTTCTCACAACCCATTCTTTAAGCTACCAAGATAAAGTTAGAATATAATGAAGAGCTGTCATCATTTGGAGGTACAAAATGACATGGCTCTGCTGCTGAAAAAAGATGAAAGTTGAAGATTTAAGCAATAAATTTGGGGCAGTTTTGTGAATTAACTTAAAACAAATGGGTATAAGTCGACCTTTCTCTCAAATAAGTTGGGTTATCATATATTGTTCATACTAACTTTTTACACCATCTATATGGGGTATGTTCAATCTGGTGAAATTTAGGAATAACTAAGAGGTCAAGTGAATGTTTCCATCTATAACTGTATTTGGTAGATGTGTGAATATAGTCCTTTAGTATGTTGGGATGCGACTGGTTGAATCTCAGATTGCTTATACTTTTACAGGAACTGTGCCAGGGCTTTAAGGACTAAATTGTTAAATTGGTTCTGCAGAGGAACGTTGGCTGTTTAAAATACGATTACATTTATTTTTTAAACATCTTGTCTATATGTATGTATGCATGACTTAAAGTGTTGGTATTCTGTAATTTAACTGTATGATTTTATGCCTAGTGAACTTTAGGATGCTCATGAAAATGAGATGCCTGTTTTTCTTGTTTCATTGCTGGACCAAATTTCAACAGATATTTTCTTCTCCTTTTCTCTCTATCATGCTTTAGAAAAAAGTCGTTTTCAGAGTAATTATTTCACCTTTATTTTATTTGGATTATGTTGAGATTTTAATTGTCCTTCTTTTCTTTATTGTTTGAATGTATATGATTCATTCTTTTTTGTGCACCCAGTTCTCCTTCTGCAGGTCACAAACCAGGACTGTAGGTGGAGCAAAGAAAGATGGTAAGAAGCCATGAATTGGCAAGCCAAAACAAATATTGGAAGAAGGAGAATGGGCCTAGGCATAGGAGTGAATTAGAGCGAAGAGATGAATTCTTTGAAGCTATCAGGCTATCAGTCCAGATGTATTTGATTCTGTCATTCTGATCTGGAGAGTCAGAAACTAAGTAAAAAGAAACCAGCTAGGAAGTTAGGACAATCTGTTCCCATAGCTTGCATCCTGGACCATCTCCAGTTGTCCTGATCTATATCTAACCACTGTATACAGATGGCTTTAGAGGACAAAGTGAGGCTGGTGACTTTGCATAGCCCTCCCTCACTTAAATCCAATGCAATTGCAAGTCATGTCATCATCTTCCTGATGTCATGGGTGTCTTCGAGAACCAAGGACAAACTGTACAGCCTATAGCTATGACCCCTCTATGTTTTTTTTTTCTGGAAAATCTCTGATTCACACTTTCTCATGGCCCTTGGTAAGTTTCAGTGAATGGTCCTACAAACCATTGTAGGTTTGTATTTTGTATATTCCAGGGACAGGTAGAGTTTGAACTGGAGACTTAGGGTAGCAGAGACAATTAGAAATTAAACCTGATACAATTCCTTTTTGAAATAAAAAAGCTCTTTTATATGCTTTCTGCTTGATCAAAAGCTAGCCTTAGATCATGGCTCTATTAGGTAGAAACACATAAGTTATATAGATGGAGATAATTCAGCAAGTTTTTGAATGTGTTTTATGTACAATATCTTGTGTTATGGTAGTATATAAGGATGTATGGTATGTCTGCTCTTTGGGAGTTTATAGCATAGTTAGAAAGAAGGTAAATGGGTTAATGGGATGGAAACAGAACTATGGGCTCAGTGATAAAAGACAAAACTTGATAGTACTTCCACTAATAGGAAGGGATGTTAACCTATCATGCCTCTGTCTGTTGTGCTAAACAGAGTGATTGTAACTTTGTCCAGGGAAGAGCCATGCTTCCCAGGGTCCTAAGAAAAGTCTCCGGTACCATAACCTTTCCAGAAAATCAAACAGTGAATATTATTGACATGAATGTCAAATATGCATTCAAGATCTACCAGGCTAAGTCCCTGAGCAATCACAGATGACAAAAGAATTACTATGTGCCTAATGCATACATTAACCTCCTAGGATTCAAGCAACAGGATTTGTAAGACAAGTGCCAGTTTAAAAGGACCTGATGTTTTCTGCCAGAGTATGGGTGAAGGATCTAGTATTAATAGCACAGTTTGAGAAATGGTTGTTTAGTTGCATGGCATCCTATGGGCAACAACATCTTTTCAATTATAGTAAAAGGGATGTCCTTTCCATTAATAGCAGTATACTTTTCCATTATAGTCCTTTTAAAATCTTGTTCAATGACTCCACAAAGTGCTTTTTAGATTCTGTTACCCAACCACCCAAAGAAAGGTAGCATGGTATAGGAGGAAGAAAATTTGCTCTAGATTCAGAGAACATATGTTCCAAACCTCACCTCTGATGCTTACTACCCATGTGACCTTGAACATTATACTTAAGTTCATTGTACTTCAGTTTCCTCATTTATAAAATGAGAGAGCAGAGGAGACAACCTTTGAAGTCTTCCTCAGCTTCAAGTATATGAACTCATAATCCCTTGGTACAATGGGCTGTGACAAGGGCAGTAGAATGCACTGATATTCAAAATTCCAATAGAATTTAGTGCATCTGAAGGGAGAATTAGAGTATAGAAATATGACCAGTTGCTAGAATCAGACCTAATCATCTTGTTGGTGCTTCAGAGAGCACCAAGGCTATTTCTTGAGGATCTAAGACTAGTTGGGATACTTGGGTTGGGAGGATGATACTGGGTAAATTTCAGAAGATATTCAATTTTACTATCTTAGTCACAGTTTCTAAAAATAATAAAATTACTACTTCCCTATAGAGGGAAGAGGTAGGTCTATGCTTTTAAAAATTTCAGTGGTTGCTGAGTAAGTGGTAGGAGTCTGCTCTCTCACTGAACCCCCTTCTCCATCCCTATCATATTCTTTGACCCTGAAATGGTGTCCAAGGAACATTTCCAGAGCCCTTAGTTCTTTCTTCATCTTGTAGGAACATGTGGTTCAGGAAATTCCCTGGCCATGTTGAAAGAACTGGGAAGGCACATTGGAGGTTTCGTAGATGACTGGAGGCATAAAGCCTCTGGAGCCTTAACATTTAAGCTTCCATTCTCACTGTGTTCAATATACTACTATATGATCTCAGCGTTTTGAGTATCTGACACCTGTGAAGGTGTTTGGATTGTGACTGAAGAAAGGACAGGACAGATAGGATGTATGTGCTCTAGAGCCAAAGATTTAATGTTGGCATTTTGAGCAATAGTCCATGCGATACTCTTGTTAAATTCAAAACTGGTCAGCAAGGAAGTGCTCAGCACACCTGCTTGACACAGGGTACTATGGTAGGAGTAAGTGGGCAGGGGGCAAGGGTGGGATGACTAGATGTTTTAAGAATGAGCACTTTCTGTGGGCCAGAAGCCTTTGGTGGGCTATGGCCCAGGCATGCATCAGGTATGAACTGTGGATAGCTCTAGAAAGCCACCTGGTGGATGGATAATTAGCCTAGTGACATGCTGTCATCCTATTTGCTTAAGGAATGGAAAATACCAGTTGATTTGTATTGCTTATACTGTAGCTTCTGATAAGTGTAGTGCCCCAAGCATCATTTATGGATTGTACAGTATCACAACATGCTCTGAATTAATATATTTTTATTCATGTGATAACCCCCTCAGTAAAATATAAGTACCTTTGATATGTACTGTTTCATTTTTGTCTCTATATACTCAGGGCTAGGACAATGCCTAACACATTTATTATTGTTCATTTTTTTCAGTCATTTCCAACTCTTTGTAACCCAATTTTGGTTTTTCTTGGCAAAGATATTAGAGTGCTTTGTCATTTCCTTCTCCAGCTCATTTTACATATGAGGAAACTGAGGTAAACAGATTAAATGCTTGCCCAGGGGCACACAGCTACTAAGTGCCTGAGGCTGTATTTGAACTCAGGCCTTCCTGATTCCAGGCCTGGTGCTCTATCCACCATGACAACTACCTGCCCATTGTCGGGGTATAATAAATATTTACTGTATTGAATGAATAGGTGATTATTCTGCATTTTGTGAAGTTTTCTGGAAGAAAGAATCCTGACAAAGTACACTACTTAAACTAAAAAAAAAAAATGACCCAAAGTCCTGAAGATTATCCATGAAAATGTAGAATTTTAACAGGAGCATTGCAATGGCAAGAGAACTTAGTTAAGCACTCAAAATGTCCAAAGTGAATGTGAAGTATAACTATCTATGCACCCCCTGCCCAAAGTTAAAATGACTATATCTTCTATATCTGTTCAAATAAATAATAGTTTCTCTTCTTTACCATGACTTGGCTGAAGTACTGAAAGTCTCTGAAGAGCCAAAACCTACCCGTCCCATTACTTTTGCTCTCAAGAAATATCAAGGTGTCAATGTTGAGAATGTGAACAGGTAGGCACATTCAAAATGTCTCTGGAGTGATGGCCCCAGATGATCCAATTCAATTTCCTAAGAGGGTGTAAATCTCTTAGAACAAGAAGACTGGAGGGAGAAAAATTACATCTACTCCATTCTTCTTCTTCCTGCATATGCAAGCTATGAACCACTTAACTCACATGTTTAAGACAATATTCTTTGAGAACAAGCCCAGGTATTTTTCCAGGATCACAGTGATTCAATCAATAAAGCCATAAGCATCCATTACGTGCTTACTATGTGCCAGTCACTGCTAAGTGCTGAGAACAAGCTAAAGGAAAAAAAGGCAGTTTCTTCTCTCAAGGAGCTCACAGTTTTAACATCCCTCCTCCATTTTTTTGTGTGTGGCTATTTCCATAACAGTGTAGAAAGTCACATAATCACTGAACACTTATCTTCTGGATATAAGGAATCAATTCTTTCCTGATGCCAAATAAAAATTGGGTAGAAGAAGGAGATGTGGGGTTAGAAGAATAAGTGTTCAGCAATCAATCAATCAAGAAGCATTTATTAAGTGACTTTTCTGTTCCGCACTATGTTTGGCAATGGGGAATACAAAAAAGTGAAATGATTCCTACCCTGAAGAAGTTTCCAACTTAGTTTGGAGTGACATGTACATCTACAGGAATATTCAAAATATATTCAAAATAAATACAAAGTGAGTCTACAAGAGGATTAGGAAAGCTTCATACAGAAGGTGTCACTTGAGCTGAACTTTGAAGTGGAAGATTTGTTCCATCAATATTTATTAAGCACCTACTATGTGCCAGTCACTGTGCTAAGCACTAAGATCATACACACACACACACACACACACACACACACACAAAAGACAAAAGATAGTTGCTGTTCTCACAAGGAGTTTACAAGCTAATGGGCATGACAACATGGAAACAACTGTATACAAAGCAAGTTGTGTATAGGAAAAATAGAAAATAATTCACAGAGAGAAGGCATATATATTAATAATTAATAGAGGAGCAGTTGGGTTGGCCTTTGTGTAGAAGGAAGGATTTTAGTTGGGACTTAAATGCAGCCAAGGGAATGATTAGTGACATAAGAGAAGGAAGAACATTCTAGGTATGGAAGGGACAACCAGAGGAGTTGCCTGGAGGAACTCTGGAGAGATGGAATATCCTGTTGGTAGAAGAGCCAGGAGGCCAGCATCACTGGATTGAAGAGTCCATGTCATGGAGTAAGGTACAAAAAGACAGGAAAGGTAGGAGGAGGCTAGGTTATGAAGGACTTTGAGCACCAAATAGAGGATTTTTATTTGATCCAGGAAACACTGGGAAATCACTGAGGTTTATTGATGGGTGGGGTTGAAATAATTGGAAATGTGCTTTAGGAAAATCATTTTAGTGCATGAATCAGCAGTAGATTGGAGTGAGGAGACACTTGAGGAAGGCAGACCTAGCAGCAAGCTGTTATAATAACCCAAGCATGAGGACCTATGGTAGAGTGGTGGCAGTGTTAGAGGAGAGAAGGGGGCTTACTGAGAGATTTTACAAAGGGGAAATCAGGTTTTGGTAATAACTTGGTGAGATATAGTGAGGACTCTAGAATGACTCCTTGGCTAAGAATCTGAGGGACTGTAGTGGCAACCACACTGGCATGCCCAGGATGGCTGCTAGCACAAGTTCTTAGATTTGCTTTACTAGGAAACAAAGCTGTTTAAGGTGTCAACAATCTTTAAAAATTATATTCACTAGTTCAGGGGAAAAGTCAGTACCCTGCACTTCAGAGAAAATACAAGCAGAGAAATAAAGAACAACAGACAGGCCTCTAAATGCCTGAATCAACTATCCACTTTACATACATCCCTTTACACTTTACAATACATCATTGAGAGAGCCTTTACATATGAGCAGTTGGGGACTTCTGAACATACAGACACTCAGAATCTCAACCAGAAAATCATAAGAACCTTCTCATAAGTGAGCCCCTAAAGCAAAATACTAACTCAGAGTGTATATACACTTCTCAGAGACAGAAAGCATCACAACTCTCAAAGTGACTCAGTGTCTAATTAGAAATTAGTGAAAGGGAGGGCAGAGCCAAGATGGCAGAGTAGAAGCACAAACTTAGTGTGAGCTCCCCCTCCAATCACTTCTAATACATGTAAAAAATGACTCTAAACAAACTTTAGACTACGGAACCCACAAAGAGACAGAGAGAAACAAATCTCCTGTTGAAGGCAGCCTGACAGGCTGAGAGGAAAGGTCTATTGCACTGAGCTGGGAGCCAAGTGCAGTCTCACTTGAGTCCATGCAGTTCTGACCCCAGGGTGGCCTGAGCAGATATCAGGAGAATGAATCCCTGTGGTAGTTTCCAGACTTCTAAACCCACAAATGCCAAAGACAAAGTAAATGGTCAGAATGAAACTCTGTTGGAGTTGGGAGGACAAAAGAGCACAGTCCAGCCATTGCCCCCAGGGTGAAAAACAGCAGAGTCATGGTGGTTGTGCAGCCACTTCACAGTGACTGCCTCAGGAGCTCCTGGCCTGCAGATCATGGGGGACCAAGTGACCATTCAGAGGGTAATCACTTTTGCTTTAACCTGCTTGGATCTGGATTACGCTCTTGAGTGGTAGCCCTGGGGTGTGTGGCCAGTGAGCCAGAGCTTGTGGGGGCTGTACAGAGAGTGCCCTCCTAATAGCTTTGGCAGCTGCAAAAACCCCAGGGATTTTGGACACAGCTCTCTCCCTTCTGGAAGCAGAGTTCTACCATGACAGAGAGCTCAAAAGTCAAGCAATTGGCTGGCAATATGAGCAAGTAGAGGAAGCACAAATAGACCATAGAATCCTTTTTGGGGGACAAAAAAGATCAAGGCATGGAGTGGGAGGAAGACAGCAAAATCAGAAGTCCAGCATCAAAAGCCTCCAAGAAAAACATGAACTGGTTACAGGCTGTGGAGGAGCTCAAGAAGGATTTTGAAAATCAAGTAAGAGAAGTGGAGGAAAAATTGGGAAGAGAAATAAGAATAATGCAAGAAAATCATAAAAAGTGAGTCAACAGCCTGTTAAAGGAGACCCCAAAAATACACTGAAGAAAATAACACCTTAAAAAATAGACTAACTCAAATGGCGAAAGAGGCCCAAAAAACCAGTGAGGAGAAGAATGCCTTGAAAAATCTGAATTTACCAGATGGAAAAGAAATTTCAAAAATTCACTGAAGAGAATAACTCCTTCAGAAATATATTGGAGCAATTGGAAGCTAACAAATTTATGAGAAATCAAGATAGTATAAAACAGATCCAAACAAATGAAAAAAAGAAGGCAATGTGAAATACCTCATTAGAAAAACCACTGACCTGGAAAATAGATCCAGGAGAGATAATTTTAAAATTATTGGGCTACCTGAAAGCCATGATCAAAAAAAGAGCCTAGAGACCATCTTGCAAGAAATTATCAAGCAAAATTGCCCTCATATTCTAGAACCAGAGGACAAAATAGAAATTGAAAGAATTCACCAATCACCTCTTGAAAAAGATCCCCAAAAGAAAACTCCTAGGAATATTATACCCAGGTTCTGGAGTTCCCAGATCAAGGAGAAAATATTACAAGCAGCAAAGAAGAAAGAAATAATTTCTGAAACCACGAGGGTTAATGAGATCAGTGAGGGGGAGTATAGAGAGAGAAGAAATGAGAACCTAGGACAAAGTCTTGATTTAACCACAATTAATGTGTGTTATATGGATGACGAATGAGCAAAGGAGAACTAAGAGTGGTCAGATGAGTAGGAGGATAACCAAGAGAAATCAGTGCCATGAAAATGTTTAGAGAAGATGGTCAATCATGTCAAATGCTGCAGAGAAGTCAAGCAAGATTACAACTGATAAAAGAAAGTCACATTTGTCAATTAAAAGATTACCAATAACTTTAGAGAGAGAAGCTTCAGTTAAATAATGAAACTGGAAACAAGATAGTAAAATATTGAGAAGCATGTTAGAAGGGGGAAAGTAGAGGCAGAGAGAGTAGTCAGTTTTTTCAAGGAATTTGGCTGAGAAAGGAAGAGATAATTTTGGATGATAGTGGGAGGCATAATGGTTGGTTCTCTTAAGGGTTTTTTAAAGGGTGGAGGCATGTTTGTAGGCAGAATGAAAGGAACCTATAGAGCAGAAGAATTGAGGGAGGAGAGGATAGAGGTTTAAAGAAAGAGTGGGGATGGCTGTAAAGGTGACATGCTAAAGAATATGGAAAGGAATGGAATCAAATATTCATCTAGAGAGATTGGTCTTGGAAAGGAGAAGAACCACCTCCTCCTGCCAAACAAGAGGAATGGAGAAGATAATGGAAAAGGAGGTGATGTCATCATGTTTGGAGATGAAGAGAAGGGACAATGGGTAGCCTCTATTTTTTTCTGGACAGTATGAGGTAAGGTCATCAAGTACAGGGATGGAGGGGAGGTAGTGATGTAGGAAGTTTAAAGAAAGCAAAGAAGATGGTAGCAAATGCTGTGGGAAGGGAGAGAATCAGTTAGAAAGGAACAAAAGGATTGTCTTGCTTTAAGTGAAGTTCCACTTGAGATTAATTAACAAAATTTGTAGTGCACCTCATTAAGATGGCTTAATGACTTTCTCCAGATCAGTTTAGTAATATGTGAGTAGGAACAAAGGAGATTATGGTGGCAACATTCCAAGGTCAGGGTTTGGCAAGGCATAAGCATCAGTAGGATAAGAATACAAGGAATTCAAGAGTAGATTCTAGCTAAAGTTCAAGACTGGGAATGGAGGAAAGTGAAGCTAAAGCACAGGTTATGGCCTGGGAAAGTAATGAAGGATGGAGGGTTTAGAGGCTACTGTGATGGCCGAAAGTGGGCTTAAGAGGAATAAGGCATAGGAAAAGATGAAATGATAAGAATGTTCTTGGCTAAGAGGGTAAATCAAAGAACACTTCATTTTTCTCTATCCACTCCCCAGCACTTCTAAACCATTAGGAAAATTAATAGTAAGCATAGATAGATAGATAGATACATACATACATACATGCATACATGCATACATGCATACACGCATACATGCATCATGCATACGTACATACATACATTGATAGATATAAATCCATTTTACATTATGCTATAACATATATGCCATGCTAAATTTGTATAAGTTTATACTATATAAATTATATGTTATTTGATCTTTGATCCTTACAACAAAGCTATGAGGCTGATAGTACAACTATTACTAACCTACTAACAATTACTAAGTCATTAAGGAAATTAAGACACTGAAAGACTAAATAAATTTTTAGTAGATGATATAGTATAAATAAAATAATAAAATAAATATAAATGTAACTCTTAATAATAATAACAAATTAAATAAATAATTTAAATAAAGATTTAAACAAGTTACATTAATTAAATAAAAATTTCACAGGTTATACAGCTAGTATGTAGCAGAGCTAGGACCCAAACTCAGGTCTTTTTATCCAAATCAAGCATTTCTGTAAGGGGAACATAGCTGTCTATTACAAAGGAGTATGTTAGAGAGGAGATTTATGGAATAGTTGACTTCTATGAACTGTTCTCTCTCCAGAATTCTTTGATTCTACCCTAACTTCTCTAGAAAGCAAGTCTCATTCAGTGATAAGTCTGAGGGGTTGAAATGTTAACATGTTTTCTCTACCTTCAGCTTTGCTTTTAAATGATTCTCTCTACACTTCAACTTCCTCAGATGTGAAAACGAGAATGATATAAATCTGTCTCATTTCTTTTAGTCGTTTATGCAAACAAGATGCTGAAAGAGGAATATAGCATCGAGGACCCTTGAAGTGATCTTCTCTTCAAAGCAACAATTTGATTCCACAAAGATTTATGAAATGCCTCCTGGGTAGTATCAAGACACTGTTGGTACAGAGACAAAACTCCTAAGAGTCCTTATCTTCAAGCATCTTCCATTCTACTGGCTAGAAACCACATGTAAATGGCTAAATAAATGCAAAATATGTACCTAGTAAATATACAATTATTGAGGGAATGGAGCTAAATAACTAATGGTATCAAGAAAGATGTCATGTAGAAGCCATTTCTAGAACAGGGCCTTGAATAGAGATAGGGATGCCAAGAGGCAGTCATGAGGGAGAGTATTCTAGGCAAAGTGGTTAGCCTGTGCAAAGGACATGGAGGTAAGAGATAGGACTTCATATATAAGGAATAGTGGGAAGGGCAAACAAGGATAGGTTATAAGCATTTATTAAGCCCCTACTTAGTGTCAGGCACTGTGCTAAGTGCTTCAAGAATATTGCTTTGACTGCAATGTAGCATTGTACGGGAAGTCAAGGGAAATGTCTGAAAATAAAGATTGGAACCAGAGACTTAAATGCCAAACAGAGAAATTGGTATTTTATCCTATAGACAATATGGAGTTGCTAAAGTCTTCTTTTTTTTTGTGCATGGGAGTGACATCCAAGTTCCTCAGCCTTTATGAGAGGTCAGTGTTCATTTGGGCCTTCCATATAAAAGTGGCATAGGAAATGGGGAGAAAGTCCAAAGTAGAATAGTAAATAAAATGCAACCATGAGGACAGGTTATTAGAATTTTACTATCTCAAGAGTAAGCAAGCTAAGGGCCCAAGTTTTGTCTACATAGTAGATAAAAAAAAAATCCCGATAGAATATGCTAGCATTTCTAACACACTCTTCTTCATCTGTACCTATAACAGAAAAGAATTCCTCAACAATATCCCCAACAAGTGACTATCCAATTTGCACTTGAAGATCTCTAATGATGGGGGTGCTCACTACATTTCCCTCTCATTAGAAAGAAAAATCAAATAAAATCAAAACCCTTGTTACAAATATATAATACAATCCAAATACAGGCAAAACAAATTCTCTCACTGGTAGTGTCCAAAGCTGTGTCTCCTTCTTCATCTTGAGTCCATTACCTCTTTGTCAGCAAGTGGGCAGCATGTTTTGTTATAACTCAGGAAGATTTTGAAGCTTAAGATTGTTTCTTTGCAATTTCCATCCATTGGTAGTAATTCAAATCTCTGGGGCCAAGGAGCAAATCTTTCTCACAGAGACCTAGACAATAGCTTTTATGATCCCCTTAAATATTCTTTTCTCTGAAGTGAGCATACTCAATCCATTTAACAAGGGGCAACTAAGTAAATTAAAACTTCCTGGAGTGGCTAAAGTGCTGGGACTGGAGTCAGGAAAACCTGAGTTCAAATCCAGTCTCAGATACTTACTAGTTGGGTGACTCTGGGCAAGTCACTTAACCTCTGTTTACCTTAATCCACCAAAGATGGAAATGGCAAACCTCTCCAGTAATTTTCCCAAGAAAACCTCATGGGCAGTACTGGCATGTGTTATTGAAGAGTCAGACATGACTGAATGACTGAACAACAACCGCCTAGTATCTCAAAAAATTTGTTGCCTTAAAAGAGTTCTTTGGCATATCTTGCTATTCCAGCTCTCCTTTTTCTCCTTTGTCAATTTTGGACCAAGGGAATTGCAAATAGTGGTCAAAGGTGGCCTTAGCTACAATTGAAAGAGGATGGTTGATATCTGGTATGCAATTGAGAAGATGTGTCTCTGTACTGTTTAGAAGGTCAAGGGGAGGAGATGGGGTATATTATGAAGGCTGACATGGTTAGATGGTGTCATCTAGACAAAGGAAGAGGATTATTGGGTGACAGTGTTTTCTGGGAAATTCACTGGTATGCCAAGTAGAAAAAAAGAATGATCCACTGTAGCCTTTGTCACCCAACTTTGTATGTTAATTTACATAGGGGGTGGGGTGGGTGGAGTTTATCTCTAATATTTTCAACGAAATTCCATCCTCTTTCCTATCTTAGTGCTCTGCTGCACTTTTATTTGCCACATTTTACCATTAATATATGTATTTATGCTTTATCCTTCTCATTGCATGCTCTTAGAAGAAGTTATTCAGGTAGGAGAGAATCAGGTTTTTGAATGAGATATTCTTTTAGAGCATAGTTCCCATGTCATTTAAACATTTTTACTTTCACATTTGTTACTACAAAGTCTCTCATTCACTAGTCTTATCTTCTTTTTATATCAACACTTAGCAAATACAACTTTGGAATAAGTGCTTAAGAAATATTCAACCCCATATACAATTTGCATTCCTACCCACCACCCTCTCCCCAACACCCTGACTGATTTTTAGATGTGTTTTCTGAAAGATAAAAATGAATTCAGAAATATTGCACTCTTCCCAAGTCTCAAAACATTGTAAATTTCTTTTTCTTTACACATATTGCATAGCATAATGGGATAATCCTGGTTAAAGCTCTGTACATGTTATTTGACCCTGGGCACATTAAGTAGCCTCTCTGAGTAATCTCCTGATGTCTAAAATGAGAATGATAAGATTTTCATTTATCTAATTGGTTCTTTGTAAGAATCTTAGGGTCTGATGTCCAGAGATAGAATGAACTTTAGTCACCATGCTGTTCAACTTCCTCATTTATAGGGAAGTTAAATGACTTGCCCAAGGCAATATAGGCAGTGAACATGAGAGACAGGATTTGAACCCAGATATTCTAACTTACAAGAATCATTGTAAACCTTGTAGTTTTCATAAATAGATAGATGATAGATTGTATATACATGTGTATGTGTATGTATATATGTACATTTCTGTACACACACATGTGTATATGCATACATCCATGTGTGTGCACATGCATGTACACATATGCTATTGTTCATGAGGAAGATCATGGGCAGGTTATATAATTATAATTTAGCATTAGATATAATCAAATCACAGATGTGTTAGACAAATTTTTATGATGTTCAACAGCAAAGTGGTTATAATTATTTGTGTCACTGACATAATAACAGAACACATCACCAGAGATAACCCTCTTCTCTCATTAAAGTCAAAATCTTAAGATAAAGATACAAGTGAACACATTCTTCTGTTGACAAACCACTTTCCATTTTGTTAGCATGTTTATATTGGCTTATTATCTAGGAATGCAACAGATTAGATATGATCAAAATCTATATCATCTCATGGGGTCAGAGATCCAGATTTGGAAGGAATCTTTAGAAGTCAACTGTCGCCACTCTGAGATTCACTGAATCTCAGAGTGGTTAAGTGACTTTCCCAAGATCTCACACAAATAGATCATGGTAGAGTTGCGGTTCGCATCTAGGTCCTCTGATTCCATTTCAACACTGTTTCTATGGTACCATCCTGCTTTTTCAAACACTCAAAAAGTTAGAACTAGAAGGAACATTACAGGTTATCTAGCTCAATTCCCTGATTTTGCAGATGAGGAAACTGAGATCTAGAAAGGTGGAGTGATTTATTCAAATTCAGATAGACAGACTGGTTGAAATGCATTAGATAAATACATTGTACCTACCCTCAAAGAACTTATCTAGTAGGAAGATGGAACCAATACAATTAGTGGTGGAATAACTAACATGTATGTGTAATTTTAGGGTTCACAACCCCCTCTCTCTGTGTATACACACAAACACATATACAAATATGTACATTGTATACTATATATAATATGCATTCTATATACAGTATTTGTACATGCATACATATATACATACATATACAAACACACAATGTCTTTTGATCTTAATAACAACCCTATGAGGTGGGTACTATTAGTAGACCCACCTTTTTACATATGAGGAAACTGAAGCTAAGATAGGTTAAGTTACTTGATCAAGGTAAGACAATTAATAAGTGTCTGGAACAAGATTTGAACTCAGGACTTCCAGACTCTAAGTCTAAGACTTATCCATTACTCCACCTAGCTGTCTATAATATTCAGTACTGCATGATCAACAAAATAAAATTTTACAAAAACAATATACTATGCAAGGTCTTGGGGAAGGTTTTTGTTGACTAAAAATTCAGCCAAGATTTCCTGGAAGAGGATGCATTTGTATTGGAATGGATAGATCAACAGAGGAAGAGGAGAGAAAGGTATGACAGGCACATGAAATAGCTTTGATCAGAGTCATAGCAACATTAGAGCCCAGTGAGTATTCAGTAATTTGGAGGTGATGATGTAATGGAGACTAAGAAAGGATCATGGAATGTAGTCCAGCCTGGCTCAACCACAGAGTGTGGGGAGGAGATTAAGCCACTTAAGATTAGTCTTTACAAATCATGAGGCTAAAGTTTTTGGCAATGTGCAATTTTGACGCTCCTGGGTCAATCTAGTCATAGAAAACCAGAAAAAAAATTTCTTCTTGAATCCTTAAAAATAGTTTGAGTCGTATGGAACCTGTTCTTCAATACAACCTCATTATTTTTTACATGTTAAATGAATAGTCTGATGATGGATTTTAGAATGGCACAGATTCTAAGGAACATTGTAAAGTTGTTTCTACTTGGAATATGTTCTTCCCATTTCTACTCTACTGCTTCTATCCAACCACAATGTCCAATTCAAATAGCACTTTCTGAATGAAACTGTTCCCTCATGAACCCAGTCAGGGGAGTGACTATGTACAAGCACAATATAATGTTAGAAACCAGAAGATTTATGTTTTGTTCCCCTTCTTCCATTTTATAGCCATCTGACCTTGGACAAATCACTTGTTCTCTCTGGCCCCTAATTTCCTAATTTTTAAAACCAGGTGGCTAGCCATCCATTCCCACCCTAAAATTATATGACTTTATACAATCTCCTACTATTTTCATAGGATTCTAAATTTCCCTTTTGGGTTAATGCATTGCATTAGGTAGATGACTTCATGTTTTACTTTTCTTATTAGATTATATGCTCCTAGAAGGCAAGGAAAAGTCTTATTCACTTTTCTGTTCTTCATGGTATCTTCCATAGCACCTTGCACACAGTAAATTTTTAATGCATGTTTTTTGGGTGAATGAATGCATGAATGAATGTCCGTATATGCTCAATACTGTTGCTGGATACCTGAGGGAAAGAAATAGGAAGGTTTCTCTCATCTACAGGAAGTATCAACTAGGGAACATATGTTCACTAGGACCAAGAAGAGAATTGAGCTTTAGCTGTATAATCAACAAAAAAGATATTTTTTACATATCCAAACCATGCTCTGGGTTTAAATTAGATACCTTTGGAAATAGAATTATTTCTTCCCAGTCACTGGGGTTACTTTTCAACTTCCAAGTAACTGTATTCTGATCCAGAAAGTTAGTGGCTGAGGCACAGAAACATGGAAACACAGATACAAACTTATCCAGGAAAACAAAACAAACAAAAAAAGCAACCTTCCCTGATTATTCAGTTTTGCAACTGAAGTTGGTATACCATTGACAGACATGCTTTAATGTCTATTAAATTTTGGTCTGGGAATATGCACATTACATTAATCTCTCATTAAGAGATCTATTTTGGGGTGGCTAGGTGGCAACAGTGAACTGTCCCTGGAGTCATGGGGATCTAAGTTCAAATCTGCCTTCATACACTTAACACTCACTAGCCATGAGACCTTGGGCAAGTCACTTAACCACAATTGCTCTGTCTTTCCCCTCCAAAAAGCGAGAGAGACACTAGTCAGCTAAAAAAAGAAAGTTTTTTTTTTTTTAAAGGGCCTTCATTTTATCACATCTGCTTGAATTTATGTTTACCCCTCCTTCCTCCTATGAGTTCTTGATCTAGGAAAGTCATGGACTCTCACTTAAACTATGTGAAAATAAACCAGATATAATATTTCTATCATAAGAAACATCTTTCTTTATTTCCACAAGTTCCATCATCTTTGAATGTGAAGGACAATGAGATATATAGCTATGCAGAGACATGAGTACACAGATACATCTCTGCAGCTAAAATTCTCACTAATATTTTGTCCATCTTTCATTTTGACTACTTCAATTTTCCCCTTGTTGAATTCACTGGTTCTCATCTTTCTCCTCTTGTCCATTCAGAATGTTCTTGCCAAGACTACGTATCTTTATTACTGCTAAGACAAAAAGGGTGTGAATTTCCATATATTTGCCATTTTCAAGCAGATGTTTTTCCATTAGTACAGTGAAAAATGGATTGCTTATTTTTAAATTCATAAGTATAGCTTCGTTTTGGCAGAAACTAGCTTTTATATAAACAAAATGAAGAATGCTTCCCTTCACCTCTCCTGTCATCTGTATTCTTTCTTCTTTTCTTTTCTTTGGTCATACAGGAAATAAAGAATCAAAACACTTTTACTTAGTGTTAGCAATTAAAGAGTTGGACACAGACAGAGGCATCTCAAAATTTTCTGTAAGAATTCAGAATTTACTATGTCACTAATTTCTGTTTTACTTGTAAGGATGGACTAAAAGTAGATATAAAATACTGATTTATAATCATGCTGTCAAGGCTGTTTTTTTGAGATGAAGTTTGATTACTTATTCTTTTATGCTCACAAGTCAGAGGGGAATAGCGGCTACCATCTACTCATCAACTTTTTGAAGAGTGTGAAGCAATTCTCTCTGGAAAATGAATATTAACAATTAGACAAGACCCAATTAAAGGCCACAGGCCATAGCTAATCCCTCATTTTGAAAAACCACAAGCTACATTTAATAGTAAAAGCAGAAGCTAACAAACCTCGTTAATAGCAGGCCATGGGTACCAGTATAATAAACTGACTTTCAGCTTCTACCAAAGAAGGAAGAACAGAGAAGTTTTCATCTTTCCTAAAAAAAATTCAGAATGAGAATTTAATATTGCCCTTGGAAACAAATGTATTATGACTTTACAATTTATGTCATCTTGCAATGACAGTGTAATCAACTGATTAAAATGCACAGTATCCCCCTTCTTTTTCCAATGAAGGCTGCTTTGAAAGTTTTCCTTCTTTCTTCTGAATTCTTCTGCATAAGAATTTGCCTGCTTCCAAATCTACATAGCAAAAATGCCTTACATCTAATGGTTTTGGAGGAGACAAGCAGTCCTGGAGCCAAATATGTCCCTCATCCAATAAGTATAGTGTAGGCATGACCAGTTTCCTAGGGTATCCAATGAGCCTGGCTCCCTTTCATGCTGACCCCCTTTTTCTTCCTCTCACTCTAATTTGGCCATCCTCAAAGTCAGAAGAGGCTGAAGAAGTGATGGGATTAAAATGAATCTCCATACACTTGTACCAGTGTTCCCTTTGGAGCTGATCTAGAAGTTATCTTCAATTTTTTTTATTATGAAATAATATGTTTTCATATCACTCTTCTTCATGGTGCTGTGGAGCCATATGGAATAATAGGGGCATAGCTCAAAATACTTACACATCTCTCTCACAGATACAAAACTGTAACCTAACCCTCCAAATCCCAGTTTACACATGTAAATAAAATCCACCAAATGCTACTGGGAGGGACAAGGCAATGATTCAGGCATTGAATAATAAAATGGAAAAAGGTCCCCAATATATTAAGGTCTAAATTATACAAAACATGGAAGTGGACACAGGCAAGAATAATCTACAAACTGCTCCCTTTATGTATAATTCAGGACACAGCTGCTTTTTATCTTCCTAAATCAGAATTCAATCAGAAGTGCTAAAGCTTCATTATTAACCAAATTTCCCCCCAATGAAGTGCTGATGCTACTTTTTATACTCCCCATTTGTAAATTCCTGGCACAAAGAAATTTGCCAAGCATTTAAGTTTTTTTCTTGAAAGTTCCTTATAACACATGTCAATGCCATGCCCAGCCTGATTTTTCAGTGATCCTGTGGGAATGGCCCATTGGTTCCTTCTCACTGCTTGAATTCAGGAGTGGCATAGTTTTTGATAAGAGAGGGGAGCATCACCCTTACTCCAGCCCAGAGGAAGAACAGTTTGGTTCTATCAATCAAAGCCTCTGAAACTCTATTACTATAAATTGGGAGGGAGTTTTATGCCAACTAAAACAATTATGCATATACATAGGTGTATGTGGATCATCAGTCTGTGTAGATAATCAATTTAGAGCTGGAAGGAGCCTTAAAAGTGAATGAGTCCAATCCCCTCATTTTACAGACAAGGAAACTCAGGTACAGAGAGGGTAAGTGACTTGTGCAGGTTTACAAAACTAGTAAGTGTCTGAAAGAGGATTCTAAAACAGATCTTTCTGACTTCAAATCTAGCTCCCTGTAATCTACCATGTAAGAAGGGATATAATGGTATCTTGTTTTGCTTCCACAAAAGTTACTGAGAGATGATCAATAGCTGTGGGGAAGCTCACTTATCTTATTTTGCAAAGACAATGGCCATCCTGGCTCCTGCTTCCAAGGGGACTAGAAAGGGGTTAAACTGGGAAAACCTGTTTAAGCCTGGGGGTCATACACTGGTCACAAGTATCTCTATTACCATGCCTCTGTAATCTGCATATAATCTGCATATATAGAGAATGTGGAATACATATAGTGAAATAAGGTGAAGAGTATGAAGAATTTGACTGTATATATATATATAAATATAAATTGACTATATATATATATACACACATACACAGAGAGAGAGGGAATGTGGAATGTATATGTATATATATATATATATATATATATATATATATATATATATATACAGAGAGAGAGAGAGAAAGGTATTTGAGTAATTTAACTAACCCTAAGTCTACCAGAAATGTCAGAACTTGTAGACCCTCACTTTTGCTTCTGTCTAAGTGTGTGTGTTCCTAGTGAGCACTACACCTGCTTCCTTGCTGAAAGCATAAATAAACACCTCCCTCTGCACACTGTTTCTGAGCTCTTTCAGTGAGAAGAGGTTTGTTATCTTAAGGGGTACATCATGTAGATCCTCCTAAGGGTCCGCAAAAAGGGAAGCAGTGGGAAGCGGAAGCTTATCTCAGGCTAACTCCCTGACCCTACCAGGAAGTCCTGTGATCCCCATAGCCATGTTGAGAGGCATCCCACATAGATATTTCTAAGGGCCCCCAAGGGAGGAGTGGACCCAGAAGCTTGTCCAGGTTATCTCCCTAACCCTGCCTGGGAAGTCCTGTGAACCCCAAAAGCATGTTTCTCCCAAACCACATCCATTGTTCATGTATTATTGTCATCATCATCATTATTATTGTCAACGATAATTACTTGCTTTGAAAACACTTTTAATATTTTCAGATCATTTATATATAGCATCTCATTTGAGCCTCACAACAACCCTTTAAGGTAGCTCATACAGTTTTTATTATATCTATCATACAGATGAAGAACTGAAGTTCAGAGATTAAAATTATGCTTACCACACAGATATTGTCATAGGTAAGATCTTAGCATTTAGCCAAAACACATAGAATATTTGTTTATACACTTTATTATTTTCTAGTATCTCCATACAACTTCTGCAGAAGATGAGAAATGGCACATAAAAATTCAAGCAAATTTGGTACACGTTTATTAAATAACTACTAAGGGAAAAACAGCATGGTACTGGGAGGCATGCAAAAATTTCATGTATAGTTTATATAAAAAATATGATTCCTGCCTGAATAAAATTTTCAACCTAGTATATTTCCTAATCCTTCCTGTTTTCTTAATCATTAAATAAATAACTTTTACTTTTTTTTCAGTCATTTCTTGATCTATCTTCTCATTAAACCCTCCAAAGCAAACAAGTGAAACCAACTAACCATGCAATCATTTCTCATAATATATGCAACATTATATACCTGGAGTCTCTAGCCTATTATTTTAAAGATTACTACCTTAATATTAACCATCAGTTCACCTGATTTTAAATATTTTAAAATTATTTATTTATTCAAACTTTTTTTGGTTTGAACTTTGAATTCCGAATTCTCTTCCTCCCACCCATCCACTAAGAAGACAGGCAAAATTTCATCAATTAATTATACATGTGAAATCATGCAAAACATTTCTATATTAGCCATCTCACAAAAATAAAGAGAGAACACTATACTTGTATTTGTACTCAAAATTCATCATTTCTCTCTCTGGAGCTGGATACCATTTTTTCATCATGAGTCCTTTGGAACTGTCTCAGATCAGTGTATTGTATTGATCAGAGTAGCTAAGTCTTTCACAGTTGATCATCATTATATTGTTGCTGTTACTGTACACAATGATCTCTCAGTTCTTCTTACTTCACTTCAAAGCAGTTTGTATTTTTTTCATTATTTGCTGGTGTTTTTTTTTTCTGAAACTACCCCCTTCATCATTTCTTATAGCACAATACTCCATCGTAATCATATGCCACAACTTATTCAGTCATTCCCCAATTGATAAGCATCCCATTAATTTCATATTCTTTGTCACCACAAAAAGAGCTAGTATAAGTATCTTGTACATATAGGTCATTTTTCTTATTCTTTGATCTCTTCAGGGGTAGAGACATAGTAGTGGTATTGCTAGATCAAAGGATATGCACAGTTTTATAGCTCTTTGGGCATAGTTTTAAGTTTATCTTAAGATGGTTAGAATAGTTCATTACTCTACCAACAATTTATTAATATACCCATTTTTCCTTATCCCCTCAAGCATTTGTAATTTTTGATAAATAGGAAGGGTACCACATAGTTATTTCCATTTGTATTTCTCTAATCACTGATGACAGAGCATTTTTTTCATATGGCTACAAATAACTGAGTTTTTCTGAAAACTACCTGTTCATATCCTTCAACCATTCATCTATTAGGGAATGGCTCTTATTTTCATAAATTTGACTCTGTTCTCTATTTATTTGAGAAATGTGGCCTTTATCAGAGAAACTTGCTGTAAAAATTTTGATATTACTTCATTATTTGTAGCAACTTTTTAGCAAAATATAGTTTTCCTGATTCTCTCTTTTAATTAGGTCTATTTTTGCTTTTTCTTTATCTGAGATCATGATTGCTACTCCTATATTTTTTTTTTTAACTTCATCTGAAGCATAATAGATTCTGTTCCAGGCCTTTTCTTATAAAACTCTGTGTGCCTTTCTGTTTCAAGTGTGTCTCTTATAAAAAACACATTACTGATAAAAAGCAAGCAAACTATATTCCTGGATTATTTTTTCTAATTTATTATGCTATCTGCCTCTGTTTTATGAGTGAACTTATCACATTTACATTCACAGTTTTGATTACTAACTATTTGTACTTACTTCACTTTGTGTAAGTTATTATAAATCTTTCCATGCTTCACTGTATCTTTCATGTTCATTTTATCTTATGGCATAGGAATATTCTATTACAGTTATACTCAATACTTTTTGTTGAGCCATTCCTCACCTACTTTGTAATAATTTGCTACAACAAAAAACTCAAAAGAAGACAACAGAGTTAAAATAGCTAAATGCAAAATCTCAAAGAAAAAAAATGAACTAGAAACAGGCCCAAAAAGAATTCCTGAAAGACCTCAAAAATAATTTTAAAGATCAAACAAGAGAAGAAGAGGAAAATTTGGAAAACAAACGAGAGTGATGTAAGAGAATCATGAACAAAAGTAAACAGCTTAGCATAGGAAACACAAAAAGTTAAAAAAGATGTACAAAACTTTATTAAAACAACTCCTTAAAAAGTAGAATTGGCAAAGTGGAAAAGGAGATATAAAAGCTCACTGATAAAATAATTCCTTAAAAATTAGAATTGGGTAAGTGGAAGCTAATGATTCGACAAGACATCAAGAAGCAATAAGTCAAAATCAAAAGAATGAAAAAATAGAAGAAAATGTGAAATATCAAATTGGAATAACAATTGACTTGGAAAATAGATCAAGGAGACATAAATTAAGAATTATTGAACTACTTGAAAATCATGGTAAAAAAAAGAGCTTAGAAATCATATTTCAAGAAATTATTAAGAAAAACTGCCCTGATACTTTAGAAGCACAGGGTAAAATAGAAATTTCAAGAATCTACCAATCACGTCTTGAAAGAGATCCTAAAATGAAAACTCCCAGGAATATTATAGGCAAATTCTCAAGTGTCCTGGTACAGAAGAAAATGTTGCAAGCAGCCAGAAAGAAACAATAAAAAAATCATGGAGCCAGAAGCAAGATAGTACAGTATTTGGCAACTTATACATTAAAGTACCAGAAGACTTAGAATATGATATTTAAAAAGGTAAAGAAGCTAGTATTACAACCAAGAATCACTTACCCAGGGAAACTAAGTATAGTCCTTCAGGGGGGCAAAGGGGAATGGATATTTAGTAAAATAGAGATCTTTCAAACATTTCTTATGAAAAGACCAGAACTGAACAAAAAATTTGATTTTCAAAGACAGGAATCAAGAGAAATAAAAAAAAGTAAACATGAAAGAGAAATCATAGGATATTTAATAAGGTTAAACTGCTTATATTCCTACATGGGAAAATGGTACTTATAACTCTTAAGAACTTTGTTATTATCAGAACATTAAAAACAATGTACAAAACACAGAGGGCAAACCTGTGAGACGAATGTGAGGGGATGATATCCAAAAAAACAAAATAAAGGGCTGAGGAATACACTGGGAAAAAAGAGGAAAGGAGGATTAGAAGGGGAAGGGAGGGGTAGAATGGGGTAAATTATACCCCATATAGTCACCTAAAAGAAGTATAAAAAATTTTTGCAGTGGAGAGAGAGAGATGAGTGGTATGGCAAATACTTGAACCTTACTCTTATCAGAAATGGCTGAAAGAAGCAATAACATTCACTCTCAATTGGGTATGAAAATCTAGCTTTCCCTAAATGGAAATAGGAAGCAAGAAGGAGGGGAAAGATGGGGTGGTGATAAAAAGGAAGGCAGATTAGGGGAGGCAGTACTCAGAAGGAAAAGACTTGTGAGAAGGGACAGAGTAAAAAGAAAGGATAGAGAGAAAGCTAAACAGGGGAATATAGGGTAAAGAAAAATTCACAATTAGTAACCATAACTGGGAATATGAATGGAATGAACTTGCCCATAAATTGGAAGCAAATAGCAAAGTAGATTAAAAACCAGAATCCTATAGTATTTTGTTTACAAGAAACACTCTTTAAGCCAGGAGACACAAACAAAGTAATGGTAAGGAATTGAAGAAGAATCTATCATGTTTCAGATGGAGTTTAAAAAAAAATGTAGTAGTTGTGATCTCAAGCAAAGAAAAAGCACAAATAAACCTAATTAAAAGAGATAAGCAAGGAAACTGCATCTTGATAAAAGATACCATAGACAATGAAGTAATATCAATACTAAATAGAGATACACCAAATGGTATAGCATCCAAATCCTTGAAGGAGAAGTTAAATTAGTTACAACAGCAAATAAACAATAAAACTACACTAATGGGGGACCTCAACTTTTCACTGTCAGAACTAACTAAATTTAATGAAAAAATAAGAAATAAATTAAGGAGATGAATAGAATTTAAGAAAAGTTAGATATGATAGATCTCTGGAGAAAATTGAATGTGAAAATAATATGCTTTTTTTTCTCAGTGGTACATGGCACCTACACAAAAAATTGACCTAGTATTAAGGCACAAACATCCCACAACCAAATACAGTAAAGCAGAAATATTAAATGTATCTTTTACAGATCATAATGCCATAAAATTACATTCAATGAAATGTCATGGAAAGATAGATTAAAAATTAATTGAAAACTAAAAAATCCATTCCTAAAGATTGAGTGGGTCAAACAACAAATGATAGAAACAATCAATAATTTCATTAAAGAGAATGACAATGAAACAACATACTAAAATTTATGGGATGCAGACAAAGCAGTGCTTAAAGGAAAATTTATATTTCTAATTGCTTACATTAATAAGACTTTTAAAAATCAATGAATTGGTCATGCAACTAAAAAAAAAACAGAAAAAGAAGAAATTTAAAATCTCTGATTAAATACCAAATTGAAATCCTGAAAATCAAATAAGAGATTAATAAAATTGAAATTAATAAAAACATTGAAGCAAAAAACCAAAGTAGGAGCTGGTTTTATTAAAAAAAAAAACAAAACAACATACTAATAAAATAGATAAACAATTGGTTAATTTGCTGTTATGGGAATCTAAAGATCTTCCCTGCCCCTAGGCCCTTTGTTAAAGTGGCTACGTGACTCTGAGGACCCTTGGATATTTGAAAGTATACTCTGTTCCCTAATAGGCTGAATGTGGTCACATGGAGCCTGTGGCGCCAGGCTTGTTTTCCAGGAATGCCCATGCCTTGTAGCTTTGTGATTGGGCAGTGGGTCTAGA
>CM053586.1:72791940-72834551 GCA_028646515.1 Pseudochirops corinnae | reverse complement strand
TTGTTCAGACTGTGATTTTTTTTTTTTAAATCTCTGTGGGGCTCTGCTTCCAGAAGGGAAAGCTCTGTCCCAAATCACTGGGGTCCTCCCAGCTGCCGTAGCTCTCAGGAAGATGCTGGAACTCTTCCTACTTACTTCCGGCTGACTGGATAAGGAAGACTCCAAGACTGAGGCCCAAGACGACGATCCGGATCCAGGCCGCTCAACGCAAGAGCACTGGCCTGAGAACAATAGCTTAGTCCCCCTGCTGTCTGCAGGACGTGGGCGGGAAGCTACAACGTGGAGGCAGGTGCAAAACCTCTGCCTTTCTCTTTTCTGCTCTGGAGGCCTTTTGGCCAGACTGCTTTTCTCCCCCTTTCGCAATTCCCACTTAGCTGATTCTGAACGCTGCTTGCAGCTGCTGCTAATCCGCTCACCAGAGAGGCTCCTCCGCTCCTCCTGTCCAGCCACCCCCAGGGCACAGCCACAGCTTGCGGCTTCAGGCCAGGCTGGTTTCGGTTCGCAGTGCTGATATGGTTCCTCATAGCCAAGCTGACTTTAGTGGGAAGTATCTTTGTGTGCATTTTGGAGTCCTAGGATTGGTTTAGAGTCCTATTTTATGGGTATTTTGGGGTGGCTATATGAGAGCTGTGATATGTTGCTGCTGCTACGCCGCCATCTTGGCTCCGCCCTTTTGCGTCTCACTCTTAAAAATATCAACTTGTGAAAGAAATACTGTGGATAAAAGCAGTGCCCCCATAGTATAAATGCTTCATATTCTAAATTACGTGCTCCAACTCTACCCTTTGCCCCTTGCCTCTATGATTGTTTTCCTTCCCTTTACCAATTCTATCACACCTCTGGGTCCAAGGTCCTCTACTCCTATTACCAAACTTGTGAGAAAAAGTTGCCGCTTGAATTTCATATATTCCTTCTTGTTACAGTATTCACCAATTGGGGTGCAACCAGGTCTCAGAGAAGGTAGTCTCCCAATTCAGCAATTCTGATACAACTCTCCCTGATTAAAATAATCATGAGGTTCCCAACTCTCTTTTTAGGAGTATTCATCTTCCCTCATGGGGGTGCTTTTTGGTGGGATCCCATTACCCATACTGAATTGAGATACTTATTTTTATTCTAATTTCGGTTTCACTTTCTACCATATCTCCCTTTCTCTTGCAGCTGCTTTGCTTGCTAAGAGACTAAAACAGTCATCGTGGTTTTGCTGCTTTCCCTTGACTTTGATAAGAACATTACATTCTCTCTTTCATTTCTTCTGTCTCTATTTATATACCCACTGACTCTTTAGTTTTGTCTCACAAAATACATTTAGTCACCAGCTGAGGGGAGGTGTGAGATTAAATTCATGGTGCTTCAGCTCTGTTCTTTCATGTTTACATCTATTCTTCAAATTTCCCTGGCATTTTTAGTCCCTGTAATGGGAACAGGAATTTGAAGATCTTCTCTGTCTCTTAATAGACATAGGGGGGAGTTTGCAGATCTCCCCTGCTTTGAAAGTAAACTCTGCCCCCTAATAACCTGAATATAATCACATGGAGCATGTGATTGAGGGAATCTGTTGAAGGATGCAACAGAGTCCACAGAAAGCTTCCCTGCTGTGAAGATAAACTCTGCCTTCAATAGGCTGAATGTAGTCACATAGAGCCTGTGGTGGGAGGAGATTGCTGAAGAGAAGCAGAACCCACAGGAAGTTGGTAGTCAGATGTAGCCAAATGGTGGGGTAGAGAGAGGATACTCAGGCAGGGAGATAGGTTTGTGAGTAAATATTGATCTTGTATTGGTTTGTGGGAAGGCTGAAGGATGCTGTGGCTCTCAGCATTATTAGGGCTTCTGAATATCTTTGTTACTATGATGGAACCAGCTTACTGGTTTTGGGATTTGGTTTTCTGGTGTCTGAATAAATGCTTCAGTTCTATCCTCTATCTAGAGAGTTTGATATATTTTGTGATCGAATGTCATGTGATACTTATAATCGTGGTCTTTATTGTGATCTTGGGCACTGTAAATATTGCTTTGGCACTACAGTCCCTTATGTGCTTAAAAAAAATCCTTGTTGATCCTTTATTGTTATTTTATTTGTTGATCAACATTTCTTTAAAATAATCTCTAAACATGGGGTTATTTCATTATTTTGGTAATTTTAAAAAATATTTTGTTGATTTGCTAATTGTTTTCGCTTACTTTTTTTCTTGTATAGCCAGGGACTGAAAACTCTGTGGCATAAGATTTTCCTTATAGATAGATGATTATTTCATACTATCATGTAGAGCAGAAGTGATGAGAGTTTTGGGAGAGATTCTTTGTCTTGTGCTTAAGGGAGGGCCCTTAGGCCAAATGTATGTACAAGTAAATTCTATCAAACATTTAAGAGAATTTTCCAGATGAATTCTTTTTTTTAATCATTTTTCTAGCTCTATTATATTGGTTTAGCCTATTCATAAGTAATTACTATTTCTCCAGTTATTTAGATTCATCTTTATTTTGCAAATTGTATTTTATAGTTATATTCATCTAGTTCCTGTGGATATCTTCATAGATAGACTTTCAAATATATATGTATGTGTGTATATGCACACATACATATATGTATATACCCACACCCACACCCACACACACACACACACACATATATATATATATGATTTTTCTTTTTAGCTTTTGTGGCTGGATTTGTTGATAATATACAGACATGGTGATGCTTTATATGGAATTGTTCTATATTTGGCTACTCTGCAATAGTTATTGTTTGAATTAAATTTTTGGCTGACTTTAGGATTCTTTAAATAGATAATCATGTCAACAACAAAAAGCAATAATTTTATTTCTCTTCCTATATTTAGTCCCTTCATTTTTTTATTATCTTATTTTTATAGTAAGTATTTGTAGATTTATATAATATTGTAGAGTGAAAATGGACATCTTTTCTTTCCCTCTGATCTCATTGGAAAGGCTTCTAGCCTTTCTCCTTCACATATAATGTTGGCTTTTGGATATACATACATATGTTCATATGTATGCATAATATACATACATATATCTTATTACATTAAGGAATATCCATTTACTCCATTGCTTCCTAATTTTCTTTCCTTTTAAAAAGGAGCAGGTAGTGGGTTTAAAAAAAACTTCCTTCAAATTTATTGATATAATCACATGGTTATTACTATTTTTGTTATTAATTTCATCCATTATCTTTTCATTGTTTTGAACAAACCTTGTATTATTAAGAGAAATCTAACCAGCTGATAATGATGCTGTATATTTTAAAACATGTTACTATAGCAAATTTGACAGTATTTAATTTAATATGTTTATATCATTGTTTATTAGAGATAATAGTCTACAATTTTCTTTCTCTTCTTTGTCACTCTCTGGTTTAGGTATAAAAGTAACATTCATATAATAGATGGAGTTTTAAAAGCTCCCTTCTTTTCCTATTTTTGAGAACAGTTTATGTTTATAACTAAAATTAAAAATCAGAATCAGTTTTTTCTTTTAATGCCTGATAAAATTCACTATTTCAACTACCTAGCCCTGGAGTTTCTCTCCTCTCCCCACAGGCTACCCCTCTTTTGAAGTTCATTTCAGACTTGTTTGGTTTCTTTTTCTGATATTAGATTATTTTAATAATCTGTTTCTTTTTCTATCTTCATATTACCTATCTTGGCATATCTAGATCTAGCTTTCTATGTATATATCTGAAATATTTGTATTTGTTTATTTTCTGGCATACAATTTGATGAAATAATTATTGATTATTTCTTTTATTTCTACATTCATCTTAAGTCATGGATATACATTTATTAATTTAATAAAAAAAATTCTAGTGCCTTCATTCTATAGATTGCTTCCTATTTATCTTGAATAGCTTATTACAGTTATTTGTACATTGTGGCCCACATTAGATCATGAGCTCTGCAAAGACAGGTATTTTCTTTTACCTTTCTCTCTATCTCCAGATCTTAGCACAGTGCCTGGCACATAGTAGGCACTTGCTGACTGATATATTTGAAAATCAAACTGTCTGTTCATTTATTTTATTAGTTTTTAAGTGCTCACTTTTTTTCTCAATTCAATGTTTTTATTTTTTTACTTTAAATTTTTTTCATCTCTTCTTTGATTCTTCAAGATAACTATTTTGCTGTTTAGTTGAACTGTTTCTGATGTGTTATTTTTCTTTTTTTAGTTGCCTTCCCAATTTTTTTCTCTTCTTTCACTCTTTTATTGTTGAATTCTTTTAGACATATAAATTTTCTTTAATGACTGCTTTAGCTGCATCTCAAATTAGGTATATTATATTGTCTCATTTTTGTTATATTCTCTGACTTGCCAATTCCATAAGATTGAATTATTTCATTTCCAATTTTTAAAAATTTTTCTTCAAAATGCCTTTATTGTACATAATTTTTATTGCATTTGGGGTTATCAATTGTGTAATGGTCTACTGAAGAACTTTTCATACTGAATTTCCAGGATCACTTTATAATAATAATAAAAAAAACCTCACCAACAAACAAGTTTAGGAAAAAACCCCAAACTTTATATTAACCACTCTCAAAGATGCATAAAAGAAGAAAATTTTAAACTAATGAAAGAAAAAATAAAATTGAGAATAAAGAATTACGTAAAGATAAATCAAAGAGCTCTTCTTTCTAGAATGAACAAAATCAGCATAACATCAGCTAGCTTAATTTTTTTCAAATAGAAGGAAATCAATCTGTCAAAATAAAAAATGGATGGGGGTGAATTCTCAGTTGGGGGGAGTGTAGAGTAGGAAGATAGAGGGGGAACTAGGGATAGGACTGACAAAAAAAGAAAAGAAGGTTATTGAAACATGTTTTTGAAATGCACAGCCAAGAACATAAGGAAAGCCAGAAGGAATCACAGACAAGCAGTACAGTCTTGAAAGTAACATGCTGAATTTATTACATACTTTAAAAGAAAAGCAAGCTGTACATAATAGAGATTCACAGTTTTATGTACAATCCTCTCTTTCTGTTCTACTTTGTCCATGAAAGTGCTCATTTTAGTTGGTTTGTTAAGTTCAGAATAAAAAAAGGGAATTAAAAAAAAGATAATACATGTACATAATCTTCGTAGTTTCTAAAGATAAAAGATAGGACTTTGGGTCAGTATTTATTGTTTTCTTAAGTACTGTTTTGGGATATCAGCATGTGTAATTTTTTAAAAAATAATTTTCTTCCTTCAAATATCTTGAAAACCTATCCTTCAATGCTTTCAAAATTATGTCAGCTCTAGGATGGATTTCTAGATGTGGCCCAACTGTTCTCCATGATTTCATTTTCTTAACTCTCTTTTTTACATTCTCATATAAAATCATTCCTTTCTGAATTAAGTTCAAAATGGAGAGAAGTGATAATGAGCATAGAACGGAGAGAAGGTAAGATATGGAGCCAAGAAGACCTTGAGTTCAAGTGTCACACATTAGTTATATAACTATGGACCAACCACTTCTCAATGTTCTAGTGAGCTCTCTAAGACTGTAAATTACATTCATCTGATGGAAGCGGTTTGGAGAGAGGAAACTGATTTCTACACAATCTACCTTCTGGCTCGTAGGCCTCCTGAAATCTGAGAAAAAATATGATGAAATAGGGTGGATTACTGACACAGGACCCAGGAGCATTCTTCTGCAGTATGTGGCAGATTTACATTCATGCAATTTCAGAAAGGGGAAGTGTAGCATAGTGGATAAATCTCAGGACATAGAAGCAGGAAGGCCTAGATTAAAATCTTCGACATTTGTTAGTTGTGTGATCCTGTGTGATTAGCCTCTCTCTGTTTTAATTCCATTATAAAATGAAGGAGTTGGAACAAATGGCCTCTAAAATCCCTACTGACCCTAAATCTGTGATTGTATAATGCTCCTATGATCTTCTGGTGATATTAGTCACACAAAAACCATCCTAATTTTGCTTATGTCTCTTCTCTGCTCATTCACTAATTTGTAGCACCACAGTGGGGAACCTGCCGCCTCCAGGTCACCTGGGGCCTTGTGGGTTCTTGGGTGTAGGTTTGACTGAGTCCAAGTTTTACAGAACAAATCCTTTCATTAAGGGGATTTGTTCTGTGAAGTTTGGTTTCAGTCAAAGGGCAGCACTTGAGGACCTAGAGGGTCACATGTGGCCTCAAGGTACCAGGTTCTCCACCCCTGGTATCCTGTATGTTAAGGGTTAATGAAGTCCACCATCCCATTAATCCTCAGATTTTCCCATTGAGGAAATACAAAGAAACAAGGGAAGGTTTTTTTCTCATTTTAAAAAACTTGACTCGGATTGTTTCATTTCATGCCACAGCGGGAAAAATCAGCTTCAGAGCAGTGGCTACTTCTTTCTCCAAGACCTCTAAGTTAACAGACTCCGATTTTCTACCATCGCCTGGTAATGTCTGGACGTAATTAATTGGTGTTTATGTATTCACAAGAATGTATTTGGTTTCCTGCCAGATGCAGTACGTGATCTCAATCAGTCTGCCGCATCAGCCCGGGAACTAAACTGGCCCTCTATCTGAATTCCCCTTTGGTTTTCAAAGTGTATCTTGCTGCAGATCTCACCCCTCCCTAACATCAGGTGGAGACAAATCTCTTTCAATTTCCCCAGCTACAGTATCAAACAGGTTCGACAGTGCAGGACTCCGAGGAAGTATAAAATGACATCCAAGGCAGGTGGGAAGTCACCACCAAAGATTTCAAAAGCACATTTTTAAACTTAAAAAAAAAAAGATTTTATTTAAAGATTTGAGTTCCAGATTTTATCCTTCCCACCCCAACTCCCTTCCCAACCCCCCTCCCAACCTAAGATGGTAAGCAATCAGATACAGGTTATATATGTGCAATTACGTAAAACATTTCCATGCTAATCATATTGTACAAGAAGATTTGAATAAAAGAAAAAAAAATGAAAGAAAGAAAGAAAGTCAAAAATAGCACGCTTCAGTCTGTATTCAAACAGTATCAGTTCTTTCTCTGGAGGCAGATAGTACACTTCATCCTTGGGATTATCTTGGATTACTGCCGCGCTAAGAATAGCCAAATCATTCACAATTCTTCGAGGAACAATATTGCTGTTACTGTGTACAATGTTCTCCTGGTTCTTTTCACTTCACTATGCATCAGTTCATGAAAATCCAGAAGCTCTTTTCAAATACAGGTTCAACAATTTATCAACGTTATGGGCACCAGTTCTTTCCCCAAAACAGGGATCTTCCTTAACTTTTGGTAATGAAGGACACTATACTGTGAGACATTCAGTAGTTCTTTTTTTGTTGTTATTATCGAATCTTAAGAACAGTCATTTCAATGCCATTTCTTCTCTTATTTCTTGTTTTTTTCTTTCTCAAGATTTTTTAAAATTTACCTCCTTGTAGCTATTAAATTTCAGATATATGATTCTCCTCCCCTCCCCCAATATAGTATCTTTTTTGTTTGTTTCTTTTTTCTTTTTTTACTTTACTAAGGATGTCACAATTCGAAGGTCTGACTAGATCCTTAGATAATTGTCATTATTTTGACTCCTCTAGCCTGCACTTATTTCCTCAGCCTGCATCTTTCAAAAGAATACCCTAAATAATTGAAAAAAGTTTAGATGCAACTTTTTTTGCATCTAAAAAAATTATATAGTGGTATTACAGAATTCATCTTGTTGAGGAAGAAGAAATGACTTTAGTTAATTTGACACAGTACATTTAAGGCTGATAGACCTTTTGACTGATGTTGAATATATTACCATGATACTACTACACAGACATAATATATCAGTGAAATACTGAAAGTGTTTTCCAGATCAGTAGTCAATAAGCATTTATTAATTACTGTGTTCCAGGTATTGTGCTAAGGTCTGGGCATACAAAAAAAGGGCATGTCCTTAAGGAGCTGCCATTCTAATGGGAGACATCATAGAAGATACATACAGTTTACATGGGAATTCATCTTGGAGAGAAGGCATGAGTGAAGAGGGGAGGGAGAAAAGGGTGAATCAGGAAGAGAAGATGAGATATGAGTTGATTCTTGAAGGAAGCCAGGGAAGCCTAGTGGTGGAGGTGAGCAGAGAAGCCATTCCAGGCTCAGGGGTCAGCCTGAGCCAAGACATGATCTCTGGAGACAGAGTGCCCTGGATAAGGAACAATAACTAGACCAGTGTCCAGCGTAGCAGACTGGAAAGGTAGGAAGGGACCAGGTTGTAAAAGGCTTTGAAAGTTTCTTCTAATCCTGCCATATTTCCCAATTCAGTTAAAAAAAAACAACTCCATATTTGCTCCAATGACTCCATATTCCCAGTCCTCCTTCTACATTTATGCCCCTACTCTCTTTAGCCCTTTCTCTCTCCTGAGCCCTGTCCCAAATGATGTTTTGCTTATTTGGCCATAGTAAATAATTAATAAATGCTTACTGGTTGATTGGTTGGGTAGTTGCTATATCATTGGTGAATTTAGAAAGTAGATCTAGAATTCAAGATAACACTATTGCTCTCACTTTTTTTTTTAAACTTTCAAACACGAGCTGAGTTTATGTGCCTAAAATAGAATAATGTTCTTTAGGTCTGAAAAAAATGCACCATAAACTCTGTATACATTTGAAAGTTAAAAAAAAATGAGGTCAAAAAAATATTATCAGGTGTTAGGGTAAGAGACCACAAGTTTAGAGACCTATTTCATTTACTTTTTTTTCAATATATAGAAAACAAGGGAGGCAGCCTCGTTGTGCCTCAGTATTCCAGTTGGAAAATGTAATCAGCGAAATGTGTTTATTTATATAGAATTTTGTAAACCACTGAGCTCTTCAAATGAGATGTCCAACAACCAGGTGGAAGCCTCAGCAAATGCAGTGTCAAGGTATTTTAAGTACCTTCCTACTGACATCTGGTGTAAACTGAAACTGACACTGTGTCCAATGAAAATGTTTTTGTTCCTCCAGTGATGTGTCATGCATGCCCAGTCATTTGTTATTCTAATATTGAATGCTGGCATTGATTCCCTTTCCCTTGGTTAAAAAAAAAAAAAAAAGAAAAGGAAAAAAAAGAAAAAGAATGAAAGAAAATACATGCGCATACACATAAATACACAGACTTTTTAGAATAAAAGTCAAAATTATAAATGCGTAGATTCTAGAGATACAGGAGAAACAGGGACATTAGGTCAACCTACAAGCTTTCCCAAATGTTAATTGTATTCCTCTCTAGTATTATTATTCTGCATGTACTTCACTTAATGCACTTTATGCAACTTTTCAGGAAAAGTTGAATCATATTTTTAAAGAAGCCTTTCTCTGAATCCTACTGTGCTATAAATAATCCTCCCTTAAATGAACTGTTGCATGAATTTAGATTTTGCAATGATTAGGGTTTCTAAAGGAGAAGACACCCTTACTTATTCACTGCAGTGTTTCTCTTTGGGATTCCTGACTATTCTTTTGCTTTATCAACAGTTGCAAAAGGGAGGCAAAGATTGTTCTTCCTCCTCCCTTCCACCCCCAGTAATTTTGTACTGTTGAACAGGGCTATTGTTCATGAATCTCTGCTAGCTAGCTTTCATTTCTTATTTAGGTGTGGGATGGCTCCGAAATGTTAATGGGCTTCCAACAGAGCTCTCATTTATAACATGAGGTGTGATGCTTTGTTGTTTTTATTGTCTTGTTGTGCCACTCTCCACATTATATGAGTTTTCTGTACATTTTAAATTTTTATCACTTCCTCAGCATTTGGTCTAGAGTTGGGGTTTATATATTTGGGGGATGTGGTAGAAAAGATGTCCTCTATCCCCCAACATGAAGTGGAGAGATCAGAGTTTTTTAGCTGAAGCAATTTGAGGGACTAGAGATTTGAGTGAGTCAGTGTTAAGAAGTTTGATGATCAGTAGTCATTATTGAAAGAAAAATAAATCTTTAGTTTGTTTCTTACTCTTTGTATCTTAAAGGAGGTAAACAATACATTCTTGGATATTGATATGTGATTCCTCTTTTTGCCCCCAAAATGCACACTTTCAAGTTGGGTCCCCCAGGGAATGACTATCCAAAGTTCAAAGTATTCTCTTGTCCCACACTCCTAAAACTCATGAGCCCCCACTGGCATTTCAATTTTAATTGTTGGGGCATTAGTACAATTAGTTCAAAGTAAAGGCATTTGCTGAAATGATATATTTATGAACAGTATTAACAAAAAATTTCCCTATAAGCCTGCTAGATATGTATATGTATATCTATTATATAATATGTGTATGCATGTGTAATGTTTTGTTAATATTGTTCATTCACCTTTTGTTACTATGATACTGTTCATCTACAATTTGTAAAGTGTATGAAAACTTTAGTTTCTCTCTCCCTCTCTCTCTGTATATATATATATATATATATATATATATATATATATATATATATATGTATGTATGTACATATATATACACACATACATATATACATATTTATGTATATCAATACATATGCAATATATGTACCAATACATGCATATGTGTGTATTATGGTGTTTATATCAAGCTATGAACCACTAAAGGTTTCATATACTTTATAGGTTGTGAATGAACTAAATTTTGTATGCTTCCTGTCTGTGGTTCACACATAGTGAACATTCAAGGTCTAAAAGGTCAAGTCTAAAATGGTCTTTGCCCCACATTTTTAAAAAGAAAAGAACTTCTTTCTGTGAGCTTTCAGACTGGCTACATTAATCAATCATTGCCTAAGGTGGCACTGTATACATTTTTATGTATTTAGGAAATGATTTGGTTGGCCAATCAGTATCAAAGTAGTGCCTGCTTATACAAAATGGGACATGATTTCATATTATAATCATAGAATAATAGAATCTCAAATTTGGAAGCAATCTCAGAAGTCTTTTGCTAATCCAATTACAGATACCCCAAAGTAGGAAGGGCTGCCTCAGAAAATAATGGTTTCCATAACTGGGAGGGAAGGAAAGGCCAGGTGACTGATTGTCAGGGATGTTTAATAAGCTAGACTGAATCATATTCTAAAGTCCATTCTTCCTCTGACATTCTAGGCTTCTGTGACAGCTGCTGAATTGAACAGGGGATAAGAAAGTGGAAGGTCACTTCAGGGATATGGCAGCTGTGGCACTGCATACCTCTCTGAATGACAAACTCCCAGACCACCCACCCCACCCAACCTTGGCAATATGTGAACTTAAGGTAATATATATGAAATTTTTTCTCTTCCATGTAAATGTAACTGACCAGGTCACAATGAAATGGGAGAATTCTGAACCTGGGTATCATGTGTACCAAACATTTGGACAAATACCTGGATTTTTCACTTTTCATTTGAATCTTTTGGCCATCATATCAGCTGAGCCCAAGGAGACTTGCCCAAGGTCATTGAGCAGGCTCAGAGGAGGTCATCTAATGATAATTGATAAAAGGAAGGATGTGATATTCGTATACAACAAAACCATCAGGAAGTAGAGTTGAATTGTTTTCTGGATACATTTTAAAAATAAAAGACTGATACAATTATCAAGTGAGTCCACTGTACTGAGAAGGAAGAAAGATGATTTTAAATAGGAAGATACTGTTTCTGATTAAGAAAACACTTCTTTTATTCATATAAAGTATTTATTAGGTGTTGGGTTTTATAAACTGTTTGGTCCTGCAGCCTTTATTTTAAAAAGGTTACTCTGAATGCATTACCAAGTATCCTGTGGAATATTTCACATAAAAGGAAACAGAAAATGTATAAATGTAAACAGGCTAATTGTATGCAGATATAAATTATGTATGTTGGTCTTATGAAAAAGCATCCCTGATTTGCAGGGGTCTTACTCAGCAGCTTTGTGTCTTGTCTAAGGGGATATTTAGTATGGCTGTGATGTGCAGAATTTAAAACAAAACTTTGAATCATGGAGAATAAAATATAGCCCAATTGTGATAAGACCATGCTGTTGGGAGCATGAGATTTTTATTTTATTTTGTTGCTATTGACTTCCATGCTCATTAGCTCTGTTATAGAAAGTATATTCCTGCATATGAACACTGCCAAGCAAAAGATTAGGTCAGAAATTTGGATGGTTTGCTTGATGTCTTTTAACACTAATTGTATGTGGAATGGTGTCCAAATAGTCTCGTTGTCCAAATGGGTATGTCCCATTCAAGTCCTCTTCTCTTCTAGTCTGGAAAATCAGATGGCCAAGGTGGGGCATCCTTGTGGTTTCATTTGGAGGAGACTTTGGAGCCTACTTTTTCACAGTTAGAAAGTAAATATAACAGACTTGGGAAAATGTCACTTGTGAAATGTCACAAATAAAGCCATCATCAGTCAATGGTGAACTATGAAAAAATGTGAAGCCCATCTACATATAAGAAAACTGAAGCCCAGAGATATTGAATCATACAAGTAGTAACAGTTTGAAACCAGGTCTTCTGACTTCAGACCCAGTGCTCTTTCCACTGTATTGTTCTGAACATTACTAATAGCACATACTAGGAAATGGCAAAATTTTTTCCATATTTAACCCCATCTCTCCAGTTAGAGAAAAAGATTCCCCCAAAGCACAGCATGAATATTGTAAATGGGCATCTGTCTGAGTGGAAGTAATTTTTTTTGATGTTGTGTGACATGTGGCACATAAAATATTATGAGCATTTATGACGACGAGCGCAAACCTGTAGTTGACCCGTTATAGAAGTGCTTGGTTAGTAAATAATTGACTAATGTAGGCATATCTTTTCTTTCCAGGGAGCATCTATTTGGCAGTGCAATGACATAAGCACAGAACTGGAACATAGACAATATCATCTTAACTATAAGAATTAAGCATGGTGCTTTCAGTAAGCAAAGAATATTTATTTGGTATGTATTTAAAGAAAACATTTTGCCCATAAGTACTGTCTTGATTTTGACTCCTCAGATTGCTGTTTGTCCTTCTTTCTTAAAGAAGATCATGACATCAGGGAGATGATGCCATGACACGCAAGTGAATAGGATTTAAATGAGGGAGGGCTATGCAAAGTCACCAGCCTCACTTTCTCCTCTGGAGTCATCTGGGTCCAGTGGTGAGATACAGATCAGGACAACTGGAAATGGTCCAGGATGTAGTGGAGGACCTTGGCCTTTTCAAGCTAAGGTCTTTAACAAAGACAAGAGGAAAGAGCTTGTTTCTCAAGGCTATCCCATATCATGAGAAAAAAGCATATAATTTACATTTGAACCAAGGTATGAACCAAAGATTGAAATACAATATTGGAATCAAACTATTCATCAATGGAGCTAGTTTTCAATGTGGAACAGAGCTGGCCATAAGAAGCATTGTCAAGTAGACAAAGTTTACCTTCTTTGCTACTCTATTCTCTTCCTTTCAGCTACCCCTTCCCTTCATGCTCTCACCATTCCCCTTTCTAACAGTGGGAGTCCACCTGGCTTTAGTAGCATGCTCTGAACCTTTCCATTATCCCCTAATCTCCCTCTCCCCTCCTCCTGACCCCCTTAAATGTACCAGTTATGTTTTCTATTCCTTCCCTCAAGGCCTTCCTAGTTAATTTGCCAGTGTTAGCTAATGATAAATTAATTTATGTTCATGGTTGATAGTAACTTAATGTGTTACCCCTCCTAGGCAACATATTAAAAGGCTCAGTGCCTTAGGTGAAAGGAATTATATCAATGACAAATGTGGGAATTTTAAGCACCTGAGCATAGGTGCTTAAACCTACATCAAGAATTCATTTTGAGGTTGAGGCAGGACACATGAGTCCTTTAACATCATTTAATGAGGGAGGGCTATGCAAAGTCACCAGCCTCACTTTCTCCTCTGGAGTCATCTGGGTGGTTTTTGAGGTGGTTGCTTACCTCAGAGTTGAAGCTGGAGAACTCTCCAGTAGAAAGTGACCAGAAACATCAGGGACTTTAAGATCCTATCATAAAAGGATGATTTGAAGGAACTGGGGCTGTCAAGCCTGGAGAAACCATAGCAGAGAGCATGACAGTTGTCTCTAGGTATTTTAAGAACTATCATATGGAAGAAGAAATCAGACATTTTCTGTGTGACCCCAGTGGATAGAGCTAGGAACAATGGGTAGAAGTTGCAAAGAAAAACATGTAAGTAGGCTTGAGACCAAATAAACAATAACAATTACAGCTATCCAACTGTGGAATGAACTTTCTCAGGAGGGAGAGGTGTCCCCAGGGATATGCTGGAGCCAGCTACAAGCAGCTCACAAAAGCTGATAGTTAAAATTTCATTGTAAGGATTTATACCTTGGAAATGGGTAAAAAGTACAAACACTTGCGTTATTGTTTTGTTGATTGTCTAGATTTAAGAAACTGATTCAAGAAATGTTAATTATGCAGATTAAACTTAGAAGTGTGTAAAAAAAAATTTTTTTTTTGAAAGCTGGTTGTTAAACATTTACCAGTACACCCTTAACTAGAAATCTTCAACTGGAAGTTGAATGATCACTTAGGATACTGTAGGAAGTTCTTATTCGACTACATGTTGGTTTATATGACCTCTGACATCACTTCAAAAATGGAGACTTTGTGATTCTGTGGTTTTACAGTAGATAATCTCTTTAACCCAAATTCTTCTTGCCATTAGTACCTCTTCCATTTCCTTAAGGGGCAAAATTGCTTAGGCTCTATAATGTACTACACATGAGACCTTTTTAAAAGGCATCTCAGAAGTGTCACCTGGGGCAAAATAGAGTAGATGAGTTAATTATATGTCTCTAGTGCTGGAAATGAATTTGTCACACCAGCAAACCATAATCCTGTATTCACCATCAATCTTTTTCTACTATATTTCGATGTTGTGATTATTAATAAAATAACATTGTGTACACACTCAAAAAATTAACAACTATTGGAATACTTATGATAGCTATTCTTGGATAGATTTTGAGATTACACAAAGTATAGGGTCAGGGGAATTTATAAACTTAGTTTAGGATGCTGGCCAGACCCCACATCAATCTTCAGAGGCCTGATAATTTAGACGGGATGACAATCCAGAATAATAACATAATTGCCAAACGTCCCCTCCTTTTGTGCTGTGTAGACCCAGTTTATACTCTAGAGAACTGCACCATCTCGTTAGTTTTTTGTTAGTCCTAAACAAAAAGAGGTCCCATACAGGTGATTTGATAGGTTATTAGATTTAACTTTTTTTCCTTCGGTCAAAGAGATGAAGTTGGATTTTGATTTTTTATGTATTTTTTTATTGTTTAAATTGGGTTTGATTTTTGGCAAAGGGCAAAAGTAAATGGTTCATTTTAGGGAATGGTATTAACAATTTTAGGACAATAAGTTCAATTAGCAAATGATGACTTTGAGGACCCTACATAGCTCCCTGGAGGTCAGAAACATTCATTCAGCCCCATAAATAGAACCATTTACTCCCCTGTTCACCTCTACTATGAGGTCCATTGTTTAAAAATGGATTAATTTATTCTATATAATCTTCTTCTTGCATTTGTATCCTGAGGCTGCTTAGTAATTATAACCAAAACTAAAAAGAAGTAAACCACTAAGGAGAGCCCTAGATACCTGAGAATTATTGCTAGACTATCTGGGATTCTTAACAAGCATCCCAGGAATTCTGATGACTTCTAAAGGAATGATTTTCTTCTTCCCTTGTTGAAAATTATGGCTATTATTTTCTATCTTTGTAATGCATGTAACACATGTCAGAGAATTCCTCATGACACTGATGGCTAGGGTACACTTTAGGGGATTATCTTTTTCTCTTCTCTTATAAGCCCTACCCAAGAAACTTGGCAACATTTCTGTAAGGTGCTGCTCCACTCTCCCTCCAGTTCCTTGTCAACTTGTAAGCATGCTGTTCACAAAATTAAAGAAAAAATTGCATTGAAATATGGAAGACAAAATACAACCCCCAACAGAGCTCTTGGAAACTGACAGACACCCTCTAGTGAGCAAGCGACTCCCCAAGGCTTATAGAGCTTTTCAGTAGTTTGCAGTCATGAATAGGCAAGTTTCCTCCCCCTGTGCTTCCCAGCTAGTATTGCCAGGCATGGCTCCTCCTGCAGTTCTCCTTCTCTCCCAGCAGGTGGCATCAGGCACTACTTACTTTACTGATCATCCAAAAACTCTGGGTAGATAGCAAGCAGGCTGCATTCAAGCATTTTTATCTTGAGTACTGATGTCAGTGAAAATTCACCTAACTCATCATGGAGAGCCAGTCTCAGATCATATTTAACATCCCATCCACCATGACACTAGGGCCTATGCAGCTGTTGTCATGTGCATCTACTCCTCCTTCTAAATCCCCTACTCCCAACCACATGTGTATGAACACTCACAAGCACACACACTCACACTCATATACACACACCTGACATTATCTCTTGGTCAGTAATTAGATCAATGTTACCACTGCTACTCTAATGGGTATACAATGAACTGTCCTATATCATTCTACTCACACCCCTGTGACTGTTCAGACCCAAACTTCCTTCTCTAAACCCTCATCCAAATAGTCAAAGCTATGGTTTTTCCAGTAGTAATGTATGACTGTGACAGTTGGGCTATAAGGAAAGCTGAATGCTGTAGAATCAACACTTTTGAATTGCAGAGTTGAAAAAAGACTTTTGAGGGTCACTTGGATAGCAAGGAGATCAAATCAATGACTACATAAAGAAATTAATTCAGGCTGTTCATTGGAAGGACAAATACTAAAGCTGAAACTTAAATAGTTTGGTTGCATAATGAGAAGACTGGAATCATTGGAAAAGACCCTGACGTTGAGAAAGACTTTTTTTTTTAATTTTAAATTTATTTATTTATTTTTTAATTTTCAACTTTGACTTTTATAAGATTTTAATTTCCAAATTTTCCTCCTTCCCTCCATTCCCTCCTCCCCAAAATGGCATGCAATCTGATATAGCCTATACATGTATGATCATATTAAACATATTTCCACATTAGTCATGTTGTGAAAGAAGAATCGGAACAAAAGGGAGAGGTCATAGAAAGAGAAAACAAAACAACAACAAGAAAAAAAGAGAAAATAGCATGATTGAATCTGCATTCAGACTCCATAATTCTTTCTCTAGATGTAGATAGTATTTTCTATCATAAGTCTTTCAGAATTGTCTTAGATCATTGCATTGCTGAGAAGAGCTAAGTCTAACAAAGTTGGTCATCACATAGTTTTTCTGTTAATAGTACAGTATTCTCCTGATTCTGCTCATTTCACTCAGCATCAGTTCATACAAATCCTTCCATATTTTTGTGAAATCTACTTACTCACAATTTCTTGTGGAACAATAGTATCCCATTACATTAATATACTACAACTTGTTCAGCCATTCCCCAATTGCTGATCATCCCCTCAATTTCCAATTCTAGGCCACCACAAAAAAGGCTGCTATAAATATTTTTGTACATGTGGGTCTTTTCCCAATTTTATGATCTCTTTGGGATATAGACCTAGAAGTGGCATTGCTGGATCAAAGAGTATGCACAGTTTTATAGTGTTTTGGGCATAGTTTCAATTGTTCTCCAGAATGGTTGAATCAGTTCACAACTCCACCAACAACGTGTTAATGTTTCAATTTTCCCACTTCTCCAACATATATCTCCAACATGTATCATTTTCATGTTTTGTCATGTTAGCCAATCTGATAGGTGTGAGGTAGTATCTCAAAGTTCTTGTAATTTTCATTTCTCTTAATCAATAGTGATTTAGAGTATTTTTTCATATGACTCTAGATAGCTTTAATTTCTTCATCTGAAAAATGCCTGTTCATATCCTTTGAATATCAGTTTGATTCAATTCTCTCTATATTTTGTAAATGAGGCCTTTATCAGAGACACTTGATGTAAAAATTGTTTCCTACTTTTCTACTTCCCTTCTAATTTTGGTTGCATTGCCTTTTGTTTGTGCAAACCCTTTTTAATTTAATGTAATCAAAACCATCCATTTTGCATTTCATAATGTTCTCTATGTCTTATTTGGTCATAAATTCTTTCCTTATTCATAGATCTGACAGGTAAACTATTCCTTGTTCTCCTAATTTGCTTATAGTATCACTCTTTGTCTAAATCATGTATGATATTAGGAAAGATTGAAGGCAAAAGGAGAAGGGGATGACAGAGAATGAGATGGTTAGATAGTGTAATGGAAAGAGTGAACATGAGGTTGGACAGACTGGGAGATGGTGGAGGACAGAAAGCCTGGTGTGCTATAGTCCATTGGGTCATAAAGATTTCAACATGACTGAGCAACTGAACAAGAAAAAACTCTCATTCACTATGTGTGTTGTATCTCCCTCTTTGAATGTATGCTTCCTGAGGAGTAAGCACTATCTCATTTTTATATTAGTATCTTCAAGGAATAGCTACAAGGCATGCCTGACAAAAGTAGATACATAATGAATGCTTGTTCATACATTCATTCAAAGAAGGTTTTCTTGTCACTCTTCATCATGTATCCTGCAGCTCCATTTTGCTCACAATGTATAGCATTAGTCATTACTCTCTGGACAGGTCAAAATATCTGCAACGACAAATCTTTTTCAATTAATTGGGTACAGTTTTTGCCATAACAGAGTAAAAAGCTTCTAGTTTTCCCTGACTAGCAGGAGACACAGTTTCTTCCCTGGAAGAACTCAAGGTCTCATTCTACACCCTAGTCTAAATATGGCACCACAAGCCCGATATGGTGGTAGGGCAAAAGGAGAGCAGGGAAACCTGGGAAATTTTTTAGCCTCAAGTCCCCTGAGTCTGACTTATTCCACATAAAGCACCTAATAAAACCTTTGCTTTTCAGATGGAAGATCCTCAGTAAATTCAATTTTAAATATAAATAAAATAAGTACAAGATGCGGTCCTCCAGAAAAAAAAATTACTTTTGTACTTAGTCAAGAGTCTGATAAAAGATTTGTCTGCAATAGAAGAGGTTGAGGGAGAAGGGTATACCAATGAATCCAACCTTTTAAACATGTTTGCCTGTGAAAATGGTGTGAAAAGAAAGCCCTGAGTGTCTAGCAAAGATGAGTATCTGTTTGTTCCTTATGCCTGAGAGAAGCTGTTAAGGATCAGTTATTCTACTGCATGAACAATGAAGCTTACAGTGTGTATATAAAGTCATGATTTTTGTTGATTTATGTGATTTGTGTCTAATTTATTCATCAGTGAATGCTGCATAAATGCATATGAAACCAGATTTTAAATATGTGGACATAAAGTCTAACAATTGAACTCTTATGTCAGCTCATCCAAACACATCTGACTTCCATACCTGGCATTTGAAATTTTGAATTCAAGTGGGTTGATTCACAGCCTTCCATTGTTAACCACAGTTGGTGCACCAGAAATATTTTCCCATCAGTAGAATGATTTCAGGTGTTTGGCTCATATCACTGGGCATCTATTGGCCCTTCTTTCTCTTTCAGATTTATTTTCTCTTGGCACATATGGTGTGCTGTATTACACCACCCTCCAAACTATTTGGTGCCATTGCTCTTATTAAACAATGGGAAAAGGCTAATGTTTGTTTGACTACTTTCCCCGAATGGCTGCCTAGATTTCCCAACCTTTGTGTCCCTCTAGAAACATAGGGAAAGATCAGAGAATAGCAATTTGGTGGCATATATCTAGAATTCCAACTGATCCTCTACCATTGACTTTTATTCTGGGCAAGACACTAACCTCTCACTGCTTTAATCTCCCTCATCCGTTACCTGAGGAGGATTTTAAAAACAAAGAAAGCTGAGTTGTGTAGAGGCATAATGAAGTATGATTAGAGTATTTATTTTCCTTTGGGGTAGCTAGGTGGCACAGTGCATAGAGTACCAGTCCTAGAGTCAGAAAAACTCGTCTTCCTGCATTCAAATCTGGCCTCAGACACTTAGTAGCTATGGGACCCTGAGCGAGTCACTTAACCCTTTTTGCTTCAGTTTCCTTACCTGTAAAACGAACTGAAGAAGGAAATGGCAAACCACTTCAACATCTTTGCCAAGAAGATCCCAAGTGGGTCACAAAGAGTCAGACGGGACTGACTAAACAACAACAACAACAACAACAAAAGTTTAGTTACAATTTGAAGGACATTGGAAAGTTTGACTGATCAAATTTATCTTCCTTGAAAGTCCGGACAAGTGCCTGAAATTTATCTTACATTTTCATTGAGTTAAAGTACTCTATTACCTGAACTGAACAAAATGACTGAACAACAATTTTTTTCTTTAATCTTAAATTTATGGGTAATTCATACATATTTTATAATGACTTTGCCCTGAAAAACCCACCTGAATAAAAAAAAAAAACCCACCTACATCAAGTATATTGCCAAATAGAATGGCAATTTTGCCACAAAAAAGTGTAAATACTCTTCTTTGGTCACTTCATTGGCCAACCACATAGCCAAACCAATCAGGGAAACAGTGCCTTTTACCTTTTCATTCTTCTCCTCTGTGTTATTTTATTTATTTTGCTATCTGATAGTTCAATCCTAGGCAAAAATGGGGAGGTTTCAATGAGCTTTTATCATAGTACTTGTTCTGTGAGTCTTCACATAATCACAGAATTATAGGCAGAAAGGAACCTCAGAGCCCATGCCTGAAAATGTACCCTCATTACAAGACCCCTGACCAGTGGTCATTTAGGCGGTGTTCAAAAATCTCTAGGAGTGAATAGAAACATCCTGGATTACCTCCTGACAGTCTGTTCCTCTTTGGGCCATCTTTACTTATTTTTCCACCTGACACTAACCTTAAATTTACCTCCTTGCAACTTTCACTCTTTCTCTCCTAAATGGAACAAGGTCTAATCCCAATGGAAGGATTCCAATCCTTCTTCCTTTTGACAGCCTTTTAGGTGCTTAAATACAACTGCTATCTCTTAAGTACTTACTTTGTGCTCTTGGGGGATACAAAAAGAGACAAAAGATAGTCCCCACCCTTGAGGAGCTCACAATCTAATGGGGAAGACGACAAACAAATTTTGTCGTTATTTAGTCTTTTCAGTACTGTCAGACACTTCTTGATCTTGGCAAAGATACTGGACTGCTTTGCTGTTTCCTTCAGCTCATTTTACAGATGAGGAAATACATTTATGTATTTATTAATATAGACTGAGACTACAGTTTGTTTTTTTTAGCAGCCATTTCAAAATTTCAGTCAACAAAATCCTCAGTTTTCTTTTTAAACATAAGCTGCTTTTAATTCTATGTCTTAAAAGTATTCTGTACTTATGCATTTAAAAAAAAATAAAGCAGGACTTTACATTTCTATCTATTACATATTTAGCTGCCCTCTGCCCTGAGCTCAACTGCAAATTTGATAAACAGGATTTTTACATATCTTTATTGAAGTTTTTGACTAAAGCAAAGAAAAAAATAGAGCTAAGATATATCCTTCAATCCCCCCTCAGTGCCTCTGTTGACAGTTTCATGCAAAAACAAGGCCAAACATTTCTAGTGGCTGATATTTTGGTGAAGATACTCTCTGGCTCATGGACACCAGACATGTGATATACACATGGTCCCCTTCTCAGACTCCTTTTGGTTTGGTAAATTCTGCCCATGTTTGTCTTCCTTTGGCATAATCTTTGACAACCTTTAGTCATGTCGATGCTGCAATAATACATCAGAGAGTATTTTGGTGGAGAACCGGACTAACATACCTATAGAAGAAGTGAAATGTGGCTACTATTTCCTAGTGAATCCAAATATTTATAAATTCTCATAAGGATTTTCTAAATAGATCATTCTAGAATTTTTCTTGGGATTGATGTCAAATTTACTGGTCTGTGGTTTCTGGACCCTGGTTTTGCTTTCTTCTTAAAGCTAGTACTTAATACTCCAGCACCTGGCACAGTGCCAGGCATATAGTAGGTTCAATAAATTATTGTTAATTTGTTGCTCTGAACAACATTTGTCCATTTCTAGTCTTTCTTTTGTACTCTGTGATTTTTTTTTTTTTGAAAAATGCCATTCTTCGAGATCACTTTCAAAACTGTAAATTTCAATTCACAGTTCTTTCAATACCTTGGAATTTATTTCATCCAAGTTTGGGGACTTAAAACTATATGGAATGCTTTCTTATTATCTTCTCACTTATCTTGGGCTTCATGGTAGAGACATAATTTTATTCTTCACAGACTCCCAAAACTTTTTTTTATTTTTGGCTCAAAATCAGTAAAACTTTATTTTATTCCATTCTTCCACCATTAAAAGAAAATTGGAGAAAGCAAAAATTGTTTAATGTTTACAAAGATAAACATAACCTTCTTGAAATAGGATGAGGAAGACATAGGATATGAAGTATCTCCTTCCCTCACAATTCTTTCAAAGCAGGTTCTATAAGTCTTTTATAGCATTCCTTCCCCTCAGGGTCCTGTTATGTCCTATTGGAGGTGAAACCCAGGACAGAGAAAACTTAGACCAGCCCATTCCCTTGGTATGAAGTTGTAATGAACTATCCAGGCTCAAGGTTCTGCCTCCCAAAACTTCTTAAGTCATCTTTCTTTACAGCATCACTGGCTTTGGGGATCATCTAGATTTTCATGGAACTTTGCCAAATCTTATCTCCTAAAACTTAAGCTGGCATGTCTGACTACATTCAATATTCTTTTTCGTGCTTATTATGAATGGTTCTCTACATGTCCTATTTGCAGATATTATTCATTGAACCCATTGATTCTCAAAACACTACAGGTCTTCCTGAAATGAAGTCCATGATTATACAGATGAGATTGACATAATAAACCATACTGGAAAAACCAAGTGGAAGAATGATTATTGCTCAGAATATGACATGCTTGGCTGTCATAAACAGGCAGCTAAGTGATCTAGTCCATCAGTAAACATATATTTTGGACAAGTACTGTCAGTGGGCAATTATCTGGATCTAGGCTTGATTGGGAGGAAGAAAATGAGGTTCTGATCACAGAAGTATATAAGCTCCATGAGGGCATGGATTATTTCATTGTTATCTTTGTACCCTAATTACTTATCATGGTGCCTAAACCACAAGAAATGCTTAATAAAGGATTGTTGAATTGAATTTAGCTTAAATGCATTTAGGAAACTGTGTGATACTTTCAATGATCCCAGACTACTTCCTGAGGAAAAAATATCTTTCATAAACACCAATATTCTCTTTGTAATGCCATGTGACTGTGGTTTACGGTATGAAAACAATGATTTAAGAAGAATCAGAATTAAAGGTAATGCAAAGTACAAGGGAAAGAAGATGCATGGTAAGTGTAAATAGTCTACAGTGTGCTACCAATGATGGTTTATAAGTGAATAGTGGAATAAAAGACATCATGGAGGATGTGTACAATCAGAAAAGAAAATAATCTAGTCTTATAATAAGGACTAGGGAAAACAGATGAACAGTCTGAGCATCACATGTTATCCACAAAATATTAAAAGAACCAGAATAAGAATTCATATGAATTGGGTGGCTTTTCTATGAAGGCTTCAAGGAAAGATGTGAACAAGAAATACATATGATGATAAGACTTTAAAGGGTTGTGATGTGCACAGGTGGAGGGGTACCTACATCAGGGAGATCACAAATCTACTAAAGTACTGCATTCTCCTGTAAGTACCATATTACCAGCCTGTCCTTAGTAGTTTATCAGAATTTTGCCTAGAGAAGCAATTTTCCTCTATATCTAAATCCTGCTACATGGAATTATACCCATTTGATTTGAATAATTTCAACAACATTTTGTATTCAAAACTGCTTACTGTTAGGATTACAAAAGCTAATATGAAGCAGTGCCTGTCCTCAGGAGCTTACTCTTATCAGGTGCTCTGCTTTTAGAAGATTGGGTCCTCCAGCAGATTTCCACATAGATGGAATTTACCATTACTCTAATCTCTTGATCTGATTCTCATTTTGCATTCTACTGGGTCTAGCACTCTGCTAGGGAAGAGAAAAACAGGAAATAAACTATAAAATTCAGTTTAGAACTTCAATAGGCTCAGAATCTAGCTAGGTTTTTGAAAAGGGCTAAAAATGAAGCATTGGTAACATGAAATTAAATTTTAAATTCTGTGATCCAGAAAATAAATCTGAAATCAAAGATTGAAGGCAGCAGCTCAAGATGGATGGGGAAGATGGAGAAGTTAAGGTAAACCAATCTTAAGTAACTCAAAATAATGAAGTTCCTTGAGAAGTGTACTTCTTTGGGATGCTACTACAGGATTTTTCAAGTGGAAGGGTCTTAGGAAAGATTCTCTGAATTAAATTGATACACATCAAGACTAAGCTATGTTGTTTTTGTTGTTCAGTCATTTCAGCTGTGTCTGACTCTTCATGACCCCACCTGGGATTTAGGGACAAAGATATTGATGTGGTTTGCCATTTCTTCTTTCAGTTCATTTTCACAGATAAGAAACTGAGGCAAATAGGGTTAAGTGACTTGCCAAGGGTCACACAGCTTGTCTGAGACCAGATTTAAATTCAGGAAAATGAATTTTCCTGACTTCAGACCTGGCACTCTATCTACTATGCCACCTAGCTACTATGCTAAGTCTGCCATTGTTGCCAGTTATCCAGATTTTATTCATCCTTCAAGTCCTGGTCATATTTCCTGTTTAAACTCTTTCCCAAACAATCTTATATCTATATATTCCTCACTCCAATTGCCTTGCCAGACCAATGGTAGCCCTTTACTTTTTGATTTATTGTGTAGGACTGATATCTTTAAATGAAGTAACTGTAGTCTTAAGGGTCTTCTTTTCTGTGGAATATCTGCAGGTATTCATACTCTAGAACACCGGTTCTCAACCTGTGGGTTATGTTCAATTTGTAACAATGAAAATGCATCCTGCATATCAGATATTTACATTACAATTCATAACAGTAGCAAAATTACAGTTATGAAGTAGCAAAGAAAATAATTTTATGGTTGGGGGTCACCACAACATGAGGAACTGTATTAAAGGGTCGTGGCATTAGGAAGGTTGAGAATCACTGCTCTAGAATGTCTTCTTATTCATTATCATTGTGTTTATTATTAGTGTGTTCTCATTTGTTAGCAGCATGAAATCAACCCCAGCCTGAAGGGTTCATTCAGAATTCATATTTGATGGTCATATTTTCCGCTTCAATTAACTGGTTCAGAGGAGACCACTTTTGATGTCCAATACTTTGTGGTTTATTATAGTTTTCACCTCAAGACTTTTGGAGACCAATCATCCATATGTTTCTTGCCTATGGGTTGTCATATCATTTTTATCTTGCATGACTTCAAAAGAGCAGCATAATATGCCCATTTTTATTGTCATTTTGAATCTACTTCTATACAACTATCCTTTTCATTACGGCTTAGAGGTGCCAACACATTTTGTCTTCTATATCACAACTGTTTGATGGCTCCTTGAATTTTGTTTAGCTGGCATGGTCAGATAAAAAGGCCACAACATGGGACTAACAATGCAGGCTCTTCTTTAAACTCAACTCAACTCTTCTTTAAATAGGTGATAGTATATTCACAGGTTGCTCAGCAGTCCCTCTTAGCCAGTTTCATCATTGCTTGCTTTGAGTATCATTATTTAACATTACAAAATGACATGAATTTATTTATCTTCTATGTTAAGGTTTCTTAACCTGGGATCTGTGAACTTATTTTTTTTTTTAAAAAGTAATTTTGATAGCTGTAGTTTGATATAATTGGTTTCCTTTTTCTTCCTAATAGTATATGCTCTATTTTATGCATTTTAAAACATGATTCCATGAAGGATCCATAGGCTTCACCAGATTCCCGCAGGGATCCATGATGCAAAGGTTTCCTGCCTCTGTACTATGTGATCTTGAACAATTCTTAGAATTATAGAAGTATATACGTCTAGTGCTTGAAGGACCTTCAGTGGCTATATAGTTCAGCTGCCTGTTTTACACATGAAGAAACCGAGGCCCCTAAAGGATAAAGTAACTGCTTGAAATAGCACATTGTAAGGAGGATTTAAATCCATGGAGCCAATTCTCTTTGTCACTATACTGCCATAATTCAATTCAATTCAATTCAATTCCATGTGCATTTATTAAATTCCTACTGTGTTCCAGACATTGGGGGGGAAAAAGAAAAAGAAAACCTTAAACTAAAAAACCCTTCCCTCAAGAATTGACCATCTACCAAGGCGGGGGGGAACAGCATGTATTAAAATAAGAAAAGACATAATAAATATGAATAAATGCAAAGTAATGTCAGGGGGTGAGGGGACACTGACAATTAAGAAAATTAGGAACGGCCTTTTGTAGCAGGAGGCACTTAAGTCAAGCCTTGAAGAGAGGTAGGAGTTCCAAGAATTACAGGGGAGGAGGGAAAGCATTTCAGGCATGGTGAACAGCCTGGTCAAAGTTACAGAGATAAAGGGATTGATTTTTGTATAGTCATAGAAAGCAGACCAGTTTAGTTGGGACATAGAATACAAGGAGGAAGGTCATGTGTAGTAAGCTTAGAAAGACTGTGATGGGCTGCCATGGCATCTAACTTCTCTGAGCCTCAGTTTCCTAGATCATAAAGTGAAAACACGGCACTAGACAACCTCCAAGGTTTGTTCAGGCTCTAATCCCATTATTCTATTTGTACTATCTGCTTCCCAGGGATGTAAGAATTGAAAGAGATGATGCATGGAAAAGGATTGTGGGAGGCAGCATGCTAGTATTAGTAGTAAGAAGAAATAATATCACTTATACATTATTATCGTTTGAGTGGGAGTCAGGTTGACATGGTAATCTAAAGAGGTTTAAAAGCCCACTGACAATACCTATAGTGTTTATTAATAGGCAAAGATAAATGATAATTTAGGGTTTGTAATGGTGGTGCTGAGCACAATCAATTTGGATTAGATACACATTACCAAATTGAATACCTTTTATTTATGCATTATGTTGGATCATGAATCAGGTTTCTATTCATTCATTCCACTGGAAGGTAGACGCACCTGACTTCCCCCTAAATGACTTACTAAACAGAAGCACAGCAGGTTTTCCTGTTTCAAAGAGACTTGGGGTTATTTGGGGGTAACTATTTAATCATGTTTTACTGAACTTGGACTGCCAAGGAATCAATTTTCTTCTAGGGGAAATGTTTTACAACTGGCAGAGATGGAACGACCCTATTACCTACTGGAACTATGACAATTCACTTTTTATATATGGATAAAAGGAAAGATAATTGATGGTACATTGCCCATCAGATAGGGAAGCATAATCAGAATCCACCCATTTGTAGAAGACAGTTGGTGTTAACTCAGTCTTACTTGGAAAGTGAGGGTTTTGAAATATTCAGTGATAATGATATCTGGCATAAACCAGAAAGCAGTAAAACTTTCCTCGGGCCTCCCAGGAGGGAAGTTGCCAGTGGGGACTCAGGGATTTGAGGGATATTCATGAATGTGTTTAGCAGTAAGAGTTACATCAGGTGTGAACTGTCAGTTCAGAGAGAGGAAGGCCAGCCTGTCGAGCAGATGTGTCTGATCTAGAGTGTGACTGATCTACTCTAAGTTAAGTGTATTTTTTGCTAAAAACAAGTATTTTTAGGTTTGGGTAATTTAATGTAATATTTATGTCATTATGTCATTTTTCAAACAACTATCTTCACTTGATATATCTTGCCCTACTGGTTATCTGGGGTTATCTACTAACATGGAAATACCATTTAAAACAAATAATTACACTTCAATTAAATTACTTGGCACCACTACCATTATGACAAGGGGAGCATTTATTAAGTGCCCATTTGCATTTGATGTTTTGCTAAGTATAGTAAACAGATTTCGTTTTACCTTCTAGGAATATATTCTTCAAGAGACTTGGCTGAACTTGAAAAAAAAATAATGATTACTGTTAAATAAATTAAAAACTTAAATCAAACAGGTCCAAATACTATCAATGTATTCTTTTGTTCATCTCCCATTAGGGCTTTTTCTCCCTGAAAAACTAAAAGTTCAATCAAAAAAACCATTTTTGAGCACCTACTATGTGCCAGGTACTGTAGACCTAGAATGGAAAAAGAGAGACCTCAGAGATATAGTTTGACCCACTTATTTTCCAGATGACAAAGTTAACTCTCCCAAGGCCACATGGGAAGTAAAGGGGGCAGAGTGAGGGACTAAACCCAGGTCTTGTAACTTTAGATCCAGAAATTTTTCCACTAACACTACAAAACTTCTTGGGTTTTGTTGTCCTTTTTTAATGCAAGAGTTTTTAGGGCATAGCATAAAATGGACTGGGATAACATCTAGTATAGGATCATTAGCCAAATTGTAGTCTTTTGTCTAATCACAAGCAAGCTATCAGAGTTAGCACAATGTGGTGGAAAGATGATAGATCCCAAGAGTCAGAAGACTTTGTCTGCAATGTTGGCTCTAAAACTACAGCAGATTTTGGTATTCATAACTCTAGGTCAAGATTCTTAAGCTTTTTCATCTTCAGTTCCTCATCCATAAAATGAGAATAAAAAAATTTATCTATGTATCTCCTAGCAATGCTATTAGGAAATGCATTGTAAGGTGGTTTATAGATGTATTATTACTGCTCTTTTCTTTTATTTCTCCATCAGGTTCCAGTCATTTTTATATATTACATTTCAGAAATTGCTAACATGAATAGTCTAAGCCTAACCACTATGCTTTCTTCCCATTCCCCCTCATGGGGATTTTCGTCTCTTCTGTTCATTGCCTTGCTGCCATATATTTCATATTTTGCTATTATTTTGATTCTATAAATTTCTAATTTGTGTCTGTGCCTTTCCTCTGAGATTTACTCCCATTTGTACTGTGTGTATCTTGTGTGTGTGTAGTTGTTTGCATATTGTCTCCCCCATCAGAATGTTAGCTCCCTGAAGACAGGGACTCTTTATACATTTCTTTGTGTCTCCCAACATTTAGCCTAGTCCCTAGCACAATGTGATCACTTAATGAATATTTTTTGACTGACTGAATAATTTTCTGTTCACTGATCATACTTTCCTTCCACTCCCTGCCAAGTGAGTTCTTATTATATGTGTGACTATTGGTGAATTATTTTGCTTTCCTAAACTGTCCACTGGAACCACCTTGTGGGCAAGTGACCTTAGATGACTTTCCTACCTACAGCAGAGCCTTGCTTAGAATAGAGATAGACAGTCTGGAGTTTTTCTCTGAGATGTAAATGAATCCTTCTTGGGCATTTTTCAAACTGATGGGTGAGAAGAACAAAGCCCTGCTGTAGAATTCTGTTTCCCTCTGTGTGTATGGGGATGAAGGGGGAAGTAGGTTGTTGAGGGGAATGGTAGGATGCATGTGAGAACTCCAGGGAGAACAGAATCCAGCTCCAAGAAATAAAAAAAGGACTACAGCTTTAGACATGGCTAATTCCAGATATGAATGCAGACTCACAAATATAGACCTAGAAGGGACCTCAGAGGCCCTCTAGTTGAACTCTCTTATTTTGTAGTTGGGGGAACTGAGGCCTAGAAAGGACAAGTAACTTGCCAAGGTGACTAGAAAGTGTCAAAGCAGAGATCAAGAAGTGGATCAGTCAGGAAAGGAAAAGTGGGCAAGATCAAGGTCCAGTAGCCTATACATTGGCATGGAAGATAAGAGCCAGCTGGTAAAAGCTGCCATCTTTTTGCAACTCCCCTCACCCCCATTCTGCTTTGGCTTATTATTTATAAGACCCTATAGCTTTCTGGTGTTTAGTAGTAGAGCACACCTTTGAGGAAGGTCACATGTAATCCTGCAAAACAACAGACAGATTGGAGAAAAGTTGGTAGTTTGTGCATGCTTTCTGAAAAAGAAATCTAACTGAGTGAAATACAAAACTAGGGAATGGGTAGGAGTGGAAATTCCTACTAGGAGGAGCTGGTGATGAAAGCCCTAAAGCTGGAAGGTGAGAGAAAGTATCTTTGTGTGAGTGGGTGGGAAGCCTGAGAGCATCCAACCGCACCCTTAGCACCACACTCCCTGAAGACTTTTGCTGTTACGCAGCCTACATTCAGGTGTGACTATTTCCTATATCTTCACTCATTGCTTAGAGATTATTTATGCTCAGCTATTTTGAAAAATCCCTATTGTATTTTGCCTACAGTTTCCCATGTTGGAGATATCACATTATATCTTCACTTTTCCCTAGAGATTTCAATTATTGAGCCCTTCAGTCTTTATTTTCTCTCTCCCCTCCCCAAATTCCATTTACTCTGTTGGGATGTTCAGCTCCCTTCCCCTCATCCTACAATCATTATCTCAATTGCTAACTTTATTGTTGCCTGCTCTTTCCTACATTCTGAAGCCTTTTCCTTAAAAAATCTTAAACCAAATCATCAAAGGGGAGGAGAGAATCTAATCTGTTTCCCTCCCCTCACCCCCTCCCGGGTAGCTTTCCTGTGTCTCTACCTAATGGGCCATCTCCAATCATCCTGATTCAATGTGACTACTGGACCCAGATGGCTCTGGAGGAGAAAGTGAGGCTGGTGACTTTGTATAGGCCCCCCCCCCTTCCCCCGTGATCCCCATTTACTTGCAAGTCATGGCGCCACCTTCCTGATATCATGGTCCTCCATGAAGGACAAACCACAACCACAATAAAAACTAGAACCAATATAAATCCCCAAAGTTCTACATAAAGTAGTCTTAACTCTCTCTTCCTGAGAAGAAGCTATGACAACTATCTTTTAACCCTAGCACTGTTCTTACACAAAGTGTTAAAAAAAAATCCTAAAAGATGTGCTTTGTATGCAATAGCTCAGTGAGTAGCTGCCAATTGATGGGGAAGGACTAAACAAGCTGTGATACATAAATGTAATGGACTATTATTGTGCTATAAGAAACAATGAATATATTCAACATAGAGAAGCACAGGATGATTGATATGAACTGATGTAAAGTAAGCAGAAATGGGAGAACAGTGTACACAATTACTATGTAGCATTTGACTCTAGTTTCACCCTCCTAGAGCAAAGCTAGATGAATCCCCTCATTGTAACTCTAGAGGTTTCCCTGAGAAACATCTTTTCAAGATTCCCCATTCCAAAGCATTCTTCCTTCACTTTCAAATAATGGTGATTACTCTCCCATTTGCATTTAAAAAATTAACATCGATTAACTTTTACAAAGATATATTTATTTCAAATATATGGCAGGATCATCAGTATAAACATTCTTCAAATTAATGTCTGGGGAGTACATTCTCCCCAACTACCTTGGTTCTTGGGAAAAGTAAGGCCAGACTTAACACAGTTGCTGTATAATATCAGTTCCATCAAGTTCATGTTCAAATTTGGCATCACTGCTATTAGAGTCTGTCTCTCAACTACCACTGGGCTGGATCTTAAAAGTTCCTTCAACAGTGCTAAACTACCTACAAAACTCTGCACAGGATCACAATCAGGCTTCCTGTTGGCTTGCTGTTCAGTTTCCTCTGAAACCTCGTAATCTCTCATCCCCATCATTTAAAATAGAAAAAAAAAAAAGTTAGGCAAAGAAGCGAGGCCCTTATTAACAGACTTCATGACAGCCTCAGATGGGGAGAGCCCAATACCTCTCCCCTTATAACATTGTTTCTCTTATCTCACCAGAATGCTGACAGCCAGGAAGAAGTCAGAAGAGACAGGCAATAGTTGACTGGTACCTTTTGAATGAACACCAATTTTGCTTCTATAGTCAATCAAAGAAGCTTGTTTTCACCATGTGATTAGTAGACTAGAACCATTTACAGAATCCCTGCACATGCTCTGAAGACCAGATGGGGATGAGAACATCTATAAATTATATTGCTATTTAATTTTCTAATTGTTTAGGTAAGACCATACACATACACACCCACACACGTGCATACACACATAGTTGAGTGTGTATGTGTATATATATATATATATATATGTGTGTATATATATATATATATATATATATATGAATATATATAATTAGAGCTCTTAGCACATGAGAATATATTTATTGAGCCTGGCATCTTAGCATGAAATGTAAGTGTAACATTTGTCTACTGATCATCCTTCCAGCTACCAAATTAGGTTACTGGTTTTAGTACCTTGGAATGAAAAATGTCCCAATCTGGTTACTGCACCCTGCAATAGCTTCAGTTGCTGCAGAATGGCAGTGGAGAATTGCTTGCTTGCCCTAGGAAGTGCTATCAATCCTTGTCCACCTTGGCAATGATAACTTAAGAGTATGTTTTGCAACAAAGCAAAAAAAATGTCCCCCAAAAAAGATCTTAAAAAAATAAAAGTGGATTATGAGTACAATGTGAATCAACACTGTGATATGAGAAGTTAATGTTCTAACTTAACCTAAATTAAGAAAAACCCAGTATCTAGGGGAAAGAATATGATAGTTGCTTAGTATTCTGCCATGGTCAGATCACTTCTGGAGTATTTAAATCTATTCTCAGTGCCATAGTGTAGAAAGAACATTGACAAGCTGGTGACTAGAGGATTATAATCAGGATGGTGAATGGTCTTCACCATTGTGGTGTATTAGTTAAAAGTAATTTGGGATATTTAGCTCAGGAAAGAGAAGCCTTGGAAGAGACATGAAAACTGTATTCAAATATTTGAAAGGTTATCATGTAGAGGGAGCATTAAGATTTTCTTCTCTCCAAAGAAAAGAACTAGGAGGAGCAAGTACAAGATGCAAAGAGGCAAATTTAGAAAGAACTTCCTACCAGCCAAATTTATCCAAAAAAGAAATGGGCTGCCTAGTTGGGCAGGGGATTTACCCTAATCTGAGAATGTAGGTTATAATGGGGATCATTTTTAGGTACAAGTTTAACCTGTATTAGTTGGCTTCCAAGGTCCCTTTCAGTTCTGTGATGCTATGATAGGTACTCTCTTGGACTTAGAATTTAATGGGCATGGATGCTCTCAAATGATATTTATGGCAACATCTCCAATTCTTGTCCATGAAATTCTTGTCCCTATTTTCCCGTACATCAGCCATAAAGGATGAGACTAGTGTTCTGGAGGCATTATTCTAGTTCTTTATAGCATCACCATGTGCCTCTGAGTCTGTCTACCTGTTATCTTTCATTTTCGGTATATGACTATTCACCTCTTTTGAAAAAGTGTCACAAATGTTCTAAAAAATGTTGCTATGCCACTTTCTGCATGTAAATCATTGTTAAGTATAAGATACAGTATACTTATATCCATCATAGGCATTTCCTTTGTCATTTAGGTTATCTAAGGTTTTCTTACCAAATCCTAGAGTTCTGCATAGCAATCCCTAGAAAAATAAGGTTTGAGCTGGATTTTAGCAACACACAGCAATTTTGGCCAATAAGAACAATATGCAGTTTTAAAAACACAATCCAGGCCAATTTTGTTTACTTTTTTTTTTTAAGCAAACCTCATTATTTGGCTTCTGCGTCTATCCAAGATAAAAATATTGATGGATCATGTCAGTAAAATACTCATCTGGGTTTTTGTCATGATAATCCACTTTATTTTGTAGCATAGTTGATTAAACTGATTTCTTTCATGCTGGTAGTTCAGGAAGTCAAGCCCCTGCCATACTTTGTTTTGTTAGAACAAAATGTTGACTTAAAGGCTCTCTTACAACAAAATATCTTTATGATTTGCTGGAAGATATAGCAATAGAGAATATTGGAGCAATTGTGGGAAGAGAGATACACTGGTGCATTGTTGGCGAAGCTATGAAAAGGTACAAACATTTTGAAAAGCAATTTGAAATATGCAAATAAAGTAGCTAAAATGTTCATACTCATTGACCTAGAGAGTCTGTTACTGGGCTTTTACCCCAATGAAGTAATTCATAAGAAGAAAGTTCCCATACACAACATATTTATAGCAGCACTTTTTGGTGATAGTAAAGAATTGGAAACCATGCAGATACCCACTGACTGGGGAATGACTAAAGAAGTTTTGGCACACGAGTACAATGAAATATTATTGTGCCATAAGAAATGATGTATGTAATGAACATAGAGAAGCATGAAAAGATCTATATGAACTGATGAACAATTAAGTAAACAAAGCCAAGAAAACTATTTACTCACAATAACTACAACAATCACACACAAACACACACATGCATACAAAATCAAAAATTAATATTCAAGAACAAGCATGGTTTGAAAGAAGAGATATGAACAGACATTCCCAACCCATACCTTTGCAGAGATGATAGTTGTATAAGTACGGTTATGCTGATTTTTTTCTCATCTTATTTTTAAAGAATATTATTATATGGGATGGCTTTCTGGGAGGGGAAGGAGGAAGGACATTAAGGGAAATGAAAGTGATACAGAAAACAAAACACATCCTTAAAAAACTTGTTTAAAAAAAAAGATAAAACAGGAAAGACAATCTTGTTAGAAAAATCCTCTGATCGTTATTCTAAGGCTACTTTCCATCTACTCTGTATTTATCTCTTATGAACTGATTGCTTTTATGTATATGTTGTTTCTGATATCACATTCTCTTTAATGACAGGATTGTATACACTTTTTCTTCATTTTCCTGGTGCTTAACACAGTGCCAAAGACACTGTAAAAAGTTAATAAATTTTTGTTTATTATTTAAATGATTCACCAATAGCAGATGAAGCATAATACAAGGAGACATATACTGGTTTATAGTCATAGACTCAAATACTTACAGCTTCAAGGAACCATGGACGTGATCAAATTCAGTTCTGTCATATGATAGATAAGAACCAGAGCTCAAGTGAAGTGGCTTGCTTGTTGCAAGTCATACAGAGGTTTGGAACTGTGGGATTAGAACCCAGGTGTTCTGATTCTAAATCCTTCACTCTTTCTACAGCAGCATGCTCTCTCTGGTATTTGTTACTCTCATGGATGAAATTGGACAGATAGTAGGAAACAGTAGATAGAGCAATGGATTTGGAATCAGTAAGATTTGGATTCAAATCCTGCCTCAGACATGTAAAACTATATGACCGGGGGAAGTTACTTAATTTTTTTGTGTATCATCTAGAAAATGAGAGAGTTAGATTCAATAGTCTCTAAGGTGACTTTTACCTCTAAATATATGATCCTATAATCCAGAGCAGAATTCAAGTCAAAGAAGAATTTCCAGTAGATGATGAGATTTATAAGTTACCATTTGTGGATGACACTTTAATGATTGTATCCAACCATAGAACATAGCTGAGTCTCCTGGACAAGATCTGTAACTATTCAAACGTGTTTAATGTAACCATATACACATAGGAAAAAAAAGAAGTGGTTGAATAATGTCTTATTATCCAAATTATGACATACACTTAGGTGGATTAATATATAGAGCTTATCTGTCCTGGACAGACATTGCAAATGGACAATGATTTGAGCCCAGAATTAAATAAAAAAAAATAAGAGAGAAGTGTGGGTTGGATTATGTTTCAGAAATTGTTAAATTCCTTTAATAACCCTAAATTTCTTTCTGAAATGCAGATAGAACTTTTTAATACTAGTATTCTACTGATGTACAGCTCTAGAGAACTCAGGATGAAACATGCTATCCAGATATAGAGGTGATGAATTCAGTATGCAAATTGAAGTCAGATAGGAAAAGAATCAAAAGAGAATAGAGACATGAAAACACAGATAAGAAAAAAATATCTGAGGCAGGAGAGGAAGAATTGTCAACAGTGTCAAATTCTACAGCAAAATCAGGAAAAGATGATGATTGAGAAAAAGGCATTCATTTTGGCCACTAAGAAGTCATTGGTAACAAAATTTGTTATACATCTGATGAATTAAAAAATAGAATAGCAATAATACTATCAGACAAAGCAAAAGCAAATACTAAATAATAAGGAAATCAAAACTAAGATTGAACATATGCACCAAATATCAAAACATGGAAAATCATTAAAGAAAAGTTAATTAAATTACTAAGTTATATAGTTATATGATCTTAGCCTTAAAGAAGCCAAGAAGATTACAAGTTAGACTTTAATATTCCTTTCTTAGAGCTGGATAAATCTAACAGAAAGATAATTAAAAGGGAAAATAGAACTGAACAAACTGGAAAAATTTAAAGCTGAAAGACTTCTAAATGGGAGCATTAAAGAATAGACATATTTTTTAGCAACACATATAACTCTTGCATAAATAGACCATGAATTAGGGCATAGAGAAATTATAAATTAAGTGTACGAAAAGAATAAATACTAAATTCATCTTTTATAGATAATAACACAGTAAAATAGTAACTAAAACAGAGAATAAAATCAGTATATACATACCCTAAGTTGTTGTTGTTTCTCCTTTGTTCTGGAAGAACACCATGACATCAGGAAGGTGATGCTATTACTTGCAAGTGAATTGGATTTAAGCGAGAGAGGGCTATATAAAGTCAACCTCACTTTCTCCTCTGGAATCATCTGGTTCCAGTAACAAGGTCAGGACAACTGGAGATAGCCCTGGATGCAGTGGGAGACCATGGTCTTTTTAAGTTAAGGTCTTTTCTATAACTTAGTTTGATTTGAGGCAACACCCTTTCAGTGATTAAGGTGAAGTAAGAAATAAGGTAAAGTGGGGCAGCTAGGTGGCCAAGTGAATAGAGTACCAGCCTGGAGTCAAGGGGACCGGAGTTCAAATCCAGCCTCAGACACTTGACATTTACTAGCTGTGTGACCTTGGGCAAGTCACTTAACCCCAATCGCCTTGCCTTTCCCCCTCCAAAAATAACAACAACAACAAAAAGATATGAGGCAAAGAGTTGTTTGTTTTACTTAGTAAAATATATATATTCCCCTCCCAGATTGATAAAACCTGAGGGTCTTCCCCTTCCAGATTGATCAATCTGGTCAAAACAAATAACATACCTAAACAGAGCCTTAATGATATCCCTATTAATGAGATTATAGAACAAATAACAAAGATATTTAATAATTATGTGAAAGACAAAATAATTGAGAGCATACCAACATTATTTAAATGCATCTAAAGCAAAACTCATAGGAAAAAAAAAATATATATATATATATATATATGTATTCCAGAAAACATGTGTTAAGAAAATTAAAAGGAAAGAATTAATAAAACTGAATATTCAGATTTTTAAAAATAGAAAACAAAAAATATGGCAAAGATAAACACAAAAGAAGACTCTTTGAAAATAGAAGATCATCAATTTAGAACTGAAAGGCACACTATTCAGTTTGAGGGAAACTGATACCTAGAGAGAGGTAAAAATGACTTATGATGATCATACAGTGGTAGGATTTGAACCCAGATCTTCTGACTGGAAAGCCAATGCTCTTTTTCTTCTTTCTGTCTAACAGAACAAATGATTAAAGAGCTGATGAAGACAACTAAAAGCTGGTTCTTAAAAAATCCTCTAAACCTTTTTACTCATTAGATTAAAAATAAAAAGTGAACAACGTGAAAACATAACCCAAAAAGTGGAAAAAAGAATTGTCAGAAACTATAAGAATATAATTAATAATTGTAACTATCAAAAGAATTGAAAGCAGAACATGCAAAGAAAACAAAGAGAAAATTCTCAGACAGATCTCTTCCCTAGTTTTGTTTTGTGACTCTCCTAGTACTCCTTAATCCTATTAATTTCCTGACTGAAAGGCCTAGTCTTTCCAACCCAACCCTACTTCATTTCTTGAGTCTCAGAGGCAAATGGGTTTATGGGAGTTAGAGCTCAAATGAACCACCAAATCAAGCACTCCAATTCCCCATACTTCCCATGTCATTTTTTTAAATAAAGAAACTGAGTCCTCTTATTTTTATTTATTTTTTCAAGCAGGCCAACTCATTTTCTCTCCAATCTTTTGAAATGGTGACCTCTATTTCTAGACTTCAGCAAGCCAATTGCTCATTGCCTGGGGATTCCTTTATTTTATCTTATTATTCTCTGTGAATCTTCCTTTTACCTCTCCTTCCTCAAGGTCTTTAGCATAAAAAGGAATATTAGTTTATCTGCTTACTGATTAACAGTTACCAGTTAAAACCATAGCAACAGCAACACAACAAAAATTGATTGATTTATACAGGATTTGGTGAAATTCAAGACTATCTGGAAGGAAAGCTGGTTTCCTTATAAGGGGCTTGGAATCGAAATACAACACTCAAAAACCAAATAAACAATCAGCTTTCAAAATACAAGTATAAATATTAATTTTCACTTTCTTTCAATCTTAACCTTAGAGGCCTTCTGTTTGTCTTTCTAAACTTTACAAATGTAAAATACATTAATGTGGGTAAATTTAGACTATTACAAATTCACCTCACTGTCTATTAACATACCTTAACTCTATCTCAATGACATTTCTACCTGTATTATTCATTTTCCATTATCCAATAATCCAGGTCTCTCTGCTGAGACTCTATAAAAAGGCAACTATTAGTCCCAAACTCAGGGTGATCTGTCTTTTGGGATCTGGATTAAATCATCAAGTTATTTGAGTAGGCCAAGCTAACTGCCTCTCAATTGTAGTCTGAGCCACCCACTAGGGCAGGTTCTAGCCACAATATATGATTAAAAGTCTCCTCATCCATTTTAGATTGCCTCCAGCACCAACTCATATTAACTTGCCACGGTCCTGTGTATTTTCAGTTACTTAGCCAATAAGCTGGCAGCCTCGGTCTAGTCCTGTATATTTTCATCCAAATGAGCTTTACGAAACTCAATTTCCCCAAAGAGAGTTCAGACTGAGCTGAAGACAAAAATTTCACGATTTATCAACCTCAGGTCAGAACATCATCTGTCAAAATCAATTGTCTTTATTCTCACCTGTCTCCTCACTTAGAATTCCAAAGAAATATGTATGAGGCAAACCTGGAGAGTTAACATGGTAGCCTAGAAAGTTTCTGAGTTTTACGATCCCAGTCTTTCACCCAAAAGTCCAGTTTTCCCCTTAAAAGTTGAGATTTGATAGTTTCCATTAGCAATCATATGAACTATCCAGTGTCCTCCTATTTGTTGTTTTTATTCTTAGTTTAGCATACGGAGAAGATAATTTGTCATGCGATTTGTGGAATTTAGCAGCCCAGCTCTTATTAATGTTAATGTGAGTCATGGAGCAGAACTCTCTCCTTTGTGCTAGGGATTTATGCCAGGATGCTATTTTATCACTAACACAACATCTCACAAATTACAAGAGTTTAATATAATTCTGAACCTTACTTTTTATTTTCTATCATCACCTTTTCACTCAAGAAGAAAAGTGGAAGGGGAAAAAAAACACAGCTCATTGTATATAGTATAATGCATAATTTTTCTCTCATGAAATTTATCTTCACTGAAAAGGAGAAATGGTATAAATCCCTGAAGATAACCTCTCCTAATCGAGATCAGTTATCAGGAGCTTTCTCTCTCCCTCTCCCTTGCATATATTTCTCAAGAGACGGAATACATGAATTATATATAATTAAGTGCAAAATGCTGTGTTAATTAATTAATTAGTTTGGCTTATAATACAGATGAAAAATCAGTTCATTGGAAAATTTCACCAGTGCTCATCCGAGCCTGGACTCTAGTTCTCCCAATCAGACCAGGCAGTTGCTAGATTTTTTCATCCGCTTATCCTCTAAAAACATCAAGTTTGAGCAGAAGTACAGCAATGCAGTATACTCTATTTACTGATGCAAGGGTCAGGCTTTTCATGCTGACTTTGCTAGTCCAAAACCAAGGGAATATAACCAGTATTTGAGAAGAATAATAACAAGCAAATAAATCCAACAAAAGTCTGTGGTGGGATAGGAAAATGATAATCATTTGACTTCTCTGTTGTCTCTTAACATAATATATGTGTATATATAAATACATATATAATTCTATATATGTGTGTATAGATATATATGGATATAGGATAGCTAGTTATAGATAAAGATATAGTTATAGATATTGATATATAATATATTTTTTCACTCCTGTCTCTTGGTTCTTACCCATGATTCTCTGAATCTTGATCTTCTGTTTCTCTCAACTCATTTTTTTTTTCTTAATTCCCCATATAGAAGAAATTTAGACTAAGAGACAGAGACTGAGAGAAGGTAGAAATAAAAAGACCTCATAGACGAAGTGGTAGAAAAAAAGGTCACACGATTTGGAGTCAGAAAATGTGTCTGAAACCTGGCTCTGCCACTTAACTCCTGTGACCTTTGGCAAATCAGCCAACTTCCCTTAACCTCAGTTTTTTAATCCATAAAGCAGTGGTTCTCAACCTGTGGGTTATGTTCAATTTGTAACAATGAAAATACATCCTGCATATCAGATATTTACATTACGATTCATAATAGTAGCAAAATTACAGTTATGAAGTAGCAATGAAAATAATTTTATGGTTGGGGGTCACCACAACATGAGGAACTGTATTAAAGGGTTGTGACATTAGGAAGGTTGAGAACCACTGTCATAAAGTGAGAGCATTGAATCTGGTCATCTCTGAAGTGCTTTCCAAATCTAAAAAATCCATTGGTCCTATTTTTCCAGCTCTTATTTCACCTCTCTAAATTTTTGCATTCATCTTGTTTCTAACAGCTGTAAGGCAATCCTAGGACTTGGAGGGATGTAGTTCTACCCCCAGTGCTACTTCCTGCTTCTGTGCTGGACTATCTTTACCAAGCAAACAAACAAACAAACAAACAAATTACAACCAAAACTCAAGGTTCAGAAATCCTCAATACAAAATCTTGCCTGAAAAAATCCCTGCACTGATGGAGAGGGCAAGGATGGATTAGGGAGAATCCCACAAAATCAGAAACCAATAATACCTTTATCCAGACCATATACTTATTTGAAATGTAGATGAAGAGCACAGTCATCACAAATATAACCTTCTGAAATGTAGCACAGGTTCCAGTTAAACTTATGGTCAGCATCTATTCAAAACCACCACTTATGAGTTCCTATTGCATTAATTTTCTTTCTTTCTCCCTTTCCTTCTTTCTCTTTTGTTTACTTCTTCCCATTCTTCTCTCCCTCCCTTATTGTCTTCCCTTTTCTCTTCTTTCTTCTCTTGTTCTTTGTTTCTTTTTTCTTTCTCTTTTCCTTCTTTCTTTCTCTCCCTCCATTCTTCCTTCTTTCCCTCTATCTTCCTTCCCTCCATATTCCTTCCTTCTTTTCTTACTTCCCTTTTTCCTTCATTCTTTCTTTCTCCTCCTTAGTCATCTACTTTCTTTCATTAAAAAAAAAACAGAGCAAATGAAAAGACATTAGTTCAAGACAAAAATATTGGATTAAACAGAATAGCATAGAAAATAACAAAGATAGACTTCTTTTACTTCCCTTGCACTCGGGAGTATACTTTCCTACAGATTTCTACACCATTAGTAAGAGAGGAGAACGTTCATAACTTAGCTAACACACTCCTGGGATTGTTTCCCAGCAGTAACATTTCTTTGCTTCTTAAATCGTCACTTAGTGATTCCTTACAGAGCTGCTGATGTCACCTGCTGGACTACTGATATCAAACACTAGGTTGATTTATTCACTGAACTTCAAACTGCTGAAGTCATCTGCTAGGCTGCGTTTTGTGCTGCACTGAGATCTGCTAGTTCACTGCTGAGCTACTACTGTTATCAGCAAGCGCTTCAGCAGATTTAAGCTTTGGTGTTTTCTCTCCACTGGGAAATATTTATAGCCCTTTGTGAGCATAATCTGTGGTTTCAAGACTATTTTAGGACTTTAAAACATTTAGATCCATAGTTCCACTTAACTGGTATATAGTGAAAGTACTTTACATCAAATCTCTTTTGAACTACTTTGAAAGAATCAAAAAATTTTAATTGGAATACAATACTCTTTCCTCCAAAAAAAACCAACCCCTTTCTTTTCTTTATGAAAATTATAAACTTGAAAAACAACAATAAATGTAAATATTTCTATTTACAAAGAAGAGTCTTCCCATGTCTTTTCTGAATCTGTCCCTTTTATCATTTATTTCTGTTCGATACTCTATTACATTCATAGACCATATTTTGTTCAATCATTATCCAATTGAGGAGCCTTCAAATGTTTCCAGTTTTTTTCCTACAACAAAAAGGGCTTCTATAAATATTTTTGTGCATACAGGTCCTTTCCTTCTATATATATTCCTTTTGGGGCATATGTGGAGTGTCACTAGGTCAAAGGGAATGGATCCTTTATTGACTTTGAGGGTATGTTTTCAAATTGCTTTCCAGGATATTTGGGCCAATTCACAACTTCCCCAAGAGTAAATCAGGGTGCCTATTGCCCCCCCACATTATTTCCAAGTATTATTTTCATTTTTTAGTATCTTTGTCAATCTCAAAAGTTTGAGGTAGAACTTCAGATGTATTATAATTTTTGTTTCTCTTATTACTAGTGATTTAGAGCCTTTTTTACATGATTGTTGATAACTTGAATTTATCCTTTTGAGAATTGTTTGCTTATATCCTTTAACCATGTATCTATTGGGGCAAATGCAATATTCTATATGTGGTCTGAAGAGAGAAGTAGGACCTTCTTACACCGGGAAGTTACTCTTTTTTTTTTTTGCTTTTTAGAAGGGAAAGGCAGGGCTAATGGGGTTAAGTGACTTGCCCAAGGTCACATGACTAGTAAGTGTTAAATGTCTGAGGCTGGATTTGAACTCAGGTCCTCCTGACTCCAGGGCCAGTGCTCTATTTACTGCACCACCTAATGTTATAGGAATCTGAAGATCTTCCCTGCCCCAAGGCCCTTTGCTAAAGTGGCTACGTGACTCTGA
>CM053586.1:72767159-72791440 GCA_028646515.1 Pseudochirops corinnae | reverse complement strand
CAGGGTGCTGACTTTTCCCCCTGAACTAGGTAAATGATATATGTTTGATTAAAGTGAAATCGTTAACCCATTTTGAGTTGCTTTCCTTTAGAAAAGCAGATCTAAGAACCTGTGCTAGTAGCCGCCCTAGGTATGCTAGGGTGCTTGCTGCTACACCTGGCTGCCCCAGTTAATTATTTCTTACTGAAGTCAAGGATCACTTTAATATTTTTGGCTGCCATGCCACATCATTGACTCACATAGAGATAGCAAATCATTAAAATCCACCCACCTCCCTAGCATTGAACTAATGGAGTTAAATTTTTTAGACCAACATGGTGGTGCAGCATGTAGTCTGTGTTACTGGGAAGGATGAGGCAAGTGGATCATGATTATGTGAAAATTGGAGTTCTATGCTTCAGTAATATTAAAGTTGATCACATTTGCACATTAAGTTCAACGTAAAATGGTAAGCCCAGGAACCAAGGCTGTTTGTGGAAGGGCAAAGTCCAGGTTAGAAAAACAGAGCCAATTAAAGCTTCCAAGATGATCAGTATTGAGATCCATCTATAAATGATCACTGTACTTCCAACTTAGGTTGGATTGAAAGACTCTGGATTTAAAAAAAAGATTTTTAAAAACCTATTCATGTTTACAATTATCCCTAGAATCATCAACCTTTTTAGATCAGCCCAATGTAGTAGTTATCCCTCCCAGATTTGTGACACTTGCAAATGTGATAAGCATACCATTTTTGTTTTTATTCAAGTGGTTAACAAAACCATTAAACAGATTAGGGCCAAGCACAGATTACCAGATCTCTCTGTTATAGAGCTCTTGACACTTGGCATTGTACTGAAGAGGTTACCCATAAAATGTAGAGGGTCAAAGGGGCTCGAGACCCCAAAATACCAACACGTTTTGTCCTGCCAAATGAATTTGACTCAAGTCTTCTCTAAGCCAAAGAAAAGTAAAGTTTATTTAAAGTTTGCTTGTATTGGATACAGAGCAAGTCTCGAGTCTGTGCTAGAAAATTCTATGGCACTCTCACACATAGAGGCAAGATAGGGTCTTATATACTCTTGTATATGGAAAGGTTGTGGGAGGAATCTCTAGGGGTGACTTTGGGGAGGAGTTTGGGGAAAGTCTTCAGGAGGAGTCAATGAGGTCAGACTCCAGTAAATGAGTGATTAAGGGTGGGAAATTGCTGGGAGCTACCTGGAGTTGACAGACAATGGTGCAAGGGTGGAACAGTTGATTTGAGTATAGATATTTTGATAGGCTCAAGGGTGGGAAGTAGATGGACAATGGAGGGCCAAGCTAGTAACAAAGGTTTGGGCAGAGCCACAATGAAAGGCTTATGGCCTCATGCAAATGCCTCATCAAGTGGGAAGATTCAATCAGAGTTCAAGGGGAGTCTCAGAGCCTGTACCTCAAAGATTCAAGGAGATCTCAAGAGAGTCCCCAGAGCCTGCACCTCATCAATACCATGAATGGTTTCTCTTTCAACCAGTTTAGAATCTGCCTAATTATACTATCTATCATATAGCCAATGTCTCTATATTTTCCATAAGAGGATAAGACACTTTATAAAATGCATTTCTAAAATCCAGGTAAGCTATATCAAAAGTATTTCCATGATCTATTAGTTTTTGTTTAGTCATGTCCAACTTTTTATAACCCAATTTGGCATTTTCTTGGCAAAGATATTGGAATGGTTTGCCATTTCCTTTTCCAACTCATGTTACAGATGAGGAAACTGAGGCAAATAGGGTTAAGTGACTTGCCCATCATCACATAGCTAGTAAGTGTCTGAGGCTAAATTTGAACTCAGGGAAATGAGTCCTCCTGACTCCAGCCTGGTACTGTATAAACTGTACCACTTACCTGCCCAATCTAGTTTAGTTAATGTCAGAAAAAAAAATATGTTTAATAGAGAGGGATCTGTTTTTGATGAAATGATGCTAGTTCTTTGTAATAAATACTTATTTTCTAGGTGTTCTTTTTCCATCATTTTAAAGATCCATTCCATAATTTCCCCAGGAATCAAAATTAAATCCACTGGCCTAGCATGTGTGGACTGTGTTTTCTTCTTTTTTGAAAATTGGGATAACAATTGCTCTTCTTTACTGTTGCAGTATTTCTTCCACTTTTCATGATATTTCAAATATCACTGTCAGTAGCTGAGCAATAACATCTGCCAGTTCTTTCAGTATCAGAAGATGGAGTTCATTTGGGTCAGATCATGTGAATTCATTAAGGGTAACTAGATACTCTATTACTCTCCCATTACTTTTCTGGGGGTAATGACTCCTCATTAGCTGTTTCCCCCCTGTCTTTTTCCATTACAAAGGTCCATTTTCTTACTTGTCCAGACTAAGACCAGAGACCAGTTTTCTTCTACTTAATCCATGTTAAAAAAAAAAAAAGGCTTGAAAAGAATGATCAGGATGGAAATATCGCCACACTTTAAAAACATTGTGAAAGATACTATTCAGGAGAAGAGATTAATATGTAAACATATTTAACACTGTGGGTAATAATAATGTTACTTTGACATGCTCAAGGAAAATATCTAAACATGAAAATCAGGTTTACATAGAAAAACAGGGGCCAGGGGAAAAAAGGAATAGGGTGTTTTTGGTTTTTTTTGTTTGTTTCAGATTAGAGAGAAAAGTGTTCTCCAGCCTACACTTAGGGTGGGAGCCTGGGGGGATCTAAGGCTCACCTGGCGAGTTTGTGGTGACACAGCCTTTATAGATCTGTTAATGAATTTGGGGCATGTCTTGAAATATTAAAAAGGTGCTTCATCTAAAATTGGCATTTGGGAGCTAAGAAAATATTCCAAAGGTTCTTAATTCACCTTCTTGCCAGGGGGAAATGATAGGAATCTTCCAGGCTCCCTGAGCTCATTTCTAGAGAACGTCATAGTGATTTCTTTGCTCCTAGGAGTCAGCTTCATGTTCCAGTCCAAATTATTACATGGTTACATGGTCCAAAGAAATGGCTCCCAGAGCTGTTGCAGAGGTGTGGAGATTTCTCTGTGCATCCATCTTGAAAGCTCCCAGCTAGCTCTATAGAAAAAATTCCCGAAAGGGAGTTTCAGTGTCTGTTTTAAAGTACTTAGAGATATCCATTGTCCATTGCCCTGCATCTGAAGCAAGGTCAACCACTGGTAAAGTTCTTATACAGCCACAGGAATTACCAATCCCTGCAGGTTTTAGATATACTTTGACATAGCGTAGGCCCACAACAACAACAACAAAAACAAAAACAACAACAAAAACAGAATCCCACTATTTTATAAAGGGTGAATTATGCAATTGTATAACAGAGGATAAGAAGGCATTGTGCTCAATGGCTTTAGTGAAGGAGAGAAAGCAATCCTAGAAGAGAAGGATTCAGCAGCCAGGTACTGTGCCTGGTAAAGTTCAAGATCAGTTTAGATTCTCCCTATAATGGGAAAATTCAATTCCTGGAAGGGGCCAGAGTGCCAAAGACCAAGGAGCAGGGAGGTATGGGTACAGAGAAACTGAGCTGAGGAGCAGCTTGCAAATTGATCAGAATGTATACATAGTGATAGGAAAAAAATGAGGGTGGAAGTCAGCCATCAGGATGAGGCTCTGATCAAGATGGAACTATGGTGGTATCTAGGAAGGACACGAGAGGTGTGATGACTCCCACATGGTTTCAAAGTGACCTGAAGTTCAAGGGAGGAATTCTTGAGAAAAGATGGAGAAGTGGCTTCTGTATCTATAGGTCCAGGGAAGATTCACAGGTACCAGCATAGCTGCACAAAACACCCACAGCTCAGTTTAGTACCACAGGCGATGGCCTAAGAGCTCATGCCTGGCCAGCAAACCAGGAATGAGGTTCTGGAGGGTATTGAGATTCACCAGACTTAGTAGTGAGTTGTTAAACAAGAGTAAATTGGCCTAGAATTCAACTCAGATAATAATGAGGTGAAGGATAGGAACAGGGATTATGGTCCTGTAAACTGTGCCAGCTGAGTTTTAGCCTAGTTGAGCCAAGCCAAGGTCAACCAATCTATGGCTATATTTCCATTAAAAACTCAGTTTAAGGACTGTGTTCTACAAACTCATTTATTCTTACGTTTTTAAATTTTTCTTTTTGTTTTATTTTTAGGAAATTGCTTTTGAAAATTCTAAATGTGTTTTGTGTGAACTAAGGGGGAAGGAATTTATGTACTTTTAGACCAAGAGAGACAGGAATCAGAAGCCAGAGGAGGTGGTGGGAGCAGCTGTTTTGGTTCCGTAGATAGAACTAAGATGTAGAGAGGTAACATCTTTGGGGGAGAGGATGATCTCTGATTACTGAACCTTTCCAGCTTTGGGTTTCCCCTCTTTCTCCATCACTTCAGTGCATTACATGAAACTGAATTTGTGCAGAACAATAGGCTTGCCATTTTGGTTCATGTATTATCTTTGTTATATAGCAGGGACACCAAAAGGCCATTTCAGAATCTCACCAGTTGATTGCAGGAGAAGAACAACATTCCAGTAGTACCCAATAAGAGTTCTTATAAAGCTTGTTTTAGGCTTAGTCATCATTGGGTTCTGTCCACACATGTGCATTCTCTTAATATTTGAGGTCAAAATTGTACTTTGGTTCCAATTACTTGGATGTATTAGGCCAAAGTGACTTTTTTTTCTTGAATAGTTAGTTAGCATTTACATAGGGTTTTAAGATTTGCAAAGGGCTTTATACATGTCATCTAATTTGATCCTCACAATAATCCCTATGAGGTAGGTGCAATTTTGTCTCCCCTCCCTTCTCCCCCCCCCCCCCCATTTTACAGAAGAAGAGACTGATGTTAAGAGTGATCAAGTGACTTGCCCAGGATCATAAAACTAGTAAGTGTCTGAGGTAGGATTTAAATTTATGGCTTCCTGACTTTGTCAACATTCTATCCATTGTTATACCTAGCTACCTCTATGGGATCAAAGTTTTTATCTCCCCTCCCTTTCCCTCCTTTCCTTTTCCTTCTCTCTTTTCCCTCCTTTCTTTTCTTTCCCTAACTTGGCAGGGGAAGCAGGCACCATGGCATAGTGAATAGAAAATTTGTCTATAACAAATACTGCCTCTGTGTCCCTGGGTAAATCTTTGTTCTAGGAATATTTCTAAGACTAAAAACCACAAAGGTGGAGTCTATCTGCATTGACTGAGTGTCCTTGCTAGGAAGTTCCCTAAAGCAGTGAAACCACATATACATTCCCCATCCCTACACTGACCAGCTAACATATTCGTGTGGGCCCACCTTCAAACACTAAACCCCCTCTTTTTGCATGGAGCGGGGAAAATACCATGGGTGAGGTTAAGGACAAGACAAGCAGTTCCTGCAAGTACCTCCCAGACTTGTTCCCACTGCTCACAAACAGCTATCAATGGCAAGTCAGAAATCTTCACATTGTGAAGCAGTCTCATCCGCCAGAGATTCTTACAAAGAATGACTTCTGGTGAGAACTCCTGGATGAAAAAGTGGAGTCCTTACCAAAACCATTTTATGGCTGAAGAAACCCTAAGTGAAGGACTAGCTTTAATACCGGCCTGCCTCACAGTAATGATGTGAGGATTAATTAATTAATGATTAAAGCACTTTGAAAATACAAAGGACTATATAAATGCTAAATATTATTAAATGTTAATCGTCATGTTCATGCACAACCCTGATATTAATTTAAATTTCTAAACCTTATTATCAGAATGAAATGCATAATAATGAGCTTCTCCTAATAAATATTTTGTTTATGATGTATTTAGAGTAGTTTTATTTATCTAGCTGGGGAAAGTATAAATTATAGCGGGTGGCAAAAAGGTTGCTGCCTTTTCTTCATAATAATTAAAATGGAAATTTGGAGAAATATAATGAATACATTAGGCTAAAATTCTTTGTGTTTGAACAGCTGAGGTTCTCTGGATAACTCCACGCCAATGCCTGCTATTGTTTTGGGAGTTGTGACACCCTAATTTTTGGTTGTGCTTGTTTATTTGGTTTGGTTTTGTGATATGGTTGCCCTTCCTAAAAGTGCTCCATCACATCTATGTCATCCTCAAATTAAAGAGAATTACATTTAATTTTGTTTGGGGGGCTTTGAGAGAAATCATCCCTTGAGATAATTGGAGACACCCTAGGGTGATACAAAATCAAGGCTGGGAACTCCTGCTCTATAGAGCATGTATTGCCTGAGTAAGGAGCATGGTGCTGTCATTGCTTGATCCACAGGGGAGATGAGTTTATTTTGTTTTCCCATGGAGTGCCCTGGATCAGTAACTAACAATCTGGGAGCATGCTTAGAGAGTGGTGGTGGGTATCATTTGTATTTCAATTAGAGAAGACCTGAGTGAAGTCTTGAGCAGGGAAGTATTCAAACATCTATTTATACATGACTTATCAAATGACTCTAGATGTTTATATTTAGGACACAATCAGCTTGATTATACCCCCACAAGCTCTGCAGGCTCCATCAATGTACAATTGTGGAATTTTCAACCCTTCTATTGGCAGGAGGACAATTTCTTCCATATCCTGATACACCATTAGAGGATTACACATCATAGAATGGAAACAGCCTGATCACTTTCCTGAGTCATGCCGGTGAGAAAAAAAATTAAGGTCATTCCCCAAACCCCTTCTCACAGAGACCAGGCTTTTGAACTTGGTAAAATAAAGGGCTAATAAATTAATCCAAGAAGCATACATGAATCTGTATGGGGGTAGAGGAAAAGAGTATGATAGCTGGTTCAAACCCCCAACTTGTGTTAAATTTTCTGTGTGAGCATTTACACTTTAGAAATCAGCAAAAGCTACAAATCAGGGCTTGATTAATTATTTTGCTGATTCTGGCCTTAAAGATATGGTGGAGAAAATGTTAATGAGGCAGATTTAACTTCAAAGTGTGCTGTACAACTGGTTGCTAAGCATTTGCCAGGATACTCCTGGTCTGAATACACTAGGATAATTCCAGGCGAGTGCCATCAGACCCAAGGGATGAAAAGTATGCATTAGTACTAAAGTTCCAAAGGGAACCAGGTAACATGGGGCTACAGAGAGCCTCTCCAGGGTTATAAGTAAAGAAATTGTGAGTGAAAGGACTCAGAGATGACATTGCCTTGATGACAGTATCGCTCTCCAATTTTATGTGAATTATAGCTCAATAAATCAACGAGGTTTTATTAAGTCCCTATTATGCATGGGTTATATGCACTGGATCTATGAAGACGAAAATAAAATACTTCCTGCCCTCAATATGTTTGTATTTTATCAAGGGTGTCAAAATGTACACACACACACACACACACACACACATTATATATGTATATGTTATATATGTGTATGTGTACATTTTGATACCCTATATATATATATATATATATATATATATACACACACACATTCATATACATACACACATATCAATATATAAATATATAGATGCATACATAATGCATGATTATTGGAAGAGGAAAGGCCCTATCAGCTTGTGGGATCAGGAAAAGCTTCGTGTGTAGTGGTGGCTTTTAAGTGGAATTTGGAAGGAAATAAGAAATTTTAATAGGTGGAAGTGAGGAGGAAGCAAACTGTAGATATGATGGAGAGTCATGGCTAAAACACTGAGATGGGAGATGGAGTGGTATATGTTTGCAACAATAGCAAGAAGTTTGCAGAGTACATGAAGCAAAGTAATGTATATAATAGAGTTGGAAAAGTAGATTGAAATAATGTTGGGAAGGGCTTTAAAAGCCAAATGGAGGAGTTTATAATTTATTCTAAAGGCAATAGTTGTACCAGTTTTTCTATAGTTACAGCAAGTATTATTAGTATTATTTTAACTGCTATTACTTTGGTATAGACCTCTATCTTCATTGATGTGGGGGAATTCACTGTGTGGAAATGTCCTACACTCTTATAGATAGCTTTTAGTCTTGTAGTATGTATATATATGTGTGTATATATGTATGTATATATGTCAAGACTTGAACCCAGATCTTCCTGACTCAAAGGCCAGTCTACTATCCATTATCAATGTTCATCTCCATACCAATGATTCTAAGCTCTATTTATCCAACCCTAAGCTCTCTCCTAGCCTCTAGGCTCACATTTCCAACTGCTTATCAGACATCTCAAAATTAATGTCCTACAGATGCTTTAATCTCAACATAGCTCATTATCTTTCCCAAACCGTTTCTTTCCACATTTCCTTATTACTGTCAAAAACCACTGCACTACTAGCCTTCCAGCCACCCAAGCTCACAAACTAGGAGTCACCCTCAATTTCTGATCCTCTCTCAACACTCTCCCCTGCCCCATCCAGTCATTCAGATAGTCTCCATGAGTCAAGGTTCTCCCCTCTCCAATCCACCCTCCACTTAGTAGTCAAATTAATCTTCTTAAAGTGCAGGTCTAACCACGTTGCCTTCCTATTAAAAACAAACAAACCAACCAACCCAGGAGTTCCTTGCTTTTTCCAAGATCATTATGGAATCCTCTGGCATTAAAAGCCCTTCTTAACCTGGCTTTCTCTTACCTTTTTACTCTTCCCACATACTAATTGATACCAATGATACTGATTTCCTTGCTATCCTTTGTGCAAAATTCTTCATCACCCTATTCAGGGCATTTTTGATATCTGTCCAACAAGCCTGGAATTCTCTTCCTCTTCCTCTTTCTTGATTTCCCGGACTTCCTTCAAGTCACAACTAAAATCCTACCTACTCAAAAAGCTTTTCCTAATCTCCTTTAATGTTTGTAGCTTTCTTCTGTTGATTACCCCCAATTTATTATGTATGTGGATATATATATATATATATATATATATATATATATATATACACACACACACACACACACACACACACACACACATATATGTATATATATACTTACACACATACATATATATGCATATTATTTTTACAGAGCTATTTTCATATTATATCCCACATTAGACTGTGAGCTCCTTGAGAGTAGAAACTGTCTTTTTTTTGCATCTTGAGTGCTTTGCACAGTACCTGGCACGTCTTAGACACATGTCGACTTATTGCTTAATGCTATGCATATCATTTTTCTAGCTAGTGTATATGTTAAATACTAGGATCAATGTTTGTGGGAAAAAGGCAAACTAAAGGGTTAAAAAGGATCCTAATGACTAGTTATGCCCCTTATGCTTGGAGAAGAAGGATAGAAAAAGAAAAAATCTGTGACCATCAGCAAACAAGCAAAGATGTGTGCCCTTGCTTGTAGAAGGTACTTGGTGAATATAGGTTGAATGGAATGGAATAGAATGAATAGAATGGAAAAGGGGAACTGATGGAAGAAATGAGCCATAGAAGAAAGTGAGAATTAATTAAGAGCATAAATAAGATGGAAAAAACAAGTTGGGGAAACTGTTATAAACAATGTCCCTAGAAAGAGACTTCAGATTCTTGAGTGGGATGTCGGTTAGATTAGACTATTAGAGACTCCCAAAGCTTCGGAGTATATGGGTCCGTTGTTCACATCAAGACATTTCACGGATGTTCATCTAATAATAGGTGTCATATTAGTATCTATTTTTGAAAATACTTGGTGAAACAAATTTGGTCATGCTCTTAAATGAATTATCTTAGAAGTATATATGTACATTTAAAAATGTATGTGAGATATTATTTATTAGGTTTTTAGAAAACTATTTGCAGTTTGGTCTAAACCCTTGAAGATGATGCCTATTAATAGGCAGCAAAGGCCTTGTTCCTTTTGAGTCAGGGATCTTGACAGTTTAGCTGGCTAGGGTGTATACAACATGCTCAGTACCATGAAGAGAAATTAAGTTTATCTGTTAAATCCAACATCTTTTAGCTTATCTTTTAAGTCTTTTAATCTCATGTCTCTATAAATTGCCCAAAGTCTTATATACTTATACACTCTATGGTGGACTGACTGAAATGATTTGGATGACTCACCCAGAAGGGGTGATGTTGAGAAGTAAGGAGCAGACCTGTATTCCCAACTCTAGGGCTTAAAGCAGAGGATCCTATTGATGGAAGAAAAGACCTGAGTCTTTTGGGGTAGGCCTCTACTAAAAACTACTTATACAGGTTATGGCATGTATAAACATGGGTAAGAGATAATAGACCTGAAATAATAACAAGATTCAGGAATTTCATCAAGAAAGCCTCAAGTTAAGCTACTGATGTTGATTAATCCAAAGGCTAATGATGGTCACTTTTGATATTCTGGGGAAATGGATTCATGATACTCAAACATTTTTCCCCCAAGATGAAGCTGGAGATCTTAAGGTGATATAGATATGCTCTTAAACTTGGCTGGAATAAATGCTGAAATCTACAAATTCCTCTCAGGGAAGCTTTAAAGGAGATTTATTTTAATTCTTAAATATCGTAAGAGGAAAGTTGGCTACAGGAATATAAAGTAGTGATAGTTATAGATTTTTTAAGGTAATAGAAATTATTGTACTAACTAAAGGAGAATTTCTCAATTCAACACAGCCTATAAAATCTAAATATCAGTGAAAATAAAATTACAACTTTTGCTGATGCAATAATTAGAAAAGCACAACATGAATTCTAACAAAGAAAGATCATGCATTGACCTCATATTTATAATAAAAGCAACCACAGACAAAACAGTTAAATTCAACCTTCTCACATAGATGACTTTCTGGGATTATGAAAAACCATATGATATAATGGATAAACAGAAGCTGAAATGAACCTATGAATGTCTCAGAATAATGGATAAATTAACAAGGAGTCTCATCACAAAAAATTATGTCAACGTTAAAACAAGTAACTACCTCCTACATATCCAAACAAAAGGGTCATGCTAAGAGGTAGATTATTCAACAATTCTTATAAATATATAATTGGAGAGGATGGTGGAATAAAGGAAAAACAAACTCAAAGAAATAAACATAGAAATCTGCCATGTACTGGTTGGAAATTTCTACTAACAAAAATAGAGGATCATTTACAATTAAATTTACACTTAATCAAATAAGCAAATAATTTAATATTTGAAAAGTATTTATTAACCACCTATAACATACTTAGTAGGACCTTTATCAATAAAAATAATAGCCTTCAGCATAAAATTACTAGATGCAGTAAAATTTCAAAATCAGCAAATCATTTCTAATACTTAGGAAGCTTATTAAATACAGAGAATAGAAATGGTTTAGTAAAAAATGAAACAATGTATAACAATATGAGGAATAATTTTCTAGCATTTCAGAAAATATTTAGTAAGAATATAATACAAAAATACAGAGATATTATACTAATATTTAAATATGGTAATGAAACATGGGACTTTGGTGGGTAGACAAGATAATTAGCATTGCAGAAATGAAAAAGAGCGATGAATCAATAAGTATTTATTAATCACTATGGGCAAGGCACTGTGCTAAGCACCAGAGATTCAAAGACAAAGATGAAACAGTTTCTCCTCTCAAAGAACTTACATTTTATCGAGGGAAACAACAGGGATTGCTATAAATATAACCTATACGAAGTATAAACAAAATAACTACACCATAATTTTAGGAGTAGGCTCTAGCAGTAAGGATTTAGACCTCATGTGGGAGGTGGCAGTTGAGCTGAGGCTTTGAAGGGATTTTAATTGTCAAAGCGAGAAGAGTACATTCCAGGAATAGAGGATAGCCTGGGCAAAGGCATGGAGATAGGCGACTCAATGTAATATGGGAGGAATGGCAAGAAGACACAGAGGAAATAATATATAGTAACACAATAAACCTGGAAAGGTAAGTTGGGGTCAGTTTCTTTCTTTATTCTTAATAATATTTTATTTTTTCCCAATGTAATATAAAATTTTTTTAACATTCATTTTTTAAAATTTTGAGTTCCAAGTTTCCCCACTCATTTTCCTTTCCCTTACTGAACAGTGAACAATTTGATATAGGTTATATACCAACAATCATATGAACTATATTTATTTATTGGTTATGTTGTGAAAGCAAATACAGACAAAAAACTTCAAAAAATAAAGTGCTTTGATCTGCACTCAGATTCCATCAGTTCTTTCTTTGGCAGAAGATAGCATCTTTTATTGAGTCCTTTGGAATTGTCTTGGATCATTGTATTCCTTGAGAATAGCTAAGTGATTCATAGTTCTTCACCATACAATATTGCTGTTACTGTGTACAGCATTCTCATTGCATCACTATGCATCAGTTCATGTAAATCTTTCCAAGATTTTCTGGAATAACTTGCTTGTTATTTTTATAGTATTCCATTACATTCATATTCCACAACTTGTTCAGTCATTCCCTAACTGATGGGCATGCCCTCAGATTTCCCATTCTTTGCTACTCCAAAGAGTTGATGTAATTTTTTTTTTTTGCAAAAAGGCCATTTTCACTTTATTTTAATCTTTTTTTTTGTATACAGAGCCAGAAATAGTCTTGCTGGATTAGAGTATACACAGTTTTGTAGTCTTTTGGCATAGTTCCAAATTGTTCTTCAGAATGATTGGATCAGTTCACAACTTCACTAACAGTGCCTTAGTACCCAACAATAGTTCAGTGAATAGTCAGCAATGCCAAAAGCAATAGAAAAATTTAGAAAGATGATTATATTAAGAGATCATTGGTATGCCTCTATGTATTTGTGCATAGTTATATGCATGCTGTCTCCCCCATTAGACTGTGAATTCCTTAAAAGCAGGGAGTGTCTTATTTTCCTTTGTATTCCTGATACTTAGTACAGTGCCAAGAACATAGTAGGCATTTAATAATAAACCTGACCAGTAACTTTGCAAAAAGAACTTTAGTTGAACAATCAGATTGGAAGCCAGTTGGCAAGCATTTGAGAAGTCAGTTAGGGTAGAGGAAATGAAGTCAATCCATAAGAAAAAAAAAATCAGAATATACCCTTAGATTGGATTTTTCAAATTATGTACATATGTAATAATTAATGATTTATAACACTTTAGGAGAGAAAATAGATAGTCCCCATAGAATAGAAATCAGTTGTTTTCCAATTCCATTAACTCAATTAGAAAAGGAAAGGGCACAGCACCAAAAAGCAGAAACAATGAGTGCAATGAGGTTGTATAATAAAAATCAACTGAACTTCTGGCTGAGGTGCTCAAGCAAAGAGAGCAGATACTGCTTTCAATGCTTTCAGATCAATATTTTCTTTTCCTCAACCCACTGGGGACTAAAGAATAGTTCTAAATCTTCAAAGGCACCCAGAAACTGAGCTGTCCTTTTTGGATGGTGAATGAATGAAAACTAACCTCATATATGTATCTAATTGTCCCCAGACCATGCTTCACATCCTAGCCCACCATTCACCAAGACATATGGTTACATCTTATCGTCTTCTCTGCCTCTATGTTTTTGTCATTCCCCTCCCCACTTTCACTTCTTGCTTTTACGGTGTAGGAACAATAATTAAATCAATACCACCATTACCAATTCAAAGGCTTTTATGATATGCTGCTCTGTGACTCCACTTACAATCCCTGTGACTTCCTGGAACAAAATTCATTTCCTGACTACTATTCCTCCTAATTTGTTATCTTCCTCATTAGAATGTAAACTTCTTGAGGGCAGGAACTGTCTCACTCTTCTGCCAGAATCTTCAATACCTATCACAGTGTCTGGCACATATAAAGTGCAAAATAAATGCTTGCTATTTTATTAACTAATTATATTTAAGAAGAAAGGTGATTAGGTTGACTATATCAAAAGATAATCAAGTAAATTACATTATGCTAAAACACTCTAGAAAATGAATCAATATAAAATACGATATATAAATATATATTCACACATAATAACTTATCATTTAAATATGTAGAGGGAAAGCTGATTTAATTAGAGAATTAGATAGCAAGACTCTTATAGTATGTGACTTTAATGTATCCCTTTCATACCTAAACAAAGTTAAGGGGGGAAAGGATAAACAAAGATCTTAAGAACCTAAAAGGAACGTCAAAAATTTAGAGTTAATATATCTTTGGGGATTACTGAATAGACATAGGATTTATATACCTTTTTATAAGTTTATGGCACCTTTATAAAAACTGGCACTATGTCCCATATTGGGACATAAAGACCTAATTTTAGGTCCATCAGAGAATTGCCTTATGGAAGTTTTGCCCTAGTTCACCCTCTTGTCAAGATGGGCAAACTCCTGACCATAATGTTTAAGAATAAAGAAATGAAGCTTATCTGGGGCAACTAGTTGTTGCTGAAGCCATACTAGCTCTCTGAGATCCCTGCTTCTCTTTCTTGATGATCTCTAACCAGTCCTTTAATGATGTGACCTAGAATTTTGCCAAGAATCAATGTCAAGTCCATTGGTCTTGTATATTTCGAAGGCTACTTTCTTGTCTTTCTTGAAAAATGGATCAACATTTGCTCTTTTCCAATCCTGTGATGCCTCTTCTCTTTTCCAGGATATTTCAAAGATCACTGTCAAGAATCATATTTATCAGTTCTTTCAGTATCTGGAGATAGTTAATATAGGTCTGGTAACTTGAAATCATAAAGGGCAGTTAAGTAATTTCTTACTATCTACCTACCTAATTTGGGCATTAATCCCTATGCCTTATTTTGTTCTGTCTTCCACTGTCCAAAGACAAATGTCCTTTACAAAGAAAATGGAAACAAATAAGAATTAAATAGCTCTACTCCCTTTTTGTTTTCTTTTATCATTGTTCTATCCACTCCATCTCCTACTTTGATCTTCCTCTTTTCCCTAATTTAACTTATAATTGAGCACTTTGTTTTTAGCTTTTCTGCAGCAGTATCTTACATAAACTAGGTACTTAATATTTGTTTGCTCAATGGAATTAAAATGTTGAGGGATATTCTCCTATAGCTTCTTTCTTTCCCTTGTGACATGTACACTGATTATTTCATTTAGTTAAATATTTTTATTCACTAGACAAGCCTGTGGTCCGTTAGAGCAAGGCAGAACAAGTAGGACTGTTAAAGACAGCTTCCAACAGTGTCTTTGTTGTTTTCGAGGCATAGATAAGAGGCTATGGAATAAAATCAATGTTGCTACCTGGCTAGTATATTATCTTCTCTAGAACCAAGAAATGGTTAGCAAATGGTTGGCACTTAAACTGGTATTTGCATTTAAAGCTTGCAAATTAGTAACTCCAGCCAACAGCAATTAAGTTCTTGTTAGGCACTGAGCAATGTTCTGGTTGATGAGAGAAATTCAAAAATTAAATAAAACAGTTCTTGTCATGAAAGAGTTCTAATTCTAGAAGGAAATTAGAAAGCCAGAAAAAACAACTATAATTCAAAGTGGTATTTGAATAGTACTTAAGAGATATGCAAAACACGTCCAAGGCAGTGGGAAGAATTATTATTGGCTGTTGTTGGTTAAGGAAAAGCTTCTTGGAGAAGATACCATCTGATCTGGGACTTCAAGGCACAGGAGATGGGATGACAGAGCAGATATTAAACTCACCTCACAGCCAAGAAGACTGGCTTAAATTTCCACCTCTGATTTGTTCTAGCTATATGCCCCTAGTCAAGTCACTTAACTTCTCAGTGGTGTCAAACTAAAATAGAAACAAATCCCTGCCCATCACACATTGCCTTAGAAAACAACAAAATAGCAATATCTATATTGTATTGTATTTTTATTTATTTTGTTAAACATTTCCCAATTGCATTTTAATCTCGGTGGGAGCATATGGTTGAGGAGCCATGAGTTTGACATATCTGTTCTGGGGTAAGTCTCTAAGACTATTAGTTGTAGAGAAGGTGCCCGACTGTATTGGCAAGGGGAATTTCCTCATCGGGGAAACAATGAAATCACAAGTCCAGTCTTCATTCCTATTCTGTAAGGTTCAGCAGTTAAATAGGTGAAAATGTTAGGAGAGTTTAAGATCCTAAATATAGGAGGAAGACTGAGCAAAGGGCCAGAGATGAGCAGAATGCACTTTATATGGGGAACAGCAAATAGTTCAGTATGACTGAAATACGAAGAAGAATAATGGAAATAGTGGGAAATAAGGCTGTGAAGATATAATAGTGTTGGATTATGGAATGGCTAGAATACCCTTTAGATTTTACATTGTGGATAATAGCAGCTAATGATTGGTGTTGAGTTGAAAAGTTGGAAAAGAGAATTCTGCATTATCCCTCCTTCTCAATATAAACATTTTAACGTGCTCTGGTCCGAATTGGAATTCTGTAAAAGGATTGGTAGGGTTCACCCTGGTACAAGACTATGTGACCAAAGTCTGCTATGGGTTCTGTGAGGTTCACATTGCAAGCGGTTGTGTCATGCCACAGGTAAGTGTTTGAGGCCTGGGAATTAGTTGGGTCACGTGGAGGTCAGGGCATATTGCACTGTCCCCTGCCAGGGGATACTGCATTGCTCAGGACTCTCTTGCGTGGGGTTGCCCTCTCTTCCTGATTGGTGTCTCCACACCTTGGGGCCTTCATACCCTTGTAATTGCACTCCGCCTCTCACAATTCTGTTTGGCTGGGCTCTATCCCGTGTGGTAGGTGGATCTGGGGTCTATTCCCTAGGGCTGGGAAGCATCTTTGGAAGCCTGCCTTAGTATATAGCTTTAAGGCTTCCCCATGGAGAGACCTTAATAAACTTTTCTGTTTAGACCTCAGAGCTGTGACTCTTCTGTTCCTGAAAGGTACACTAGCGTCATTGAGTTGTGTGTGAAACCGGTTGCCTCTGCTGGTAAGTTAGGGCACTCTAAGAGAGAACCCTGAAAGGGTTCACCTCTGACTGCTTTCCCAGTTCTGTCTAAACCACCCACAGACCACCCTAAACATTAATCACTAAGAGAACATGATGGATAACAAAGAGGAAAAGACGCCTCCAATGCATGAGTATGGAAATCTTGCAACCTGCAATACCTCACTGGGTTCTCAGTGGACAGAGCATAGAAAACCATGTTCTACCCAAATACCTCTGATGTGCTGAACCACAAAGAAGCATATACACACAGAGAGGGCAAAAGACAAATTGCAAGCACTGAAGCATAGCTTGAATATATGTGGTCTAGCACTGGACAGCTAGGAAACACATATGGCAGGCAGACTCACTTGGGAAACAGCTATCAGGGATGGAGTAACTCTTTTGGAGCAAAGACCATGGTGAGTCACTGAGGCATAGTCACACAAACAGCGACTGGCTCTAAAAATAGCCTGTCTAGTCATGAAGCTAAGTATCATCTCCATGTTTTCACTATTTGTCCCAGATCTCTCTTTTTTTAACTTCCATAGGAAGATAGACATTGTCAGTACCATGACCTGTCGTGTGCATTGCCGTCACAATGAGAAATGCATCTAGATGAGGGGGTGGGGGAAGGGAATGGATAAAGGAGGGCAAGACAGGCAGAAGAAAAAGGTTACTGCCCTAACAAGGATTTCCAACATAAATTCATTATTAAAAATGAATTGAAGTTCTGGTTACCAGAACTGGGTTAAATTTCTGAAATAACTGTCTTTTGGAGGAAGAATGGAATTAAAGAAACATCTATGTCTCCCATTCCTGGATTGTTATGAAGCTCTGTTTCCATTTTTTGCCGTATTACATAATCTTCCTAGTCATTTAGTCTTACATGTTTTATGTTAGCTTCTTTTTTTTAAGGTGGATCAAAAGATCTGCATGTGCTTCTAGTCTTAACTTTATGAGTATCTTGACTAATATTCATCTTTGACTAGCCTGATAAAGGCTTTAATGCTAATATATCTGCATCTGGGAAAACTATCTCTGTTTTTTTTACCTCTTATTTATTAACCCTGAACTTGCCATGTAAATTATACAAGTTTTTCACCTTGGGCCTGAGCAAATTGCATTTATATTTGAGTTCCATTAGAAGTCTTCATGCATGGTTGAGCATGTTTATATTCTTTCTGTCTTATCCAATTCCTTGGCTCTAAAACTCATCTCTGACTCAGTGGTATGGCAAACATATTTTTTTTCTCAACAAAAGAATTTCTGAGTAACTCAAAATAGACAGAGCAGGAGGAAAGGAGTGGGCATCACATGTAGATTATTTCTCACAAGCAGCTAAATTCCTGGAATTGAAAAACATCCAATTAGGCATTTTGAAATAGCTCCTGGCTGTGTCTATATGATCCCAAATATTCATATGACAGGTGAAAAAATACAGCAGACAGTCAGGCAACTGAACAATTCCCAAATCTGTACAGGTGGGATTTGTGCTCAGGTGTCTAGAGAGCTCTGCTAAGACCAAAAGACAAAAATGAAACAAACAAAAAACCACATATATTAATTCCAACAAAAATAAATCAAAATGGGTTTTGATACTAAAGCATACTATGGTTCCCACTAATAGAAAACACCATTATTATCAACTTAGAATTAAAGTGTTGTATTCTGGTAATTATATATTAATTTTCTCCATACATATTTAAGTCCTGGTACTAAATAGAGGCATTTCTGAATTTTTAATGATCACAATCTTCTCTTTCATTTTAGAAAACACTATTTTAATATGTTGTCTGAAGCTTCTAAATATGGTGCAAAAACTATCAATGGGCAAGACTCATAAACGTATGTCAAATAAATTAGTTGTAAATCTTTTAGATTACCAGGCAAATTAGAATCAATTACCTGACTTAAAAAACACTCACTACTTGCCAAGGGAGCTCATCCTACTTTTAGATAGTTCTAAGTGTTAGTGTTTTTTTTCCCCTGAAATCAAGTCTAAATTTGTCTCTTCATTTTCTCCCCATTGCCCCTGACTGCCTTTGAGTGTCAAGAAGAATAATCAGAATCCCATGCAATAGTCCTTCAGTAACTGAAGATCATATTCACGCCAACCCTAAGTCTTCTCTACTCCTGGCTGAACATCCATAGTTTGATTGATTTTCAATCAGCATGGCCTTGAGACCCTTCATCATTTTGATTTCTCTCCTCTGGACCCTCTCAATCAATCGACACACCATTATTAAGTTGTTACTATGGGCCAAACACTGCGGATACAAAAAGAGGCAAAAGATAGTATTTGCCTTCAAAGAGCTTACAATCTAATGAGAAAGAAATATATACAAAACAAGCTATTTTCAAGGTAAATAGGAAAGAAATAAGACAGGTAAGGCACTAAAACTAAGAGAGATTGGGAAAGACTTACTGTAGATGATATGGTTTTAGTCAAGACTTTTAAAAAAGCCAGGAGTTCAATAGGTAGGAATGCAGAGGGAGAACTTTCCATGAATGGGGAAGAGCTTCAAAAAATGCCTGGAGCCCCGCTTTTCAAAAGCATTCTTAAAATATGGTGCCCAGAATTGAATGCAATATTCTAGATATGCTTTGACTGGAGCAGGGTATTATCACCTTCTTATTTCTATAAATAATACCTTTCAATTTAGCACAAAGTTATATGAACTTTTTTTGGCTATCATATCAAGGTAGTGATTTATATAGTTCTTGGCAGTTCACTAAAACCCTCAGATCTTTTTCAGGCAAACTAATGTGTATGTCTCTTCCATCTTTTATTTCTTAAATTGACATTTTGAACCCAAATGTAAAAACTTTGCATTTATCCATATTGAATTTCATGTTACTAGATTCAGGCCAGTATTCTAAGAGATTATCCAGATCTTTTTGGTTCTTTCTGTCATCTAATATGTTAGCTATCAGTCCCAGCATTATGTCATCTGAAAATTCAATAAGCATGCCATTTGTGACTCTTTGCAAATCTTTAATAATATAGGGTCAATCATGAGCCCCTGCATACTCTGTGGGAGAACTCCTGTTAACTTGGCATTGAATGATTAATGACTAGTCTTTGATTCCAATCTTTATATTCTAAACAAATATAACTGTATTATTGCCTAGCCCACATCTCTTCATTTTCCTGTAAGAATAGTGTGAACTGCTTTTTCAAATGCTTTGCTAAAATCCATATAGAAAGGAAGACAGTTGCTGAGCTTAAGGATACAATATAAATTCTAATGGGGAAAAGAACACAAAAAAGGAAGCTGAAAAAGGTGGAGGGTTGGAGACAAAGATATTGGGCATGGGGTTATGGTAGGGGAAATCTATAGGGCAGCATGAAAAGAAATGAAACATGACTGACTTGGGCACTTTCCTTAAAAGGAGGAATGGAGGTTTTGAGAGGAACTGACCAGTCATTTTATAGGTGAGGAAACTGTAATTATTAACTTTTACAAGGTCAAACAGCTAATAAACTTTAGAGCTTGAATTTGAACTCGTTCATCTTATACAACGCTGGATTTGGAGTCAGGAAGACCTGAGTTCAAATTCTGCTTTAGACATTTAACTGTCTGGTCCTAGGCAAGTCATTTAATTGCACTTAGCTTTAGTTTTCTCATATGTAAAATGGGAAGAATAGTAGCATCTACTTCCTAGGGTTTTAAAATGAGGATAAAGGGCTTTGCAAACATTAAAGCAGTATATAAATGTTTTATTTTATTCTTATAATAGGTCAGTAAAAGCACTAGATTTGTAGTCAAAAGACCTGATTTCATCCTGCTCCAGATTTCTTTTCAGGAATCCTGAACTACAAATCATCCCTGCAAAATGACGTATTCCGTAGTTCACAGAATTTTTTTCTATGTGTTATCAATGCCTTCTTGCACATATTGTTATGTTCAGCTCAGTTTCTCCTTCCATTTTCAAGTAAAAAGCTTGGATCTCAGATCACTTTGCCTCAGATACATGTCTGCAAATCAATCTTTTTCATAAACCTTAGACATACAGGTAGATCTACTAATAGAAGGTCACTGTCTGAGGACCACCTATTTCTGATTTCATACGTAGACCAGTTCTTCTTCCTAGGGACATGACAGGATGATTCTGCCTTGAGCCAGTAATCAAAACTTCTCTTCCTAGGCAGCACATCAGAAACTCATATAATAGGGGGAAAAGCAGTGTGTCACCTAGAGCTTTAATAGTAATGTTTTTTGGTACCTGTAGTCCTGCCAGATAAACATACTGTAAGCATAATTCAGACTTTGTTGTTAGCACATGCCACTGCTTTCTCCTGTCCCCTCTCTGTTCTCTTCTCCATATTTATATAGCTGCTTGGACTTGGTAGAGGTCTTCATCATCATTTCATCCCTGGTCTATTACAATAGTCTTTTATGGTTCTTCCTGCCTTATGTCTCTTCCTACTTCAACTCAGCTTCTACTTATCTTCTATCATAACCTTTCTAAAATACAGGTCCAATTTGTTCAGCCAACCTGTTTTCTTGTTCAACAATACCAGTAGCTCCCTAGTATCTCCAAGATCAAATATAAAGCCCACGTTTGGCTTTGTAAATGCCTCATAACCTGATCTCTTTCAAATTTTTTCAGTATTCTTACATGACTCCCCCACATTCACTCTACAATCCATTTGAACTGGGCTTTAAAGTAAGAGTATTAGAGCAAAGGTTATCCCAATTATAAGGAGTGGTATTGGCATGAGGGTTGGGAAGGTACAAGTTGGGCTTGGAAGATTTCCATTGGTTCAGTTGAGCTGGAACAGAGAGTAAATCAAAGAAAGTAATATGTCATATTAGAAAGGTAGATTGGTAACCGTAGAGGGTTTTGAGTGCTGAGATGATGATGATGATGATGATGCACATTTATCATTTATATAGGACTTTACAGTTTTCAAAATACTTTAAATATTTTTATTCTGTATTTAACAAACATTCTCAAAAGTACACTTTAGTATATAAAGAATAGAGAATTTTATGTGAAGTTACAAATTTCTACAATGTGTTACTTGACTTTTTTGTTGTTTTGTTTTTTTTTTCCTAAGTATTTTTCAATGCTTCAATGAATGATCCTTTTTTTCTTGCTTTTCTTTGTTTTAAAAAAGTTGTTGTTGTTGTTGATTCTTCATTCTAGAAGAGGACCCAATGATATCCCAAGAGTCATGTCTTGACTTACACATGAATTGGATATGAGTAGGGCAGAGTTGAACAAAGTCATCAGCCTCACTTTCCAGAGTCATTGAAGTCCAGTGGCAAGACAAAGGTCAAGATGACCGGCTATAGACCAGGCTGATCTTGGCCCTTTTAAATTAAGATCTTTCCCAGGTCTCAGTTTGAGGCCATGCCCATTCAATGACCAAGGGCTGGGTAAGAGTTGAGGCAAAAGGTGGTTCAATTTGCCATCAGAAAGATATCAATCTGACAATGACTCTGTTAAGGAACTACTACAAATATTGGTATCCTTGTTCTATAGGTCAAGAAATAAAGTTCAGAGAAGTGAGAAGACTTGGTTATATCACAATGTCATTAAATAACCAAGGTGGGATGCAAACACAGGTCACCTGACTCTAAGCTCTAAGAAGTTAGAACTTCATTTGGTTGGCAATAAAGAGCTACAGGAGTTTTTTTTTTTAATTTTTATCTTGTTTTGTTTGTTTTTTTTTTATCAGAAGAGCAGTTTGATTAGGTCCATGGCAGTACTTTGGATTGTTCTATCAGTACCTTTAAGGGCTATTGCCAGGGTAATGTGATGCTTTCACATAAAAAGTGGAAATACAACATAGCCTAGTGAAGTTAGTATGGACATTTCTGAGAATGAGGATCAACTGATTTGACATTCTCATCACTAAAATTGAATGCTTCTTTGAATGGCTGTACTTACCAATAAGTAAAAGCTATTAAGCTCACTGGAAGGTTGACACCACCCATAACCAGAGGAAAAACAACTCTGAACAAGTTTTCTTAATCACATATTCCCACCAACAATTCAATTTAGTCAGTGATATTTCACTGCAGCACCAATCTTTAAAGGGTTTTTTTTCAGCTTTAGAAAATTATAATTTCTGAGCAGCTAAAACTTGAGAAATAAAAGACATCTTGCTAGCATAATTTATAAAGCATTCAGTGGTTAAAATAAGAAAAAAATTAGCCTTTGAGTGAAACTTAAAACACGTTTGTCAAAAGCTAGCAGCCAAAACACAGGAAAGCAATTTATCCAAAATTAGATTGCTTTGAAATACTAAGGTTAATGGAATCAGGGAAGGAAAAGGTGTTGAGATAATTTGGTATAGTTAAAACCTTCAACCCAGATTGAAGATAATCTGAGTTAAGTATATGAACATTAACATGCCTCTTAAAATGCTCTAAACAACTGGTAATGGTTAGCGACAATTTCTAAGAAAGAGAGGCCATAGGGTAAGTGATTTTTTTTCTCCAAAAACAAAAATCTACTAGTAGTACCAAAGTCCTTTGAAAACCCCTTGGAGAGAATCTTTTTTCCCCACTCTTCAAGTAAACTTCATTTAAAAGAGAAGCCCAATATAAAGAAAATATGCAAGTCACAAAACTGGTTTGCTTGCAGAATGCAAAAAAAAAAAAACCCACCTGAAAACCTGGATTTTCACCCCATTGTTGATGTATATATATATCATAGACCCACTGTTGTTTCCACGATGCAGAATATTTGCAAAAGTTTACAGAAAATAGTATGTTTTGGAAATTATTAGATATTAAGCCCTGAGACAGTATGTGATTTATAATTGTAAATATTTAAAGATGCTTCAGAATGGAGTGCAGGATCAGTGAGGTATGTGTGTGATTTGTTTAGGCCTATACATCCAGATGTTTCAGTTTTCCATGGGAGCTGACCACTTGCAGTTTTGCCTCTGCAAAGAGCTAAAGGAAATTGAATCCTGCATTCTAAGTCAATTAGAAGAGTGACTCTCAGGAACTATGTTCACCAAAAATAGCTTCATTCCCTTATCCCATCTTTAGTAATTAATAATCTTTTAAAGTCAGGTAAAAGTGAATCTGGCACAGTTACTTTCCTACAAATATGTGCTCTTTTAACCCCCAGGAAACTAGAAGATATAAATCAAATGTTCCCATACCCATAAGCTCAACATTTTTTACCTCAAAAGAATAATATCATTTGTGAGAGAATCTTGTTCAGTCATTTATAAATAGTCACCTTTGTAAACCAAGAAATAACCTTGTTTAAAAAAAAACCACTGACATTGTTGTTCTATTGTCACCTGCTGGTAATTGAAAATGTGTTTCTGCCAGCTCCACCTAAGATGGAATGTAATTCTTTCTAAGATCTTGATTGCAAATTGGTAGAAAAAGAGTCAAAGAGGAAAAGAAAGAAGCCTTTACTTGTTCTCTGCACTAGTAATTTTGCTACTGCCCTTTCTGATAATGTAAGGTATTATTCTTACTGACTCCCAGATGGCAGTAACAGGTTTCTTTCTCTTTTCCTCCCTCCCTTTCATAGCTCTGTTTTACCTTATTGATTTGGAATTATGTAGCTTTCTGATATTAAAATACACACACACACACACACACACACACACG
>CM053586.1:72750982-72766659 GCA_028646515.1 Pseudochirops corinnae | reverse complement strand
TTTCTCTGAGTTTAGATATCTCCTTCCATCCTGAGGCTTGTAGAGTTGTCCTTAGCTGTGCATTGTTGAGGATAGTCCAGTTTATCAAGGTTGGTCATCATATGTACGATGTGTCTGTGATTGTGTACAAGTTTTTCCTATTGCGCCATTTCTATCTAATACCTTCTTCATGTGACAACCGTTCACATACTTAAAGACAACTATCATATGTCCCAGAAGCCTTTTTTTTTTCTAGGCTAAACATTGGTAACATATTGGTTACATCAACTGACTCTTATAATGCATAGTGTTCAAACCTCTTAGCATCCTGATCACCTTTCTCTAGATGTACTCTAGTTTGTGAGTGTCCTAGGACTTAACAAACTGTTTTAGCAACCACTTCACAATTTTGGCTTATACTGAACTTGTAGTCTACTGAAACCCCAAGGTACTTTTCACAGTTGTAGTTTTTAATGCCAGGTAAATTCCATTTTGTGTTTATAATTTATTTGTAGAAACTAAATGTCAGATTTTGCAATTATCCTCGTTAAATTCCATGTTGTTAGCTTCAATTTATCATTCCACTCAGTTTATGATGGCTGCTATGTTCACCCAGGTCTACTCTCTCCAGTGGTGGATAAGGGTAAGGCTTCAGAAATTTGTGACATAAATGTGAGTCCAGAGCTTATTTGTTTGCCAACTTTCCCCTCACACCTCTTACTTGATGCTGACTCTATTATTCTGGACTCAGTATTGGATTATTTCTAATCACAGATGTACATGAAGATAGGTAGGACTCCATGAAGGAACCCTGCTCTTCAGAAAACATAGAAGATGAAACATTTTTATTCTGGTCACCAGCAGCTGCACAAGTCAAGAACAGCTTTCACACTGGGAATAATGGGTCATGGGATTGAATATTATAGTAAAATTTACTCAGAGGACCAAAAATCCTATGATAACCCAATTTTTGCCAACATGGGCAGCTTTGTAAAGCCCTGAAGACAATCTCATTATTCTGAGGAGTATTTTAGTTATGATAACCAGCAATAAATAAGACTTCTTTGTGGTTCTTGTAAGGTTCCCTGGGCTCAGAGAGTCCTTTAGCACAGATAGAGCCATTGCCTTGTTTACACAGATCTCTACAGCAATAGTCATGCTGTGAAGGCATTATTTTCTTCCTGTTAAATATAGGTGCTAGAATATCTAATAGAATGGCTATTTCAGAACCATGGCCAGCATCTCATCTTTTGCCTTAGCTACTGATCTTGGGAATGTAAAACCACCCTTTATATTCAAATAGAGGAGAAGCAAAGAGAAGAGGGAGAGGGAGAAGGAGAAGGAGAAGGAAAGGGACAGGGAAAAGGAAAGGGAAAAGGACAAGGAAAGGAAGAAGGAGATGGAGGAGAAAAGAGAAGAGAAGGGAAAAGAAGAGAAGGATATGAGGCACAAAGAAAAACATATATTTGAACAGAACCACAATATGGGGAACCATATCATGATTAACATTGCAACTTTGAGGCAGAGGTTATTATGGACATCCATTTCCTTGGTAAGTGGATGGGATACGAAGAAATGTGTAGACAGCTGTTTCAACCTGCTACACTGTTCTAAAAAATTCATAGAAGCTGATGAACACTTTAAACACTGACTTTCTTGAGCTATGTACTGTGATGCTCTGGCTTAATAATTTACATCATAAATATAGAGATTGGTTACTAAATTCTACATCTATTTAATTGACACCTCTAGAATGTCACTGCATCCAATGTTGCAACTGCAAGACATGATTGCTTTCCTTTTCTGTGCAAATGAATCTGAAAGCAAAGTGATTCTCTAAATGCTAATCACTGAAGACCAAAATCTCAAGATTTGGGGAGGGGAGAGAAGGATGAAGAAACTAATTTTATTAAGAACTTTACACATATTCAGAACTGAAACTTGATTTTGTAGCTGCACTGATGCATAAATCCCATAAAGCTAGTCAGCCACTGGCAAATGTATTAAAATCCCTAAAGTGCCTGTTTGAGTAGGGGAAAGAAGTCCCATTTAACTGGGTAACTAAGATGCTTTACTGATAAAGCAGGACCAACAGCTTTATCAGAGCCATTTCAGCCCAAAGTTCTCTGGATACTAATGGGATCATGATATTTTTATTAGCCTCCCTGACAAAGAATCCATGTAACAAAGCCTTTTAAAAAATAGAATTAACATTTTGGGGGTACCAAAAAGAACTTGTAAAGACATTTTCTTGCTACATTTTAGCTTATATTAACAAGAGAAGTCTTATTTTCTTGTCTGACGGAGTGGTAGAGCTATAGACCCACTCTTGACAAACCACATATGAATAGCATATTTAAAATATAAACACTGTGGCAATAGAGAGTATGGTGGGTGGTGTTGTGTGTATGTGTACATATATACATACATGCCTACATGTACACATATGAATTAATTACATGGAAGATGCAATGCAAAAACTATTATTGGGGAAATATATCTGGGGAAAAAAGATTGGGTTCTTTTGTAGTGAGTGCAGGAGATAAGGTCCTATTGGTGTCCATACATTGTCAAAAGGACAGAAAGGCAGGCCCCCAGCCTTTTGGGTGGATTCCATTTGTTGGATTTATGAGACAGCATAAATAAGAGTTGCACAGAATGGGGAGGCATGAATGAGTTATGATCTGTATCCTTGGAAGGAATGCCCACATGTTTGAGACCAGAGTCCCACCGGAGTTCTGGAATATAGGATAATAAGCATATAGCACATTCTGAAGCTTGATAATATGGTAATTATTATCACTTTAAGTCATAAATTTTTAATGCTGTTGTAAAAAAAAACACAGAATTGAGTCAGGAAAGGCAGAAAATATGTGTGGAGGGATGGACTTTCAAAAAAAATATTCTAGGGACCTCTATATATTCGTAATTTACTTTTTCATAGGTAAATTTTAGAATATGACTTTAGAAGAATTTTCATATTAAATTTCTCTCACTGATTATGAGCAAGAATTTTAGAGAGCATAATGTACTAAATCTGATTTTAAAATTATGGTGAGGCCACCATTTGAATTTGAGTTTCTCAGGAATGCATAGTGTCTTTCTAATCTCTTTATGCTAGTATACTAAGGAAATTGGTCAATTACCATTTATTATTCTGGGGAAGGGGGAATACATAGGAAGTATAAGACATAATCCCTTCCTTAAAGGAACTTGTTATCTGCTCGGGAAGATGAGGCTTACATTGTGAGCAATATCAAAGTATATAACAAGTGCTAACTTTTATGATAGAAGCTATAAACATTTGAAGATTTTGGAGGACGTAGGCATGACTGCAGGCTATTATTTTTCACATAAGATGAAGGTCTTGATTTTGGCCTTGTGGATCAATCAACATTTATTAAGGGCCTACTATGCACCAGGTATGGTGATGCATGGTGAAAGAGCATATAATATTGAAGGATGGAAAATATTTGTAAAAGCAGAGAAGATGAGATAAATTTTGGATAATTTTTGTTTATGCCATTTTGTTTTGTAGGACAATGAGATCATTTTCTATTACTAGTTCAGAGAGTTCATGTTTGGGAATAATATGAATAGTTAGAGATGGTAGGGACACATCATGTAGGATGTTGAATGCCAAGTAGTAGAATTTGAACCTTCCCAAAAGCCATAAAAATTCATTCAAGATGTTTTTTAAAGTAGATTGACCTGACAAAAATGATGTATGGACGAGAGAGGGGACAGAAAACTTAAGAAAGCCATCTAGAAGAATATTGAAGTGATAGAATTCTCATCAGATATCTGTTTCTCATTCTGCCATCTAGCAGTGATGTTAAACTCAAATAGAAACAGATCACTGTGGGCTACATACCAACCTAGAAAACCACAAATTACCATTACCTATGTTTTACTGTATTTTTATTTTGTCAAATGTTTCCTAAATTCATTTTAATATGGTTTGGGCTACAGTGGGGAGTTTTGATGGTTACATATGGCCTGCAGGCCATGAGTATGACACTTTCACATAATATAATTTTTAAATAAATGCATCTGTCTTGTTAGATGGCACAATCCTTGAGAGCAAGGACTGGAGTGATTTTCATTTTTATATCCACAGGACCTAGCATAATACCTTACACAAAGGATCATAGGTTTGGGGCTAGAAATGTCAGCAGTGAAGCTGGTTTGGGGTTGAAAATGGTGAGTTCAGTTTTAGACATAGTTTGATGTGGTGATATAAGAGATATTTAGAGATGTCATCTTATATAGACTCATTATTTTACATATGAGGAAACTGAGGCCCAGAAAAGTTAGGTGATTTGATGAAAGTCATATAACTTCTAACTAGTAGAGTCAGGATTCAAATCCAGGTCCGCTGGTTCTATATCTAGTATATTCTCCAATGCGGTTCACTGCCTGCCTCAGTAAATGCTCTGCCTGTCAGAAAGCCTGACTTACTTCATGGCTCATTTCACGTGCCAGCTCCCAATGGGAGGCTCTTTGGATCTCCCTGGTTTTAAATGACCATTTCCCTCTCACATTATTATGTTTTTACTTATTTATTTACATGGTGTCTACTTCTAGTGTAACGTATGCTCCTCAAGAATAGAGACTGCTTTTGTTTAACTGAATATTAAAGGAATTTTTAGGAATAATTGATAGGATTTGACAATAGCATCATTGAAAGAAACAGGAAATGTCAGCAGTGAAGCTGGTTTGGGGTTGAAAATGATGAGTTCAGTTTTAGACAGAGTTTGATGTGATGATAGAAGAGATATATTATAGAGGTCTGGGAATGAAGCTTGGTTATGACATCACTAATGGATCAAAATCCCTTAATTACTATTGTACTCCTCCTTGACTACTAAATAAATATTCATCTAGGTCCTGGCATCTGTTGTTAGGACCCGCTGATGGCAAATTGTGTCTACCTTGAGTGCTACTTATTGTCTGCTGACAGACCAAAGACCACCTGCCTACTGTGACACCCACAATTTTCCCACTGTTCATCCTACCTGATGCTGACATCTTATCTGCCTGTACTTCTATCCATTATCTGCTACTACTTACAAATTCACAGAATATCAGTTTTGGAAGAGAAATCAGATGCTCTCTGATCCCTTGGGGGAAAAATACAAAATGAAACTCTCCAGCAAGTGGTCATCCAACTCCCACTTAAGACCTTCAGTATGGTAGGAGCTCACTACCTCTCAAGACAACACATTTCTCCTTTTGGCCAGTTTTACTTATCAGAAATCTATGGTTTTTCTTGATCTGAAATATGAAAAAAATATTTTCTTTTTTTTAAAATTAACTTATTTTAAACTTAAATGCACAGTAAGAAAAAAAGAAATATATTGTAAACTTAGATATTAAAACATAGATACAAAATAATAAAAGAAAAAAAGCCTTGTCATGTGCACAGCAGAATGTGAGAGAGGATTCAAAATATAGAGTAATAAATTTCCATTTCAAAAAAGTCTATGTAATAGATACTACACATTGTGTTCATAGCTGTCTATCTTTCCTTTCTGATAACTTTTCTTTTGCTTTCTGCTGCATGTTTTACTTTGTTCTTTTTTCTCCTTCTTCCCCACCCCCAAGAAGGTACAATTAAGTATACATACATACACACACAAATATACACATATGCCTACAAAGATATATACATGCATATACACATACACGTATATATATATATATACTTAGATTTCTATAATCATATTCATATATAGACCTATACATTCATATACATCTATGTAAGACTATACTATGCTTGTTTGTCCTCCGTTTCTCTGAGGGTGGATAACCTCTTCCTTCATAAGTCTGAGTCTTTCCATCGTTTTATAGCACAGCAATATTCCAACCTTATACTATCTAGTTATTTTAAATAGTCTAAAGCAATATTGATTAATATGACTGATATACAGTGTAGTTTCTCTATTTTTCTCTTATGATTGCAATTTTCACTTATTGCTTCTAATTCTGCCTTTGAGGTCCAAGCCAGAGCAAGTTTTGTCTAATTTCTCTTTTATATAATAGACCTTCCTGGATTTTTAAAGAAAACAATTTCTCATAAGACTGCTCTTCTCAGTAATGACTATTAAACTATCAGGCCCAAACTTTCAATGATTTCATATTTATAGGATTTTTAAAATCCCTCTTTGACTTAGAATTTAAAGCCCTGCACAAGCTGAATTCAGTCAAATCATCCTTCTTGCTATTTCCTGTTTTTGATTTTTAATTTCCCTCTTTGCATAGTCTCCAATACTTGGAATACATTTTTGTCTCACCTCTCACTGTTTGGACCTCAGTTTCCTTTGATGTTCAATTTATAAGACACCTCCTATTTCACAACAAGCTTTCCATATCTTCATAATCGTCCATTCTTTTCCTTCCTTAATCATTTACATATTTATTTTTTCATATTGAAATCTTCCAGGAGAGTGTAAATTCTTGAAGGACAGAGGCTGACTTTTTTATCTTGGCAAGACCAGACCTAGCATAGAGTCATACACATCCTTGGTTTTTGATAAATCCTTGTTAAATTGTTGCTGATGCTAGCTAAGCATCACTGGCTCCTTTCATACTCTTATGACTCAGTCTTGAGAAATGTTGATATTCTTTCCCCTTCATCTCAATGCCATTGTTCAGTTGTTTTTCAGTCATGTTTAATTCTGCCTGACCCTGTTGGGGTTTGTTTGGTAAAGTTACTGGAGTGGTTTGCCATTTCTTTATCCAGCTCATTTTGCCAATGAGGAACTGAGACAAATAAGGTTAAGGGACCTGCCTAAGGTTGCACAGCTAGCAAGCATCTGAGACCAGATTTAAAGTCAGGAAGATGAATTTTCCTGACTCTAGGCCTAGGACCCTATCTACTGTGCTATCTAGCTGCCTACCCTCATCTCAATACTGCCTAGCTTACCAAAAAACCTTTAAAAAGTAGTGGACAGAACTAAACAAAATTCTAGACATATGTTTTGAACAGAATGGAATAAAAGGGTACTATTGCCTCCATCATTCTGAATATCTAATATTGTTCTCTTAATGGAGCCTGACTTACCACTGGCATTTTTTTTTGCTGTCTTACTCTTGACTCTCTTTCAATCAACCAAAACTAGGACCAAAATATTTTTTTTCAGAAGAACTATTTAATTCAGAATGATTGCAGAAGAAATTAATCTGAGTTGAAAGATGATAGAGGCTATCTAGTCTCATTCATACTTTAAGAAGGATTTTTCTTCAGGAGCCTAACAACAGAAGATCTCAAAACTATACTGCAATGCAACAATATTAAACTGAGTTAGTTAAAAATGCAGAGGTCAATCAGTGGAATAATTTCTACATATGACATAAAGAAGCACAAGAACCTTGTGAGCAAGTATTTGATAAAACCAAAGACCTTAATTCTTGGGGTAACGATCTAGCATTCAACAAAAACCCCTAGGAAAACTGAAAATCAGGGTGGAGTAAACTAAGATTAGACCAAAACTTTACATCATATATACCCAGGTGTGCTACACATATGTACTTGACTTATAGATAAAAGGTCACATTGAAAAATCGTGAGAGGAGCAAAGTAGAAGTAACATTTTGGATCTATTGATGATGGATAAATTCATCACTATACAAAGCTTAGAGAATCATATAAGATAAAATGGATAATTTCTATTACATAAAAACAGAAAGTTTGGAACTCACCCAGAATAATGCTGATAACAGGATTTTTAATTGCTTCTTCTCAAATCCAAATCCAATGCTCCATTAAGTATTTTATGTTGTCCCTCCTGGTTATATGCTGCTGTCAGCTTCTACTCACACTGTATGTCTTTCCATTGCTCCTTCATTTATCTTAATTTTTAGTTAATTTAAATCCTCTAAGATAATGATGGTCTAGGATTCATAACCTTTACTTCAGTAATATTTGTGGTAAAAGCACAGGGCTTTTCAATTAAAAGGAATTTGGTATCATTGAAAGCTCTGTATAATTTCTCATGTGCAATCTAATTTTCATTTCTCTCCACATTTCCAACACTTGATATCATCTACAGCACATGTCCCAGATACATACATTCACATACTCATTGATAAACAGTGATGGTGGTGACATAGTGGAAAAGAAAACAGAAGGTTGGAAAAATTGCATCACTTTTAGAAGACCAACTAACATTGCTTTAATTAGTGCCAATCTCAATATTCAATTGTTTTGTAATAGCCAATATATGTCTTCTTGTAATGGATGATAAAGTACTACTGGAGAAACTGGGTCATTTCCATATTAATTACAAGATTTCTTAGCTCAGTGGCACATAGCCAATGGGAAGTCAATAAATAATGTAATGGTGTAGGGCACAGGTTGTGCACTCCCTCTTTCTACAACTTGGGCTGTATAGAACCTGAATACAACATATAATTGGTGTTAATTTTCATTAAATATTTATATGTAATTATATTTTTGTTTCAATATGACCTTATTTTAAGAGTGTGACATTTTGACTTATATGAGATTGTATATGTGGATCAATAAGGTACTAATGATGACAGGTGATAAAGTCAACTAATTATCTTCTATTCTCAAAAGTACACAATAATGAAGATGTTATTGTGGAAAGTGACTTACATGCCACATAACAAATGTATATTAAAAATGATTCAATCTCTTCATGTTAACTTTTAGAATGAAAGGTGAGAGATTTTCTAAATAAATAACTAGTCCAGAAGATGCGTGATAGAGCATATAAAAATGAAAAATTCGATAATTGAATTTCTAATTGAGAAAAACATTTTCTAAGTGCTACTATGTGGCTGACACTGTGATAGTTGCAAGAAATACAAAGACAAAGATGACATGGTCCCTTGCCCTCAAGGAATTTACATTCTATTGGGGAAAACATTTGAAGGTTCTTCTCAGGCAAGAGAATGAAAATGATTTTGGTAAAGTTCCATAAAGAGATACTGAACATTTTATCCCTAAAAGAAAATGAGCAAAAAGTCTGCTTTTAAAACATTTCCATTAGGAAACGAAGAATGGAAAAGTCTAGTTTGAATTCCCTACAAAGTGTCACTGAGGTTGATAGCTGGGAATAGTGGGTAAAAATTGACTGCTTCTGTATTTGCACATGCATTGTTAGAGGCAAAAGAGTCAGGCATATTTTCCCCCTTTATATATCTGAACCCTATGAATTTAAGCCAGACAAAACCTATCAGGGACTAGCTTGTAATAACAATAAGAGATATTAATCTGAGTGAAGAAAGGCTTTCCTTTAAAAAATGCCTTAGAATTTGCTCATCACACAAAACCGATAAAAACTCAAAACCCTGAACACACCAAGAATGCTCGGGGCTTAAATGAGATTGCTCATAAAACAGAGTGATATCAGGTAAAGCCAACATATAACAAAGAATTGGGTAGAGCAGACAGGTAGGGTAACGATGAGCAGCCCTTCCTGAGAGGCAGATGCAAGGAGGAAAATGACCCCAAACCCTCAGGAAGGCTCAGAACCCCCACCTCCGAAATGCCACAAAGGTGAACACCAGCTGGCAGCAATTCATTAAGCTGAATTTTCCTTTTCAGTTAAATTTTCATATGGTCTGAACCACACATTCTGACACTTAATTATCTGCTGTACTGCATAATTCTTTATCCATTTCATATTGCATATGTCTAGCTTTGTACAATAAGATCTTTGAGGGCTAGAACTTCATCTTTCATTCCTTTTGCCTAGAACAGTGGATTATAAGTATTTGAACTGAACAGGATTAGGAATAAAAATATGGAGGCCATTATTTGAATATTGCTTATACATATGAAGTCAATGCTACAATAGCAAGAAAAAATTTGGTTCCCCCCCTGAGCTTAGTTGATATACTCATGGGAGAGATAGTTAGGGGGCACAGTGGAAACAGAGCTAGACAAGAATCAGGAAGACCTGAGTTCAAATCCAACCTCAAATACTTAGTAGCTTTGTGACACTGGGCTAGTCACTTAATCTCTGTCTGCTTTAGTTTCCTCATAATAAAATCAGTGTAATAGACTCTCCATCTCAGCCTTGTTTCAAAGACAAAATGACATAATATTTATAAAGTATTTACAAATCTTAAAGCATTACATAAATGCTAGCTACATAGACAGGTGTCATTACACATGATAAATTCTTAATATGCTAACCCCATTATCCCTTTTAAAGATATGGTCACCGTTCTGATTGAGTGAGAAATGAGTCAAACTATTGGATGAATAATGTTTGGCCATACATCTGACTTATTCTTAGATGCAGTCAGACAGTTCTAGTCAGGCTAGGTACAAAACTAGAAAGAAGCCAATAGACAAATCTGGCCCAAGAGAGGGAGCTCTTGGGGAGGTCGAGAAGAGGATTTCTCTAATGGACTGTAAGTGTAAATGTGCATACCTGTAGGATTCCTTGAGAGCTTAATAAAGCAGCCACCACCAGAGCACCCAACCCATTAGTATGCATGCAAGTTGAGGAAGGGCCTAAAGTGGGTGCTATACATGGCAAAAAGTGCCTTAACTAAGAGAGTTAGTAAATGGATGGTGATTTTTCAGAGGGACTTTCTGTTAAAGAACAGATTGGACTGGGACTACATTCTCTTTCTTTCTTTTGTTTGTTCATTCTTTCTCTCTCTCTCTCTTCCTTCCTTCCTTCCTTTTCTTTCTTTCTTGCTTTCTTTCTTTCTCTTTCAGATTACAAGAGAAGTAGAGAAGTTTCTTTCCCCCTCTCCCCTGAACAGTATTTTTTTTTTTCAATTACATGTAGAGATAGTGTTCAACATTTACTTTTACAGATTTTGAGTTCCAATTTTTTTCTCCTTTCCTCTCTCCTCTCCCTCCTCCCCAAGATAGCGAGTAATAGGCTATACATGTCCAATTATATTAAATATGTTTCCATGTTATGAAAGAAGAATCAGAAGAAAAAGAAAAAAAACACAAGAAAGAGAAAAATAGTATGCTTCTATCTGCATTCAGACTTCAGAGCCTGGATTTGGATAGCATTTTCCATCATGTGTTTAAGATAATTTTTAATGGTGAGTATCACGAATGTGAGAACACCCTTCATAAATGCAGATCACCTCCATTGCATACCTTCTTATCATTTTCTGTATATCATTTTTAGAGGATCTACCCAAAATACTGGAAGCAAATCTCTTGTTTTTTTTTTTTTTTTTAGTATAGCCAGTGATATATTACATTTTCCTCGATTATGCTTATTTAAAACAAAAGTTCTTTTCTTTCTTTTTCACCTTTCCTTTACTTCTTCCTTCATTCCTTTCTTTCCTCCCTTCTTTCTTCGGTTTTCTCTCTCTTTTTTTTTTAACAAGTGAAGTGATTTGGGAGGTTGAAGAAAAACTAGTCCTTGATGATTGAAAATTTTTTAAAAAGATTAATGAACAAAATAATTTTTGAAAGAAAACCTGTATATGTGAATGAAATGAGACGGCTAATGGTGAATGCTACAAATAATTTAAAAATACCTTTTTTGTTTTGTTACTGCAAAGATAGAATGATAATAGTGGGTAAGGGAGAGAAGGAGGAACTATTCAATTAATCTCACGTCTATTTTCTCTTCTCATGGAGAATGATCTAAACACTTGGGAGTAAAGAATAAAAAAATGTTTAAAAGGAAATGAAATTCCAGGTAATTGAGAAGGTTAGAGAGTTAACTGTCCTCAATGAATTCAAGTCACCAAGTCTGGGCAAAATTCTTTCCGTGGTACTGAAAGAAATTAATTAATCAGTGAACTATTATTGATGCTGGGGACATTTGAAAATAGGGGTAGAAGAGTATATAGATCTTAGTCTCTCTCTCTGTGTTGTACTGTTTTCAGTTCTGCTTTTCCATTGGTTGGGATGATGTGCATTCGATCAGAAATCCAATCCTATTATGTAATTAGGCAGCTGTGGGGTGGGAGGAAACTGGAAATGAAAAATACCTACCTCTTCTTGAGATAGAGACAGTGGTGTACTAGGGCAGAATGCACTATATATTGTCAGACAGGGTCATAATATTGAATGTGCATACTTTAACCACTGTATTGAGTGTTTTCCTGTTTTACAATGGATGGTTCAGTTCTGAAAGAGGGGTGAAATTTCCAGAAATAACTATAATATAAAAGCAAAAAGATATGAATAAAATTTGTCCTTCTAAGAATATAGAAAAACAGGTGAAAATTGTGGACCAGAGAAGTATCACAGGACAAAATAAGGGCATGTGTCCCAATGGTCAAAAGGGAAAGGAAGGTGAATTCTTCTAACTATAGGCTGATGAGTTTGATTTCAGTATTTAAAAAAAACAACTCTAGAAGCTATGATTAAGCTTTGGGAGTCCCAAGAAAGAGGAGCAGGTCGATCAAAAACAAGCAGCATAACAGAGGGTGAATATCAATGGTATTTAGAGTGTTAGGACCAGAGTTTGAATCCCACCTGAACTAAGTATTGCCTGTGTGACCTAGGGCATGTTTCTTAGGCTCTTTGGGCCTCAGTTGCATCTGTTAAATGAAGGGATTGGAAATGATATTAAGGATAATATTGCATTTACATATTGCCTACTACGTGCTATACAAACACCAGTTTAAATGCTTTATAAATAACTATTTTATTTGATCCTTACAACAACAGTTGCTATTATCTACTGGAAGACAGATGCTATTATCTGCATTTTATAGATAATGATCTCTAAAATCCTTTACAAGTCTATTTCTATGTTCCCATGGGATCTTACCTATCTAAATATATTTCCTTTACTTATAGACTTCCTTGTGACTGGTATATGTATGGAATCCTATGTTTGAGCTAGATATATGTCATGCTTTCAAACAAGATGGAGAACGATGGATTAGCTGATAAGATAATTAAATGGACACAGAATTGGTTGAAGGAACAAAACCAAAGAGCAGTGATTAACTAATTGATGATATGTAGAGATGTCTCTATTTATGTGTCAGAGGACTCTGTCAATGACTCTGTTCTGTTCAATATTTTGGCAATGGCTTAGATTAAGGCCAAGATGACTTGATTATCAATTTTGATGATGGCATGGACCTGGGACAGACAAGTATTAAATGAAAGAACCACAGACATCCACAGAGATATCTACCAGAACAATGGACCAAACCTAATAAAGTTACATTAAATAATAATAGAAGTAAAATCCTACACTTGGGACCAAATAATCAACTGTAAAAGAACATAATAGGAGAGCCATTGCTATACAAAATTTAAAGTGAAAAAGACTGGGAGGATCTAGTGCTATGACTCTGAAGCATTTTTTTCCTTTCCGAGGCTTCTGTGGCCTTTGTTTTCAAATTTGTGCCTACATGATGGCCCACAAAAAGTCATTTTGAAAGTATGGCGTGTACCAAAAGTTTTAGTGTGGTTCTAAGCTATTAAAGTTTACTATGTGCTAGGCTGTTACTATTGCGTGTCAGTCTATTACTCTGTGTCAAAATATTGAAGTTTAGAAATGCACTAAGACTTATGGGACACCCTCTATGAAGTGAGTGGTCAGCGATTGAATAAAGGCACCATGCTTTTAAAAATGTGAAATATACCCATGTTAATGTTATTTCATACTACTTTGATTATATTCCCCCTCTTTTATGGATTCTTGTGATTGCTAACCTGATCAATCAAGTTGTTGTCCAAAGGAATCAAAGGTTATGTAAATATTATGTCTAAGCATCACAGATTTCTCTCTGACTCTAAAATTTATGAGTTCATGGAGGTAAAATTGCTAAATTATTCATTAATTCATTTAGTCAACATACATTCACAAAGTGTCTATTATGTGTATGGCACTGTGCTAGGCACTAGAAGTACAAAAACAAAAATGAAAATTTTCTCCCTCGAAGAGCTTTGCATTCTACTCTTCTACTAGTTTGGGGGAGGGCAATATAGCTCATTACCATGAAAAGAACAGCTCATGAAAATGGTTAGAGGCACCTCAAATATTTCTTGCTGCTACTATTCAGATGGTAATTAAAGCAAATGAAAGTTTATAAATACAATTATTGTTAAGGGTTTTATATAGACACAAACCTGGTACCTTTTTTAATGACTTCATTTATTAGCATCAGGCTTCCATTCGTATTAAGATAATGGTTTGATTTTTATCTCAGTAAGATGTAAGATCTTTGTGGGTAGGAATTTTCTTACTTTTGTATTTGTATCTCTAGAAGCTAGCACATTGCCTGCTATAGAATGGTTACTTAATGGTTGTTGTCTTTCATTCTCAAAAAGGACCAAAATGACATCAGCCTATTAGAGTAAAATTATATCCAACTGGCTGATCAGACCAATATGAGCTCAGGATGCTCTACCACAGGTTGGCACAAATAGTCCATGTGAACATTTGGGCTGGATTTTCTAAATTCCCTATCTCACATTTCTTTTGAGCTACTTCAGTTCTTCTTTGCTTATTGAGTACAACACCTTCTCTGATGAGGGCACAACATGCTGGGTAGTCCTGTGCCAGTGTTTCCCATGTCACACAATTCCAAAGTTCTTAAGAGAGACCTTGAGAGTGTCTTTATGTTGCTCCTTCTTATCACCACGTGAGCACTTGCTCTGTGTGAGTTCTCCATAAAATAGTCTTTCAGGCATTTGGCATTTGAAAAATGTGGCCAGCCCATCAGAGTTTTGCTCTCTGCAGCAGAGTTTGAATGCTTGGCAGTTTAGTTCAAGAAAGGACCTCAGTGTCTGGTACCTTGTCCTGCCAGGTTATCTTCAGAATTTTCCTAAGGCAATTCAAATGGAAGTGATTCCATTTCCTGGCATGGTACTGGTATACTGGTTTCATAGGCATAGAACAATGAGGTTAGCAAAATATCTCTGTAGACCTTCAGTCTGATGGGCTAATACTTCTCTCCCACACTTTTCTTTGGAGCCTCCCAAACACTGAGTTAGCTCTGGCAATGTATGCATCAACCTCATTATCAGTGTGTACATCCCTAGACAGTATACTGCCAAAGTAAGAATGGAACAAGGATTGCAAATGAAGGCCACTTACTGAAGTCAGAGTGGGATACACATTTTTCTGGAGTAGTCACAATGAAGGGGAATGATGTGAAGCTGGTGTATGTTTTGCAATCAAAACTAATCTGGTCAACAAACTTGTATGGCTACCAAAAGGAGTGAATGACAGACTCATGACAATGTATAGCCACATGCAGGAAAATGCCACTATCATCAGTGCCTATGCTCCCACCATCACAAACCCTGATGAAGTCAAAGAAAAATTTTATGAAGATTCAGAGACCCTTATCATCAATGTGCCAAAAGAGGACTTTAATGCTAGTGTAGGTGACTTAATAAATATTTATTGAACAATTGGTTGAATTCATGAAGTCTAACTACACAACAATGAATGAAAAAACATTTCATGCTCACTATGTGCAAATGAAACTTTTAATTTTAAAGATAAGTACATAAGAATCTTTACATGCAAATGAATAATTTACTTTGAACTAAGCACCTGGGAAGACTGTACACTGATACTGCCTTTAAAATTTTTGGAATTCCTCTTGAAATCACTTTAAGAAACAATTTATGTAACTGTAATAGTAATTGGTTTAGCAGGATACTTAGCACTTAGTACTAAGTGGAGGGACAGTACTAAGTGCTAAGTGTGGAAGGTGCAAACTCTGTCCCATTGTTGAGAAGGCATGAACTCCCCTGTTGA